>CAOLHI010000782.1:0-514607 GCA_948474755.1 Ctenosaura bakeri
GTGAAGTACCTGGAGAAGAAGCCGGTGGTCTTGGCCTCTTGCGGGAGCCGCTCGATCGCCCCTTTCTGGAGGAGGGATTGGATCTCTTCCAGGAGGGCCGGACTCGACGGCGTGGAGTAGTAGACGCCGCGAGGAGGAATTGAGAAACTCGATGGCGTAGCCAAGACGGACGATGGAAAGCACCCAAGAGTCCGTAGTGACATACTGCCACTCCGCTAGGTGTCGAGCGAGAGTCGGTCGGTCTCCGAGCGCTGATGGTAGGCTGAAGAGTGGGTATTGGTGGGTCCTGCCAGGCACGTCAAAACCGAGACTTTGTCTCGGAGGAGGACTTCTTCGACGAAGCCGGGCGCCGCCTAATCGTGCGTCTGGCCGATGAGCCGGAGGACGGTCTCGACTGTCCAGACTGGGCCGAACGCTGGAACGACGAGGTGGAGGATCGTCGCCAGGATGGGCGGAAAGTGGAGGCCCTGCGGGCCTGCGTGGCCGGCTGCAGCCCGATCTTTTTGGCGGTCAGCCTCGCCTTGACGAGATTGTCCAAAGCTTCGTCTGTGGACGAATTGAATAGGCCTTCACCGTCGAAGGGGAGATCTTCAATCCTCCTTCTGGTGTCCTCCTGGATGTCGGCCGGTCGGAGCCAAGCATGGCGGCGGAGGCCGACGGATCTCGCCATGACCCGGGAGGCAATTTCCACTGCGTGCCTGGAGGAGGCCATCGGGTGGCGAGCGATGGAGATGGCCTCGTTGAAGATCACGGAGGAGGCTTGGCGGATGTCCTCCGGTACCGCCTCCATCGCCGGTTGCAGGCGATCGAGCACTTTCTTCAGGTATGCCGCGAGGCAAGCCTGAGTGTTGGACAGCCTGATCTGCAAGGAGGCAGCTGAATAGAACCTCCTTGCGTAGGCGTCCAACTTCCTGCCCTCTTTGTCCGGCGGGGTGGTGTGTTGCCTGCCGGAGCCCTTCGTCTGTGCGGACTCGACGACCACAGAGTTCGGTGCAGGGTGATTAAATAGATAACCGGCGTTATCCTTCTGCACCCTGTAGAGGTGTTCTAACCGCTGCGGTATTGGCTGAGCCGAGGCCGGTCTATCCCAGGCGGCCTTCACCAGTCTGGATACCCGGGGCAGGAGAGGCAGCGGGGCCGTGGAAGGTCGCTTCTCCTCGAAAACGGAGAAGGCTGGATCGTCGTCCTCCGGCTCCGCATCGGCGATCTTAAGGCCGAGGGTAGTGGCCATGCGGAGCAGCATCGCAGAGAACTGGTGGACGTCCTCTGGAGCAGAATCTGGGATCGGGTCCCCGAATCCCAACGGAGGAGACTCCTGGGAGGCCGCCTCAGACACCTCTGACTCCGCACTCGAGTCGTACGACTCCGAGCTCGGTGAGTCCTCTCGCCGCTCGCTTTCCGGCTCCTTCGTAGTTGCCGCAGGTGTTGCCTTCCTAGGCTTCTCCGCAGCCGGGGCGGTGGTAGCAGCAGCGTCCCGCTTGGGATGGCTGACTACTGACTTCACCTTCTTAGTGGTGACCGGGGTAGTCTGGCAGGCTGACGTCGTCGTAGCCCGCTCAGTCACCACCGACTCCGTAGGGCGCGTCGCCGTTGCCGTGACCCTAGGAGGTGGCGATATCGCCCGATACCGTGGTGAAGGCTCCCTCGCTCTATGATATCGAGGGGAGGGAGAGCGGCTGAAGGAGCGGCGGTCCGACGGAGATCGGCTTCGGCGTCGACGGTGCCGAGCCTCGTCCCCTCTAGGCGAGCGCGATTCGCGCTGTCGACGAGGTGACCGGGACCTCCGGAAGGTCTCCCAGCGACTCGGGCCACGATGGTACCGATCCCGGTACGATGGCGAATGCGACCGATAGGAGGCCGGGCGCTCTCTCCATTCAGATTCCCTCGCGTACCTGGCCACGTAGGACGCCGAGGTGTATCTGGAGGCAGACGAGCGAGGTTGTTCCTCTCTTGTCTCCCTCGGAGGCGGCGAGGCCACCGGACGCTCGGAAGAGCGGGACCGGGACCTGAAGGAGGTCGAACGCCGCTCCGGAGAAGCAGAGGGCTCTCTCTGCTGCAGGTCGGCCGACCTGCGACGGCTAAGAGGGCGGTGGCGCTCCTCCACCAGGGTTGGAGGGTCTGCCACAGGCGAGTCCGGGCGCTGTTGGGGAACGTCCTCGATCTCATCCTCCGAGAGGTCGACGGACTCGCCTCGCCCTTTGGAAGGCTGCTGAGTAGGAGGAGGAGTAGGAGGTTGAACGTCCCCAGCCGGGGAGCGCTTCTTTCCTTCTTCTTCTTCTTCTTCTCCTTCTCCTTGCCCTTGCCTCCGTCCGGAGCAGGGCGCTTTTTTGCAGGCGTCTCCGTAAGGGGAGCCTCAGCCTTCCTCGCCGTCGAGGATCCTTTTGCTGACTTGGCAGCCGCCGACAGCTTCGGGATCCTCGGTAGCGCCGAGATCGGCGTTTCGCCGGTACCGAGCCCGATACCGACGAGGTGGACGGAACGGCAGCCGCCGATACCGTCGATGGCGTGGTCGTCTTCTTGTCGGCCATCTTGGAAGTGGAGGTCTCGTCTATCGCCCGCAGAGACTGTTCCCAACAATAAGATTTGAGTCTCGCGGAGCGGTTGCGGAGAGTTTGGGGAGTAAAATCCCTGCAAATTGGGCAAGTCCGGATGTTGTGGGACTCGCCCAAACAGAAGAGACACTCCTTATGGCCGTCGTTGAGGGCAACCTTGCGGCCGCAGGACACGCACTTCTTAAAGAGCACGGACATAAGACGAAGAAACGCCAAACTCCGAAATCCAAAAAGACGAAAAACCGAAGGGGGAGTCCGAAAGAGAGGTCAAAGACAGTCCGAAAGTCCGTAAAACCGTGAAAAAACAGCAAGCCAAGCACGACGTGAGAGGAACAAACTAAAGAACCTTCCGTACGCGGCGGCGGACGAGAAAGAACTGAGGAGAGACCGTTGCTCGGCGGGAGGAGCATGCGCAGTACCAGCGTGGGGGAGGGGTTCCCGCCAAGCGAACAAGCTCTAGAAGTTTCCGAACGCTACCGCGCAGGCGCTAAAGCTCCTAGTGTATGAAGGCACAGAGACCACGAAGAAGAAGTTCAGTTTGCTGTGGGATTGTAAACACTGAGGTCAGAGGGAAATTAAATGTTTGAAGTATTAATATTATTAACACTGGCCATTCACTAAACTGGTACTGATAACACAAAACATACTTTTAGATTATGCATTCAATAAGCAAAGGTCATTTCCCTGTGGGGATGGGCCCAGTACAATTTGATGCCCAAGGCAAAATATCAAATGATGCCTAGTGTCCACATCAAGATGCATAAGACCCATAAGCAAACACAAAATTGGTTTTAATGGAACATTTCTTTCAGAACAGTAGGCAGAACAAATATAATCACAAAGATCACATAGGGCTCAAATTTTCTGTGCACCCACCTGCATGCATTTCTTTGTTGCCTATAGCTACTAGGCAAATATTTAATACAAGGTTGTATTACTAATGTATTTTCTTCCTCTTCAGGACTGGCCTAACCATCAGGAAGACTGAGTTTGCCACTTCAGGCAGCAGATCTTTAGTTAATAATGTGCTATTGTGAGAAAAATACTCAGGAGTAGCAGTGTTGAGAGCGAGCATGGTATAGTTAGTAGTTTGACTACAAACCTGGAGACCAGGGTTTGATTTCCCTACTCAACTATGCAAACTCAATGGCTGACTTTGGCTACATCAAACACTCTCAGCTCCAGAAAACCTTGTGACAGGTTCACTTTAGACTTGCTGTAACTCAAATGACCTGAAGGCACACAACAACAGCAACAAGCTGTGTTGGCCATGCAGCAAAATACAACAAAATCCAGAATCCACAAGTAACAATACCTTTTTGGGTGACATTTCCCAAGCATCTTCATCTGGTTAAAATATTCATTCAAATTAGAAAAGGGAAAATAGGAGCGTATGAAACCACTTCTGCCCATTGCTTTGAACTGTCATCACGTATAAACAAACCATGTCAAGCTGACAGGGCTAGAGAACACTATCGTTAAGGCAACCAGGAGTCCCACAGCTTCAAAGAGAATGCTGGAGGACATCTTGAAGAGAAAAAAAGTGAATTATAATATTCACTCCACAAAACGGGCTCAGAATAATCACAATCAATACATCTTTTCAATCTATAATCTCGTTTCACTTCTCATTACAGTCATATCTTCTGATATAAAATACTCAAGAATAAAAATAAAAATAATTTGAATACTTATTACCACAGTCCCTGAGCTTATCAAGATGCAACACCAACCATGGTTGGAGCTCTGAACCTGCATAGACTTGGAAAAATTGTGCCTTTTCCATCACATCGCAAAGCATCAGGGGACTGGCTACGAATACAAGCCTTGTGTGTGTACAAATTGATAGTGGTAGACTACAAAACCCAAAACGGCTGCTGTTCCAGGGAAAGATACAACAATAATGCAGGTAAAGCTTTCCTTTCTGCAACAAACAAAATTGTGGGAGGGCTGACACTTCATGTCAGAGAACTCTTCTTGATCCAAAAATGATTTGGCAGGGCAACAGCATCCCAAGTGCCCTGTGATCAGAATCTGATACTGAAAAGACATAAGCTCAGAAAGAAATACCTTTGTGTTTTGCTTTAGCAGGCAATTGTAGATGTTCTCTTTGAACATCATTGTTGATCAGCATCCTAATACACAAATCCTCATGTACTGCAGCAGACTGTATTCAACAGGAATGGGACGAACCCAGAATTATCCAAATCCGAATCCCTGGAAGATTCTGGGAATCCACGAATCTCAAATCTTTCGAGATTTTTTCAAAAGGAGTTTAAAAAGCAAGGGAAAGAAGGATAATCTTGGGCAAGACACACTCTCAGCTGTAGCAAAATCCTAGGCAAAGGCAAACCTCCCTCTGAAGAAATCTGGCCAAGACAATTGTCATAGTTTTGCCTCAGGATCTCCACAGATTGAAAATGACATGAAGGCTTTTTCTACACAGGCAGGAAAATGTGGATTAATCCCACATTTTCCTGCCTGTGTAAACAGGGCCACATACTACAGTAGAGAGATGATCCAGGTCAAAACTGGCTTTTCTTTGCATAGCTCCTTCTGGCATCCTGGGGTTTGTAGTTTGATGATGCACCAGCACACTTTGGCAGAGAAGGTTGTGACACCTTGTAAAACTCCAAAGCCCAGAATTGTGTCTGAAAGAGGTTTGCAAGGGAGCTCTGCAAAGGAATGTTTCAGCTGTCCTTGAAATCTCAAGCCTGTAGCTTCCAGTCAAGTACTGAACTTCAATATGAAATGTGCAATTTAAATATCTTCGAATACAAGCCCAGATGTAATTTGTAAAATTGTTGGCAAAGGCCATTATTACTTCAAGGGAAAGCCTCACCTACTTACAATCTCCCCTTGTATATATGGTCTCTCAGGTTTTCAGGCATCCCAGTCTCCCTGGTTTTCAGGCATCCTGGTCTCCAACAATCTATTTAGTTGGCAGATTTGAAAGATTCGGTTGCCTATTTTGGCACAGGGATTCAGATTCGGGAATCTCGAATCCTTACCCAGGATTCAAGGATTCAGTTGGCCCATCCCTAGTATTCAATCACATATTACAATCTCCACATCTGTGGAGCAATTAACTGAAAATTAACTGTGGTGCACAGTTAACTGAAAAGGTGGGCATGTCAGTTTCATCCAAACATCCTGTGCCAGTAACACTTAAAAACTTTAAAGGACTATTGTAAAAATCACTAAGACAACCTATCTAACTATTTTGTATACTCTCAAGTGCTATATTATGATGGAAAAGAGTCTTGTGTTATTTAAAGACTAGTTAAATTTAATTTGTCTCTGACCTCACTGTCTGTAATGTTGCCTCTTAACATGGGTACTGTCTGTCTGTCACTCCACTTAAATGAAATCTTTCATGAACTGGAAGTGAGGGTTAGTGCATGAAAGTTCATATGACAACACATCTGTCAGTCTTTAAAGTGCTGTTGGAAATCTGTTGTTTCTGTTACAACAGACGGCCGTGGCTATCCCTTTGGATATTATAATAGCAGTGCATGGAGTTTATTTCCCCAAAGACTGGAGCAAACCTGTACTTATTGCTTTTATTTCTGAGATCCAAATAATATTTCTCTTGCCCCAGTGTATATATCAGTAATTTCCATCAATTACAGCAACTTTTTACTCTTAGCTGAATGCACTACTTTTCTCTATCTGGTACATTTCAGTACATTTTGAATTTCAAATCCACTTGTACATCTACTCTTGCAGTTCATTTTGTTCTGTTCAGTGCCTTCTGTGGTTTGTGAGTATTAACTTTTCATGCTTTTTGTGCTCCATTTGAGAATATCCAGTTTCATATCTGCTAAAATGAATTTTCCCTTTTCCCTCTCTCTTTCCACCACCCTTTGTATACTATCAATACAGAGTGCCAAAATTTTAAGATGTTTCTCTTTCTTGCACTAGAGTACATGAGTTTCATTACATTCTCCTACCAGTTCTTCCAAGGTAATGCCACAGTGTCTTTTGAAAAGTATCTTTCTTGTGCTAGAGAAACTTGAGTTATATTTTTTTAAATATTCTACTTTCCAATTATGGTATTTGGAAGCAAAGGAACAGAGGTCGGAGCCAACAGAGAAGGGGAAGGAAGAAGGATCAGAAGGAGATCTGATGGATGCTGAGACTATATTCCACGCCCCCAAACCCCCCAGACTATATCAGCAAGCACCAGAAAAGTATTTAAAAGTAGATGTGAAGACAACTTCAAAACCCCACAAAAACACAAAGAAAATGCTTTGCAATCTTATACAAGAAAAGGCTAATCTGGATCAGACCAAAGTTAGAAACAGACAGCTGAGCGATTGCTGTGCCTCTGAAAGAATTTTGGAAATGTAGAAGTGTCTCTATGCAAGTGTGCTGAGAGGGACTAGAACTGCTGTTTTAGGAATGCAGTGCTGTTATTTAAAAAAAGTGAAACAAACCTGCATAAGCACTGTCCTAAAACCACTTGCCTCTCTGGGAAGTGGGAACACATACCAGTGTTTTTTTTTTTTCTTTAGCTGCTGTCCATCTGGATTACTGCCCATATCCACCAATTCTGTTACAGCAGCTGGGATCATTAATCTTGATTTGATAAGAAAAAAGACAGTAGGCAAATCACATCATGGGGGAAAAAAGACCACAAATACAGACAAATATATAGTTTGACTGGAAAATTCAGAGAGAAACCATTCAATGTTCAAAGAAATGTCCAGCAATTCACTTTCAAGATAAACTGGGGTATTAACATAGAATTCCAACAGAATGCTGGGAAAGCATAGAAATAATCTGTGTAAAATCCTTTTTCCTCAGTAACATTGCTAGAAAATTGTTTCTCCAAATACTTTATTGAAGCTGAATATGTCAATATTTATTTATCCCTGTCCATTAACTTGATATTTCAATCAGAATCACAAGATTTTGTACATTTGCCTGTTTACCAACATTGTTGTTAACTGTCGCCAAATTGGCTTCAATTCATGGCAATTCTATGAATGAAAGATGTCTAAGATATGCAGGCCATTTCCGCCCTACACTGTTATGGTACTATGATTCCACTTTCAATGTCCTGTGGAATTCTGGGGTTTGTAGTTTACCGAGGCCAAAGAGCTCTCTGGCTAAAAATTCTAAATGCCTTTCCCAGGGTTCCATAGGATGTTGAAAGTGTAATAACAACACTATGACAGTGTAGGGCAGAAATGGTCTCTGTCATTAAGAGCTCTGCTCAGGTTCTGCAGATTCAAGAGTTTAGCTTCCTTGACTGAGGTCCTTTCCACAACTTACTTCTTCTCGGAGCCATTGTGTTGGGATCCAGAGAAAGCCTCTCCCGGGAGGGGAGTGCTTCTGCCATGCTCTCTTCCACACTGGCTGTCTTCTGGATGTGAGGAAGTACAATGGCTCCGCCTCTCCCTTCAACAACACAGCCCGGCAGTTTCCCAGTCTGTGCTGGGGGAGCGCAACCATTGTGCTTCCTGCCATTCTGCATGACAGGTAAGTGTGGGAGGGAGGCGGGAGGACTCTGCAATCATGTGCCATTGTCAGGAGAAACCCAACCATGATTTAATCCGCGATTGCGACAGGTTGCTACAGGATTGCCACAAGATCGCAATGACGTCATGCAGAACCGTCGTCACAATCCTGTGGACATTGCAGGTTGGAGGTGGTGGGCAAAAAGAGTCTGAGTCTATCCACCTGTAATGCAGTCTTCCCCTTTTCCTACTACCTCCCTATTTACCAAGCATTATTGCCTTTTCTAATGAATCATGATATCCTATGACATGGCCAAAGTATGATAGCCTCACTTTCATCATTCCAGCTTCTAGTGAGAGTTCAGGCTTGATCTGCTCTAGAATCCATTTATTTGCAGAGTATTATTCTGAACAGATAGGCTACAGAAATATATGAAAAGAAATATAACATTTTTAAAAAAGCATATATATCTGCATTGTGCTTAGGAAAATACCATAATGAAATATGGTAAGGTTGGCCAGGGGTATGATTTGCATGCTCTTATCCGCTGAAAGATAAATCAAACTTTAGCTTATTTGCCCTAAATGTTCAAAATATAATCGGATACATTTGCAAAATCATGGTTCAATCTGTGCATTATACATTCTTAAGAGCATTTCTATTTCTCCTCAAAATCCTTTCTTTCCACATTTTATGAGTTCTGAATGCATAGCATGCTTGGAAATGGCAGACCATTAAAATTTTGACCCATCAACACAAGTTAGTATTCTAAACAAATGGTTGCATAACTGTAAGTGAAAGATTGTATTAGATGTTTTGCTTTCATCATTTCCCCAATTCACTTTTTAAACAGAAAAATCAGATATTATAAAAATGTTCTCCTCTTATAGCAAATATTCCCATCCACTCCCTACCTATACTTATGCAATTGCCAAAACGTATTCATCAGTAGTCCCTAAAGCAGCATACTCTATTTTTAAAATACTATCATCCAAAATGCAGCTCACTTTACAAGAATGTAAAGAGACTGAAAGAGATATCTGTCCTGGAGCCCTGGTGGCACAGTGGTTGGATGCCAGTACTGTAGCCACAAGGTTGTGAGTTTGATACTGCCAAGCTCCAGGTCGACTCAGCCTTCCATCCTTCTGCAGGTTGGTAAAATTGTATTGTTGTATGTTGTTGTAACATATTGTAAACCGCTTAGAAAGCACTTAGCTGATAAGTGTTACAGAAACATACATGCTATTGCTATTGCTATTTCAGTCCTGGCAGCACAGCTGATAAAACAAACAAAACAAACTGAGTAACTCTCAGCTCATTACTTACTTCTAAGCAGTAAGCACAGAGTCATAAATAAAGTTCAGTGTTCCAGGACAAGGAAGTGTCCAAGGTCAGGCCAAGTATTCATCAAGGTATCCAGCAGAGTAGAAGGTCAGATAAGCTCTGACAACTCCTGGAGGGGAAGGATGTCAGCTATATAGGTCTAAAGCCTAGCACACCTGTGGCTTGACTAATTGTTGCCGGTTATAAATCCTGAGAGAGCAATGTCAGGTCTCTCTTTGCTGTCTGTGCTCTACAAAGCTGGGTACAGGTAAGTGCTCTTCCATGTCTGAAGAGGCAGGACTCTCTGCTGGAGCTGGTGCCACCCCCTGTTCTGTTTGTGGCACTGTAACCTCTTCCTGTACACCAGGTCCTGGTATGCCTCCTGTTTCAGCCTCTGGCATGCCCCCTGTTTCAGACTCTCAGTTGAAGTCCATGTTCTGGAAGCAGGGCCTGACACCATCAGATAATATAGTAGGTTTGTATGAATACGAGGTGCTGTAGGCTACATTTCAGAGGAAGGAATTGGTAAAACCACCTCTGAGTATTCCTTGCCTAAGAAAACTCCAGGAAATTCATGAGGTCACCATACATCAACAAGTGACTTGAAGGCATGTGCACAGACACAAATTTGAAGACACCTAACTCATTCATTCATTCATTGAAGACACCTAACTCATTCATACATTCATTCATTCATTAAAATATTTATATCCTGCCCTATATCATGGGCTGTCAATACAGCATATAGTAAAAGTAGCTGAACCAAATTTATAACATTATTATAAATTATTAAAAATTATTAAAAAATAATTTAAATAGATTAAAAGCATATCAAGCAATTTGACAAGATCAAACTAAACCAGTTATAACAGTTAAAGCAATTTAAAACTGTACATACACATATGCTTATTTCGTGAAATTATTTAGACCAAAGGTTTTAATAAAAAGCCATGTTTTTACTTGGCACTACGACATTGACACTGATCAAGACTGTAAGGCTAAGACATTCCACAACTGGGGTGCCACAGCACAGAAGGCCTACTTCCATGTTTTCCCATAGTATACTGCCTGTATTGGTGGGATACAGAGGACAGCTTCTCTAGCAGACCTCAGTACTCAGAAACAAATATATAGGGAGAAGCTCTCAGTTCTGTATTGACATCTCAAGGACTTTGAATGTCATCACCAACACCCTGAATTCAAACCTAAGTGTACTGGTTTTAAGACTGTGATGTTTTACTGTTTTAGCTGCAGCTTCTAAGTCATCTTCACAGAGACCTCCACATAGAGGACATTACAGCAGTTTAATCAAGAAGTTAAAAGTTCATGAACTAATGTGACTGGATTATCCCTGCCCAGGAAAGGCTGTAGCTGGTGGACCAGGTGAAGGTGGCTGCAAGCACTCTGAAACACAGTCTACTTTGACCTGCAATAACACAGATGGACCACAGAGTATTCCTGAGCTACACACTTGTTCTTTTAGAAGGAGCACAACCCCCATCCAGGGCAGATACCTTACCTAAATCCCAGACCCAAAACCCACAAATCTGCAGCCTCCATCCTATTGCACTATGTTGGCCAGGAGTAGGATCTGCTTGCTCTTGTTGCTAAAGGACCAACAAGCCTTTAGCTTGTTAGCCCCAAATGTTCCAATTATCATCAGATACTTTTGCAAAAGCAAGGTTAATTCTGTGCATTCAGTTTATTTGCCTTCATCTAGCCCATTATAGCATCCAGACACTGGTCCAGCACCTGTACAGCCCAGTTAATTCCACTGACAAGGAGACACAGAGCTGAATGTCATCAGCATATAATAGCACTCAACCCTTCAACTCAATTTACCTCACATAGTGGCTTCAGATACATATTAAACATCATGTGGGATAGGATGGAAACCTGTAAGGTCTCACAGCTTAGTACTCACACCTATAGACAGGAGCACTACCTTCTGCTCCTATCTTTAACATATTTTTGCAATAGGATATCATGATCTATGACATCAAACAATTCTGACCAATCAATAGGATGACATTCCCTTATGTTTCCCACAGAACAGGCAATCAATCAGAGTAACCAAGGCTGTTTCAGTACCACAACCTGGTCTGAAATCAGATTGCATGGATCCAGATAATCTCTTTCCTCCAAGTACATCTGGAGGAGGTTGCCAGCTACCATACCATACACTTAAACACCTTGCCCTAAAAGGGGATATAACCCTATTCAAAGCCACTTATCAAGGAAAATAATTTTTGTACATCAAACTGACTGCTACTATATTATGGGTAAATATAGGCATTAGAATATGTGAATAGAAAACAGTATGGTAACATTTTTCTGTATTAATCTACAAGGCTGATTGACTGCCGGATCCTATAAAGAGTCTTTTGGGAGTTTGTCTACAGATCTGTAATACCCATGCACTCAGCTGGGCTTATATATGAGATGACATGCAAAAGATTGCACAATTATTTATTTTTAAAAATCCCCTCCCTCTATCAAAAAGTTTTCAAAGAGGGTTATAATTAACATTAATATGATTTAGAACAATAAAAATAATTTAAATAACCTAAATCATATTAAAAATGATGAGTTAAAACAGACTTAAAAGTTTTAAAAACTCTCTCTCTTTCTCTCTCTGGGTACAACAAAGTTATGGTAGATTTATAAGTGAATCAAGTGCTGTGGAAAGGTAAAATCTCATGTACTCCAGAATCTCACACACAATACTGAACATAACACACTGCTGACTGTGTCAAATACTACATCAGAACATGAAGTCTAGCCTTATTCACTCATATGAGAACCATTCATCAGTACTAATAATTCATCTTTAATCCGATTAACTTTCTTGCCTATGGCTATGAAAGACCAAATGACCCTTTTGCAAGGCAACTGGACTCAATGTTCACAAAGAGCTGACACTGGCTGTACATAATTAGACCTTTAGGGCACGGCCAGACATTGACTTTGGGTTTAAAGTAATATGCAAGAATGGAAAGGAAGAAAAGAAGATTAAGAAGATATCTTCCCCCCAAAAGTCAGATGACCACCTCCATCTCTGACTACCAACTGCTGAACTAGATAGGCCTTCAGTCTAATCTAGCAGGAATCTTCCTACAGTCCATGTCATATCATGTCTTCCATACCATACTGAAAGCATAGTGACACAGCACAGTTTTCATTTAAATTCTCAACATATAGTTATGACTTCTTTTGAATGTGTTATCTCTCAAATCCATTTCATTATTTGTATAGTGAGAAGTTGTATAAAAGGGCATAAAAGATTTGGCATTAAACAGCAAGGTGTTTCATCGGTCTCCCTCCAACCAGCAAGTCTATGGTCAATAGTTCTGTTGACAGTGTTCCCCCTATAGAAGGGTGATAGGGAGAGCCTGCTGATTTTAATGAAAATCAAAAGGAGAGCCAGAAAGATTTGAAATTTCTCAGGTTCCTAAAATGTGAAGCTTTCCAAGGGCAAATAAAAAGCTTGCCTTTTTTCTTCCTTCTTGTAGGAGGGCCTTCTTAGGACCTTATCTTTTGTCTCTGAGAATATATTTCAGTGCATCCTTCACAAACAAACAAACAAACTCCCCTGCAGGAAATTATGGCCAAATTTGACCAGCATTCCAGTATTTAAGCTGCACAGATTTCCTCACCACCCTTGCTACAGCAATTTCCCTAGCTGTACAGCTAATGCAGTCCTGAGCAGCATCAGTCACATAGGCATATAATTAGAGTATCTTAATCAGTGACCTTTACCAAGTTTTAGAATATAGGTCAGGATTATTTAACAATCTATAACATACAGGCTGTATCCATAAACGAGGATGTCAAGGACACACTAATCACCAGAGCACAGACTCTGAGAATATTTTTTAAGCTCTGTCTTTTCTCCCCTCATTTGCCTCTTTAAAAGAAGTCTCTTGATTCTTAGGGCCTTTCTGCACTACATTGTTATAGGGCTATTTCTCCACTTTCAACATCCTGTGGAATTCTGGGCTTCTCTGGCTGAGAATTCTAAATGCCCTTCCCTAAACTGCAAACCCCAGGATTCCATAGGTTGTTGAAAGTGGAATAACAGCATTATAACAGTGTAGTGTGGAAAGGTCCTTAGATGCTAGGGCACTGGAAAATGATACAATCACAGCACCAACTTGAGGGACCACAAGCTTTTCCCAAACCTGTGGCATTAATGAACATAACTTCTGCATAATGATGTCTGTCTGGACCTGTAAAGGAGACACATGTTCAACTTTTATCCGTTTGTTGAATGCAGCAGCAAAAAGTGCCTCTTTGCTCATGGAAACATCATAGTACCACAGGCCACCACTTCAGCGGAGATAAAAGAATTAAGATGTCTAAAGTCACTGCCACTTTGGTAAAGACAAGGGAGCAAATCATTTGAATTAAAAAGTCTATACATTATGAACTTTTCTAACTGAGCAGACTCTGGCTTTGGCAGATCATTCATTACTGGATGTACACTGAATACTGAATGTATAATGTATAAACAAGATCCAAATCCCAGTCCTTATTATTGGACCTCAGAACCACTACAACTCGTGGTTCAGAGAAGCATCACTATTGTCAGCTGGAGGCGGTTGATTCAAGGGAGCTACAAGGCTTGCTGCGGAAGGTCTTCATTCCTTCAGCTGAAAGAAAAGGTGGTCTTATTGGATCCACACTGGACTGCCCAGCTTATTGCTCTCCCCCTGAATTTTCTCCACCCAGTCTTGCAGGGAAAGGGTAGGTAGACCTTACAGGTGAGTCACTCCAACCTACTTACCCACACTGCTCATGGTGTACTCAGCTAACTTGCTCTCCCATTACAAAATATTTATATAACTAAGGTGTAAGGATAAATGCAGAGGAAGAACAAAGTACTCCAGAACAAGGCTAAGGGACAGAAAAAACTGGGGAAGGAGCCAGGAATCCAATATTATTTTTTATTATTTCATTTATACCATGCTGCTTTTCCCCAATACTCAGACTCAAGGTGATTTCAAAAATTAAAACAAATACAGTTAAAGTATTTTCAAAGACATTAATAAAAACATGTCAAAGGCTATTAATAAAATGCAATTAAAGTATTTATAGAACAAAAAACAATTTAAACAAATTCACTTTTGTTGATAATGCTTGTTACCATGTAGGGAACTTGTGGCATAGAGACATGGAATTAGAAAGGATTCCAACAAACATCTTCTCCAAGCCCCTTGTTGTTGTTGTGTGCCTTCAAGTCATTTCCAACTAATGGTGACCCTAAGACAACTTTCTCATGGGGTTTTCTGGCGGCTGAGAGTGTGCGATGTGCCCAAAGTCATCCAGTAGGTTTCCATGGCTGAGCAGGGAATCAAAGCCTGGTTTCCAGGGTTGTAGTTCACACTCAAACCACTAAACCATGGTGGCTCTCCACACCCCTACCAGTGCTAAAAGAAAGCATTTCTGGCTGGGGGCCATCCAACCTCTATTTAAAACACATTCAACAAAGAAGAGTCCATCACCTGGCAAAAAACTTGAAAGGATTCAATAGGATGGGGGACGTGTGGCTGGATAGCAGTATGCGTGAAAAGGATCTAGAAGTCTTGATAGATCACAAGCTGAACATGAGTCAGTAGTGTGACATGGCAGTCAAGAAAGCCAACGCGATTCTTGGTTGCAACAATAGGAGTATGGTGTCTAGATCGAGGGAGGTAATGGTACCACTCTATTCTTCGTTGGTTAGGCCTCATTTGGAGTACTGTGTCCAGTTCTGGGCACATCAATTCAAGAAGGATGTTGACAAGCTGGAATGTGTCCAGAGGAGGGCAACCAAAATGGTGAAGGGTCTGGAAGCCATGCCCTATGAAGAACGGCTTAGGGAGCTGGGTATGTTTAGTCTGCAAAAGAGAAGGTTAAGAGGGGACATGATAGCCATGTTTAAATATTTGAAGGGATATCATGTTGAGGAGGGAGCAGGCTTGTTCTCTACCGCTCCAGAGGCTAGGACAAGGAGCAATGGATTCAAGCTACAGGAAAGGAGATTCCACTCGAACCTCAGGAAGAACTTCCTGATGGTCAGAGCTGTTTGGCAGTGGAATATGCTGCCTTGGAGTGTGGTTGAATCTCCTTCTATGGAGATTTTTAAGCAGAGGCTGGATGGCCATCTGCTGGGAATGCTTTGATGGGTGTTCCTGCATAGTAGGGGGTTGGACTTGATGGCCCCTTGAGTCTCTTCCATGATTCTATGAAAGTGTCTCTAAAAATATATTATAGATGGCTTTTAAGCTTGTAACCCTGATCTGACCTGGGTAGCAGTGGGAATTAGCCTTTCCTTCTCTACAGTCTGAGGAAGTTTTTGTCCCTTTGAAGGAGTCATGGAGACTAAAGGGATTTGAAGTGAGGAAAAGTGACATAGTGAGGGGAAAAAAAGGGAGAAGGAAAATTAAAGGAGGCCCTAGTGACTCCATGGTATAGTACACAGCAACCTGTGGCAGCAGCTCTACAGGCAGGCAGTGAACAATTAATTTAAAAACTTTCACTGACATTCAAGCAAAGAGAGCTGCAAAAGATTTGGAAGGCTCATTCCCTAAGATTTTAAAAAAATGGCTGGGTTGTCTATCTAAAGAAACTTTAAAAGTGCAAGAAGAGGTCTTGACACTGAGAAAATATGGAACAGAAGGGATCAATTCTGGAAGTAAAGAACATGGCAGTGACACATGCTGGGCTAAAAGTGCATGCTAGGTGCTAGAAGTTGTTTATCAATATTAAAGCAATATTTTATTTTAAAATGGCTGTAATGTGAACAGTATCTTAAAAATATATATCCATTTAAGCTAAGAGTCATTTAATAATCTATTTATTTTGTTGTATTTTGTTGTATTCACGTATACTTCTCACCAAAGCATAAGCCTAAAGTGGAACATGTAGAAGGAACAGCCATTAAAACTAATTGTGACAATGTGACAAATGATCTTTTGCAGTAAGACAGCACAGGGCTTCTGTAAGAAACATCCCACCATGGTATGGAAGTAATGAATACAGGACCAAAAAGTTGAATGTGAGATGCTCAAGTAAACAACAGCAGCATCTAGCATTTCTAAGGTGATGCGATCAGTTATAAACAAATAAGCAAATGATATTTGCAGAACTTACATAATTGATAGTTTCATTCCTGTAACATAGTGATTACCCAGTATATAACAGAAGATAAACCAGATGCAAATGTACATAACACTACAGGGATATGGTTGATATATCTGGGGAAAGTGATAAGGCTGCTGTGACACTGAAAGAACAGATTGCTTACCTGTAACTGTAGTTCTTCAAGTGGTCATGTGTGTCCTTGCACAATCGGTTTTGTGCCTGTGCAGAGCCCCCTGCTGGAATGTTCCAGAGCTGAGTAGCTTGGCAGGAAAACCCTGCCCCCTCCTGCATACTGTACATGATCTAACCCACCAAGCTACCTTCTCCTCAGTTTTGAAGTCTGCCAAAAAAAATGGGGGGGGGGATCTGAAAGAGGGGAGGTAGGGTGGGTTGTGTGAGGGCACAGCTGACCACTCAAAGAACCACAGTTACAGGTAAACAACCTGTTCTTCTTTTTCATGGTTTCTGTGCTTCACACAATGGATGTTTGCAAAGCTTACCAAACGAAGGCAGGTCAGGTCATTGTAAGACAGAACATAGCACTGCCCTCCTGGCAGCACATCTCTCCTGGCTCTGCAGTCAAGTCTGTTGTAGATAAAAGTAGAGGGTTGCAACCAGGTTTGCAGCTCTACACAGGCCTGGTAGAGAGACACTCCTCAGTGCAGTTGATGAAGATGAAACAGCTCTCGTAGAATGTGCCCCCAAAAAGTCAGGTATCATCTGTTTGGCAAGTTCATAAACTAGGCGAATAGTCTATAACTCACCTGGGGAAGCACCAGGCAGATATCTTATGATCTTTTCAATGGCCACTGTAGTAGGCAAAAAAGATTAGCGGATTAACAGAATGTAGTCCTGTGCATACAGAAAGCCAAAGCTTGGCAAACATCAAGAGAATCCTGTGATCTCTTCAACTGGGTGTTAGACTGAAGGTAAAAAGTAAGTACTATGATATCTTGTGATACTTGAAACTCTGAGACCACCTTAGATGAGAACTTTGTCACAGTGAAACACAGGGAAAGGTTCATTGCAACACAAAGCTGCCAATTCTCCAAAACATTGGACTGAGATCACAACAAAGAGGAATACAGTCTTGAGGGTGAGTAGATGCTCATTCTAAGTTGCCAAAGGCTCAAAGGGGTGCCTCCTCAACTGCGATAACACCAAAGACTGTGAACACGGAGGCAAAGGAGGTGAAACTGGTAGGTAGAGATAAGTCAATCCTCTTAAAAACTTCTTCACCACTGACAGGGCCCATGAAAAAGGTGCATGAAGAACGGTCAAATGGTTGATAAGCAACTACTGCTGCAAGATGGATGTTTAGTTTAAAAAACCAACAAATCTCGCTCCTTTAGAGACAGCAGGAAGTGAAGCACAGTCAAGACCATTGCAGGTGGTGCCAGCTCCAACTTGGCAGCAGTGAAGTCACAGAACTTCCTCCACTTGTAGAGATAAGATCTCCTGGTATAGTCTTTATGAAGCTTCTACAACTGCTTGCAACTGAGGAGTCTAGTGGATTATTCTCCGTGCATACAGAAATAGCAATGGAATGCCTGGATGAAGAATCTGGCTGCTGGAATGAAAGAGAAGACTTTGATGGCGAGAGAGTAGAATGCAATGACCTTGGGACAAATCTAGAAGTGGTCCAAACTATGCTTGTCTGGGCCAGAAAGGGGTGATCAGAATGGCATCAGAACGATCCATCCCATGTTTCGCTATCACTGTCCCTAGAAGAGGGAAAGGAGGGGACAGGTAGAGCAGACAGCCCATCCATTGAAAGAGAAACGTATCTCCCAGAGATCCTCTGGCAACCCCTGCTCTGGAGCAGAACTGAGGGCATTAACTGTTGTCTTTTGTTGCAAAGAGGTCCATCTGTATCTCCAATGACCTGTAAGCACAAAATAAGCTCAGTGGCATAGAGCCCATTCATGCTGAAGACCCGTGCTGTGATTGAGGGACATGTCTGCAAGGACATTGCTCATTCCTGCTTGGTGTACCCCAATGCCATAGGCGAGTGGCAAGATCCAGTAGGGTATTGGAGAGGGTTTCCCCTTGGTGTTTGATGTAGCAAACTGTGGTCGTGTTGTCTGAAACCACCTGAGCTACTCTTCCTAGTAACAGCCTTTCAAATGAACATAGTACCTTCAGGGCTGCTAACAACTCCAGTACATGGATGCAGAGACTCCTCTCACAATGAGACCAGTGTCCTTGTGCAGCTATGGAGCCAACAATGATGCATCTGTGGTTATCATTACTGGGGGTTGGGTGGCTTGAATGGCATGCCTGACTGTAGACTGCACATGAAGGTCCACCAAAGAAGAGACTCTCCTGTAGCAAGACGAACTGTCAGCCTTTTGCATTGATCGTCATTAAGAGGGTCAAAGCATCTGATGAATCAATGTTGAAGTGGCTGGAGTTTCAGGCAGGACATATGAGTATTTCACTGAAGAAAAAGTATTTGAATATCTCCCAAATATCTGAGGTTACACATCTGAAACTTCTATGTACAACTCTTTGCAGGGAAGAATGTGCCCCAACATGTAGCTTTGGTTGTACAAATGATCATGTCAATTGGAGGGTCGTGAGCTAAGACAGCCCCTCTACAGTGAAGCAAAACAGTAACATCATAATATTAGATCAATATACCTGATACTACATTCAACTGGTTTTTGCTAACTGTACAAAGAGATATAAAAGCTTGAATGTGTTGCTGCTGCTGCTAACGGCTTAACATCAGACAGTATTCTGTTCTTCAAGCTGCAGAGAATGTGGTCTATATGGATACATACGTAAAACACATAACAAACAGGACACATTTCATGGTAAATGAACAATTCTTGGCATCACACCTGCAGTAAAAGCAATCAGAATGATTCCCATTCAGGAGAAACATGACAGTGATACAAATCAGAAATTACAGTTAGCTGCAAATTAACACATGCCAGCCATTTTGAAATTTGAGGGTGTTCCCATGCCTCAATTTTGCCAGATCTTGGATGTGTTTAGTCAGCTATCATTTCTGAGTTGAAAACACTTCCTGCTGTTGCCATTGTACCCTCATCAAACTGTATTTTCCCTAGACTAGAAAAAATCCTTAAAAAGTCACTACTTATGTACCATTGTCCTTGAACATCCTGTGCTATTAATATATATCTGAAAAACACAGAAAACTAAATTAGCAGCTTTTGATATTTAGATCCAAATGCATAATGAATATGCAGGCTAAAAAAGCGTGGAAAAACCTCCACTCTCACTCACTTTAAAACCAAGAATTTTCCACAGTTGTGATGTAGACACCATTACTGTATTCTGTAATTGTACAGATAATTCTTTTGATGTGCTTATCTTCAGGAAAAATGACTCTTTGCTGGATGAGTTGGAGGAGAGGAATTCATGTATGATTCACTTCAGAAAAAGGGCACAGTAAGAAACACATTTTAGCAAATGATAGACAAATGATATCGTTACTAGAATAACCCAGCTCTTTCAGACTTATTGGAGGGGTTTGTTTGCAGACTGTGCAGTGCTGAGCAAGGTAGCCAGCATTTTCTCCCTCCTATTTCACTGGTCATCTGGTGCTCTTTGGATGCCTTTACATTTTTGTGGGCTCCAGAAGCAGCATCAAATCAGTGGCCAGGATGAGTGGGAACAGTCCTCTGCTGGACCTTGGGAGCACAGGCTTCACTCAGGTCTGGTGCAGAGATATAAATTCAGTTCCCATTCCACTTTCGGCATTGGGGCTTGAATGCTTTTTCCCCTCACTTCCCTTTATTATGCTATTTCATATTTGTTTGAATGGTTATTTGTTGGATTTGCTCATTATTCATTCATTGTCACAACTTTGGTAGTATGACATTGAGCCAGAGCCAGTTTTAGGGATGTACAATACAGGATGCCCATCATCCCCAGCACAGGAGATAGTCTTATGCAACTGTCGGGGTTCCAGCAAGTAGGTCAAGCCCAGCTCTGGGGGCTCTTGACCTGACTCACCCAGATGGCAAGAAAGATACACAGGAGCTTTGTGCCTGCATGAACTCCAGTAATGTCAACCCATGGTTCCTCAGCAGAGGGATCAGAGTGAGGTTTGATCAAAGAACACGCAAGTTATCAGGTCCCTGGATTCATGCCCCATGCAAGGCCAACACGATTCAGCTGTTTTTTTTTAAAGTTGCAGTCTTTGGCTATTTCCGCACCACACTGTTATAATGCTATTATTGCATTTTCAACATCCTGTGGAATTCTGGGGTTTATAGTTTACTGATGTCTGGCTGAGGATTCTAAATACTCCTTCCTAAACTACAAACCCCAGGATTCCATAGGATGTTGAAAGTGGAATAGCACTATAAAAGTGTAGTGTGGAAATGGCCTTTGTTTTATCCATACCACACAGAATAGTTTCTTGCTTGGATGGGGAAATTCCTAATCTTTGCCAGCATTTTGCTGCTGGATCTGCAATCAAGTAACATTCCAGTTTCTGAAGCTGGAAGGCTGCAATTTAAAACGCTTTATGAACTGGCACTCTTGGCCACTGTTAATGAATACCCTATATCCCCAATTTTCTTCTTGATGCCAATTAATTTGTTTCAAAAAGGATTATGCTATCAAACACTGCACCCCCTGCAAAGTACAGCTTTGCACATCTAGGAAAGTACCCTGGAGGGGGGGAATGACAAGGCATGTTCTAGGATACATGCTCTTTTCACATGGGCCATTGGTCAAGCCAAATGAACCTCACTGTCATATCATCGGAACTGACAGCCAAACTAGATGTGGTATTTATTATATAGTTCACCCTTATGTTAGCATTTTTTAACCAATGGTCAGTGTAGAAATGGTGGTTGGCAGATATGAAAGCTCAAGATGAATTACTGCCATGTCATAAGGGGAAGGGGCTTAAACACTCAACTGCCTCTATGGTCCTTTTGATCAGATCCATCACACAGTGGCATCAACGGAAACTTCCCTGTTACTGTGAATGGCAAGGGGACGATGGACAATTCTGGGGGCAAGGCATTAAATCCACTTCCATTAAAACAGATTCCAAATCTGGCTTGAGCCCTGCACCACCTGCTTTGGGGGAAAGAGGAAAAACTTAAATAAGTCTAAGCTACATATCAAAATTTTGGGAAGTTTGGCCGGACTGCAGCCATTGTACAGATTGGTGCATATTGATAGAGAAGGTCATCAAACTGTCTTTCAGAGGAGTCTGTCCACCATCCCTTCTCTCTTTAATGTAGAAGTCCTCTAAGTACTCAAAGAGATCTCCAAAACAGCCTAAGAAAACCATTTGTTGCTGCTGTTGTTGTTAGTTGCCTTCAAGTTTATTCTGACTTACAGCATCCTTATTTTAAGGCTTTCTTGGTAAGATATGTTCAAAGGAGGTTTACCATTGCCTTCCTTTGAGGCTGCGAGAACGTGACTTGCTCAAGATCACTCAGTGACTTTCCATATTGTTGTTAATTGCCATTAAGTCAACTTCAGCTTATGGCAACCATATAAATGAGATCTCTAAGATTCCCTGTTATTAACAGCCTTACTCAAGTCATGAGAAGCTGTGGCTCTGGCTTCCTTGATTGAATCAATCTACCTGTAATGTGGTCCTCCTCTTTCTCTACTGCCTCCCACTTTGCCAAGCATTATCATCTTTTCTAATGAATCTTGTCACCTCATGATATGTCCAAAGCACCATAGTCATTTTGGCTTCTAGAGATAGTTCAGGGTTGATTTAATCCAGGACCTATTTATTTGTCTTTTTGGCAGTGCATGGTATCCATAGAACTCTCCTTCAGCACCACATTCAAGTGAAGTGATTTTCTTCATTGCCTTGCTTTCACGATCATACACAGAAATCAGTTTCCACAGTTGGGTGGAAGTTCAGTCCTGGCTTCCTGGAGTCCTAGTCCAACCACACTTGCAGGAAGTGGCACAATCCTTGATTTGTATAAACAGCTACAAAAATAGTTCAGGCCCACAGTGAAATCACATTCCTTGCCCTGGAATCTCCAACTTTTAGCACAACATGTTGGGTGTGAATGATTCATTGGTGTCACAGCATGACAGTGCTATATAAAAAATATACTATCTTCTTGTAAAGCGTTGTTAGCTGAATAACAAACTAAACACAACAGTGCCAATGCAATACATGCATCCCCGGCTTATTCGACAGATAAGAGGCCAGAGGACTGTCAAAAAGTGGAAATTGTTGAAAAGCGGAATCCAGTCTTTTTTTTTTGGCTTGCAAATTCACTTTGCAAGCTAAAAAAAGATGATGCCAAGTTGATTGAGAGAAAGGTGTCGGGAGGAGAAAGAAAGAAAGAAAGAAAGAAAGAAAGAAAGAAAGAAAGAAAGAAAGAAAGAAAGAAAGAAAGAAGACTGACACCTTCTGCTTCTCCCCTCATCTCATCTTTCTCTGTTTTTACACTGTGACTGGGTTGTTCTTCTTTGGATCTCTTCAGCAGCCAAGAAGCCAAGAGACAGGAACATCGGGGGGGGCAGAAGAGCCACAGCTGGCCCCCAGTTTGTTGAAAGACACCACTATGGACTCTCTTGAGCTCTCTCTCTCATGCAACCCACCACTGGAGACTAGTGTGCCTTACACACACACACACACACACACAGAGCAACAGCAACTCCCCAGACACATGGAGAGGAGGAAAATGGAAGCTTGCCAGGTGTGCTGGCATTTTTTGCTCGCTCTCCTTCCTCTTTGCCTGCCTAGGTGTCTCCTTTTCTGTCCTACCATGCAGCCAGAGCTGTTGAAACAGAGAGTGCTGCAGAAAAGGAAGAAAAAGCAGAGTATGGTCATTTTTGACAATCCACCATTTTGACCATTTTCAAGTGGTACCCATGGTCAAAAAAGCAGACCACAGTCGAATGTATGGGTTATGGCCGTAATTGAAGAGAGTCAAAGGTGTGCATTGTCAAAAAGCAGGGGATATTTGTATATTTAAACAGGACTTGCCAATTATGAACAAAGCTGCAAGAGATTTATCCATCCTATTTTGGGTACAAAGGGGTACGTGGGAAATATTAAATCTTTCTCCATTCATAGCTTACTTATGCACCCTTTGTCTCACATTCCACCAGCCATGTATCTCTTAAACTTAGCTCCAATATTGGAAATGAACTTGGTTGAGAGAAGAGCACTTGAGAGGAGATGCTAGGGGTAGGCACAGGAAGGGATGTTACAGTGGAACTATGAGTTTTTTTCCACTGAAGGTGTTTTGAGACAGAGGGTTCTTAGCACAATCTATCAAATAACATTGTTCAGCTATGCCATCTTTTCATTCTCAACAATTTATTTGCAGGTGGGATGGAAGAAGCAGACAGAATATATGGAAGCATTACAATTGGATAAGTGCCCATATGAGCCTATGACAATCAGAATCATAAAAGAAAGACCTCCCTGAGCATTTGTGGCCTCATTGCTGCATGGAGGGGAGGAGTTTGATGTCCTCCCCAGATGAGGCAACCAATGCAGGGGGGAAAAAAGAAAAAGAGAATCATATAGAATACTGCCATATCTTGAGCACTTTTTTCTTGGTGCATACTTTACAACATATGCCTCTTATAAAGTACTACATCTATGCCAGTTATTGAAACAATGGCATATATTCTATGTATATCATTTACCACATTATCTACAGCTGTAGAACTGCTCTCAAAAAACTCACATAGCCTTGGAAAAGAGTATTTGACTACAGTATAATAAAAATCTGTTCCCTCTTTATTAAATTCTGAGGTACTCAATGAAATGTCAATCACAATAACTCTAGCAATGACCAGTAGTTTTATCAAAAGATGCACTACGCAAACTTGAAGAGGTCTGCCCAGAAATAAGCAAAGTTAAACAAAAAATATTATCTACACACACATACACCCCTCTTACAAAGCTCTTAACATTAGGGTAGCGCCTCACAAAGAAAGAGGGGGCAGCCACTCCAAGTGGTTGAAAATCAACACAAAGTAGACAACAAAAGGAAGTGATGGAAAATACAGTGGGCTCTCCATATATGCAAAGATTCCATTCCATGAACTCCTGCAAATAACAGTATTTGTGGATACTTGTATCCTACTATATTCAGTGGCCGAGTGCACAGATCCTTCAGCATGTCATCACCATTGTAGGTATAGATGCTTTGCGTGAACTGGAAATCGCACATGCGGAGGTCACTGGTAAGGAGGGCCCACTGTATGTTGTTATTTCAGTTATACATGCAATATCTAAGTAATATTTCAAGAAATGAAATGTTTTTTTTTTAATTGTGTTGAGAAAATATCTTCAAATTGGAGCTTTGCCTTCCAAAAACTTCCTACTGTGTGATATCTCTCTGTAGCCTCTGCACAATGAAAATGGACTCCAAGCTCTCCAGTAGAAATAATGCTTATGCAGTAATATTAATAAGGGAATAAAAGCCAAGGGGATATGGTCACCACTGTTAATTAGTAGCTGACTCCAACTCACAATGGTCTTGACAATCTTTTTATAATTTGTTAGACATGCCCTTTGAAAAATATGTAAGGTCACTGCTATAAGAACTGAAGTGGTCCTGACTGTAAGACAGAAACTGACACTCTAATTGCAGTTGGAGGATCCAGCAAATTCAACATTCATCTCTTTCTGTGCTAGACCAGCTAGGTTATTTTATATGCAGAAAAGAATGATATTTGACAAAGCAATGGGTAAACATCCTGAGATATATATACCCAAGTTTACAATGGCCATTTCCGCACTAGCCTGTTATAGCGTGATGATTCCACTTTCAACATCCTCTGGAATCCTGGGGTTTGCAGTTCCGGCCCCTCCTGAAACTGCAAACCCCAGGATTCCAGAGGATGTTGAAAGTGGAATCATCACGCTATAACAGGCTAGTGCAGAAATGGCCAATGACTTGTTCTTCAGTGACCCTTAACACAGTTAGCCTGCAAGCCAGCATTCCATAGTCGATACTCTGAATTTAATAAGGCTGAAATCCTAGGCAAACTTATTCTGTGGCAATTACTCTGGAATAGACAAAAGGCTTACGATTAACTACATGTGGATTTCCACAGAACTAGAAGGTTTTGTTCCTACAATCCCTTTCCTAATGGGAAATATTCTACCTATCTATTTACTTACCAACCTATCACACAGTTTCCAAATAATATATAACCCACTAACATGACATCCTCTTCCACCACAATGTATTTATTTATAAAGGACTGTCTTCACATTATCTTTTTATTTTTAAATACAGGATCTGTCTGGATACTACAAATTATAGGAAAACTGAAACTTTCCAAAAAGGTTAAGATAAATCCAAAGACTTTAAAACAAAAAGATTTCTTTTTAAAAATGCATAGTATATCAATATCACACATTTCAGCTGCCTAGAAATTCTGTTCTGCACTCAATTCTATTCTTTTTTTTTTCAGCAGAAAACAACACTTTTCATCATAGCATGGTTATAGACTTTTATATTCAAGAATTGTATCTTGCATCTCTACAATCCAGTTTGCATTCATAGAAATACACAGCAGAAATCCAAAACATCTCAGCAACACTATTTGGGTGATCCTGCTGTCTAGCTTATGAAACTGGAAAAAAGAAAAATGAGTTTGAGTCCCATTGCTACTGAGGCCCTTTCTGCATCCTACCTCTCGGTGCTGGGGTGCGGCGATCGCGCGAGCAGCCTCTTGTGAGAGGCTCTCGCTTCCCTGCTTCTTCAGCTTCGCACAAGCTTCCTGCTCGCGCGAGAGCCCCACCTCTTCCTTTCGCAGTGCAGCCTGGGACCTTCCCAGGCTGCCCTGGGACAGGAAGTGCAACTGGCCCAGTTCCCGAGGCTCCGCATGCGAGGTAAGTGCACGCAGGGCCCAGGAGCAATGTGCGATTGTGCAGCATTTTCAGCTGAAAGACAAAAATGCAAAGGTGCGCGATTGTTGCCTGCCAGCCCTTGGAGCCTTGTGCAATAGCGAGGGCGTCATGCAGATCACTCCTCACGATTGTGCAAGGCTCCAGGCCCTCTTTCGCATGGCAGATGCCATGCGAAAAGGGCCTGAGATAAGAATGTGGTCTTCACGAGAAAAAGCTTACCTTTGGTTATCCTGCTAGCAACAGCAATGCCAAATGGGAAAAGAAGAGGCAGGTGGACCAAAAAAATGAATTCTCCTATTTCAGAAAGCAACACCATAATCAGATGGCATTCTTGGGCTCTCAACCACATAGACCAGCGAGGAAGGGCCCTCCCTACGTGGAGCCATAGCTGAGTAGAACAGCAATGGCTTATGATATAAAAGAACTCAGGTTCAGCCTTTGACTACTCATCCCCTGGGCAAGAGTGCCAAGAAAAAGAGCTAAGCTTATACACAGAGATAAGGTAATGTGACAGTTAGTGTGACTGGTAAACAGCATAGTGTCGAATTGGTCAGGTTCTCGCCTCCTTTATTCAGAACCCAAAATACTTTTGATTTTGCCTATGTCTCTTCAACCTTTCCAGCACATCTTGTGGATATGTATTTGTTAGACCAATTTCCTGTGGAAATTGTCTTGTTCTTACAGGATTTCTGACTGGTTTCCATCATTATTTTAAAAATTTCCATTCTAGTTTTTAACAAGATTCCCAGTAGGACTAACAAGAAGGATATTCAAAATGCAATGACTTAACATCAAAATATTAAAATGGAAATCTTTATGAATTCCTTGAGTCCCTCCAAGAGTTTACAGCAGCTGGAAATGATTATAGACACAATTCATAGGCAAACAATGTCTCTCCAAGGGATGTCTGCCACTTCCTCACAATTTTTGCAGCATTTTTCTATGTGTTTCCTCTCACATTCCACATCCCCTTCCCTATCTCCATTCCTCACATACCCTGGGCACAGCACCTATAAAACTAGTGTAGCAACAGCATATCATAATAATTTGAATATAGAACTGCTCTGGCAGTTGCTTAAACTTAATTGGTAGTCAACATCATTGTATATATTAAGAATGTTAAGGCCCCGCTTTGAGGGTCCCTGATAGCAGTATGGTTTGGATGGTCACCATACCTAATTGGCACCATATTGGATTGGTAACTGTATTAATTGGCTCTGATAACAAAATCAAGTCTGAGAGGTGACGAAGCAAGGGAAGTGAGGGAAGAAACCTGACTGTAAACAAGAGAGGCAGGTCAACCTAAACACCCTCCAGGTAAGACTAAGTCATCGGTTAGGCAAATAAATGCCCTTTCTGTAGATAATAGGATAAAGCAGAAGCTGGAGTTTTCCCAGGGAATCCAATCGTGAGAAGCCCACAAGGACACTGACTGACAGACAGCCATGCCCTGTGCATCTGGACTCCTTCCTCTTGCCTCGTAGCACCCACAATAGACGGCTACTGCAACACACATTATATCTTTGTCATCCAAACACTGCGAATATTAGTGGGTTGATAGTCCATTGTCTGTGCTGCAACTCCCATTGTTCCACACCTAGAACTGCACATATCTTTCACTGCCACAGGCTATTTTTTGGGTACAAATACCCTTGATTTCAGGATGCCCAATGCAGTTTCTCAAAGGTCTGCCCTTTACTCTGTCCGTCTGGCTCCTGAACGAGAACTGTTCTTAGGTCCTACCTAAGCCAAGCCACTTTTCAGCTCTTCACTATTCTTCTGGATTGGTAACTATAACTTCAAAAACCTCAGCCTCTCGATACATAATTGTTTCCTCCCTTTATCCTTCAGTTAGCTCTTGTGTGAATGTTTGACTGTGTGAATCTCGTATGCATGCACGAAGAAATTCCCCTCAATAAAACACATTTTTAGCTTACTTTTGAATCTCTGACTGGTTCTTTTCTAGCTTGAGCCTGTAAACATTGGTAGAAAGGTCTTGTTAAGTTACCCCACCTCTCAAGCCTCCTCTTTGAGCTAATTAATTCCCCACTTCTGCAAGGAGGTATTGAGCATTGCAGGGTGGCCCTCATGGCACCTACATTTTGGGGGTAACAAATGCCAATAAAAATGCAGAGCAGAAGAGGAAATAGAAAACTAGCTATATAATTTTGTACAGCAGCTTATCCACTTTTGGTTGTCACTGTCTCACTGTGGAGCTAAATCTGAAGCTTTTGCTATGAAATTATATCTGTGAACCCATCAAAGGATGACATTGCTCCAAGCATGGAGTTTCTTTCCTACAACAGTGCCAAGAGAGCAAAATGCAGGCATCATCAATATGGTTCCTGCCTAGTAAGATAACCAGTGCAACAACTGAAATGAACTTCCACTGCATCATAAAATCATAAAACCTTAACCTCATACTCTATTCTTTGCACATTAACACATATGGAATGAATAAACCGAAACAGAATGAATAAACTAACATAAAATAAGTAAGCCCGCCAATTCTTATGTTGCTACAGACATCCTACATGGTCACTTAGTAGAGATTATCAAGCTTGCTGAGTAGTTGTAATATCCCTAAAAAGAATCCCACAATAAAACCAGTCAATGCAGCAGGATTTAAGGTCTTATCTTAAAGTCTACGGAATGTGCACCAACAAAAAGAGAGCTATGCACTTGCAGCTGATCCTTTCTAATATTACTTTCAAATTTTACTAGACAGATCTGCACAGATAAAGCTTGATAATCAATACATGGCTTCTGGAATGACACAGAAAATTATGATGTATGAAATAATAAAATGTTTCATCTAGGTAGATAGCATAAACATCTTCTGAAACAAGGTCAGTTGTGACACAATTTTTTTACAGTAAACAGTAAAGGTGAATAATAGAACAGCAATTTGTCTATGTTGGTCTGATTAAACGGCATTGTTTTGTTTCAGTTCTTAACTACCAGCTTTATTTTTTTCCCCAGCAAGTATTTCAGAACTGTCATCATGTTATCAGGATGAATATCTCTCTTATTTTGTTCCTCACTTTAGTAAAAGCCAAACAAATGGATGGAAAAGGAAACTAAAGCTTATGCACTTCTACGCACAATAAACACCCACTGAATTCAGTGGAATTTCTAAATAATACAGGATTAGACTGCCTCCTTGTAAATCCTTGTAAAATTTCTAAACCACAGAGGATTAGGGCTACCTCCTTATAAGGTATTGAAATTTATGGATGGACACTGGGGACGTGCAACAAAATGTTGCTGTGAAGAACTGATCCTGTTCAGTGTTGCAACCTGCCAGCTGTGCTCTTTTTCAGTCTATTTCATTTCCCTCCTGCCCACCCTCCCATTTTTCATCTCCTCACAAATAGTGGCCATTTCTGCATGCAACTGGTATAGTGCTATTATTTCACTTTCAGCATCCTATAGAATCCTGGGGTTTGCAGTTTAGGGAGGGGCCTTTGTTTCCATAGGATGTTGAAAGTGGAATAATAGCACTATAACAGTCTAGTGCAGAAATGGCCAGTGAGTCAGCAATTCATGCCCACTGTACAATATTCAGTTCTTATCAATTTTGGGAGCAGACACATATAAAGATGACAGCACCTCCTCCCTAGCTGAAGCAGTTTCTCTAGAATTCCTAGTTGAATCTCATTCACAATGAGACTCTTTCAAATACAAGCATACAGTATTAACAAGACCAGGTCCACCCAGCAAGAACTTTCATTAATTTTCATTAGCATTACTATGTGTGACATAAAAATGCATGCAATCCTCCCTTACAGTTTTTGCATCACTTATAAATGCAGGAGAATATCTGAACTGTAAGTCAAATTGTACTGCAGTCAGTGGAGGTTTTACATATAGATTAGGAACTTAAGCTACATTCAGGCTCCATGCCCCACTGACTAGAATCACATTGGAGGGGAGAAGGAGGATGGCACTTGCTAGCCAGTCCCCTACTCCAATGCATTCCTGTTGTTTTGGTCCATTGGAGGGTGACTGCTGCAGAGAGTCTGCTCTATTCTACCTGTACATTTATCATTCCAAATCAGAAAGCTTACACAAGTAGAGTAGACTTCCCCACTACAATCGTCATATCTCTGGTACATGGATGATATAATAAAAGCCTTTCCCACTCATAAGAGTCTAATCGCACAGAGGGGGTAACAGCATAACAGGTCTTTAAAACAACTCCCTTATGTGAAAACCCCTCTATTATGCAATCGAAGCAGTGTAATCTAGTGAGCAGTGTGTTGGGCCACGACCTGGGCCCAAATCTCCATTAGGCATCCATTCAATTGGATAGATTTGAGCAAGTAATCATTTCTGAAGTTCAGTTTCTCGTACATTAAGTAATAACAACCGCAGACTCCAGGAATGAAACAACTGTAAAGTATTCAGAGTACAATAAAAAATATAACAGGACAAATAAAAAATCCACTTAGTATATCCTGGCACAGATCCATTTAGGAGCCTGAGCTGATGTAAAAATCTGTAAATGGATCACAGAGGAGTCTCTGTATGCTGACAACGGGACACTCTCTTCCTCTTCCCCACAGCCTTCAATGCTTCTTAAAACTTAGCTCTGGAAGTTTCGCAGACTTCTGGAGCAGACTGAGGGAGTGCTTGAGCTATGTGGGAAGGGAGAATGCACCTCCTCTGAGATTTGCTCGTGGGCTTCTTCCATCAGCACAAGCACCCAACTGAATCCTGTCCAGAGTGCCCAGTCATGGAAACTAAGTACCCAATTATCTTCAGCTTAATACAGGACTAGAAATCCTATGACTCTCCAGGTGTTATTCCACTTTCAGCATCCTATGGAATCCTGAGGTCTGCAGTTTAGGGAGGGGCATATAGAATTCTCATCCAGAGAGCTCTTTGGCCTCGGTAAACTACAAACTCCAGGATTCCACAGAATGTTGAAAGTGGAATAATAGCACTATAACAGTGTAGGACGGAAGTGGCCTTAATCTACATTTTGGACACGGTTTCTAGTCACTGCTTTTTATGTCATAGAGGCTTCCCTCCTGATTTAAATAGAAACTTCAAGAAGGCAGTTTTCATAAGGATTGCAGGATGATGTGGAAGAATTAAACTCAACCTCTCCAACCCCAAAATCATCCCATCTGCTGTTGCTAGTTACCACCATCAACACCACCCCGACAGTAGTTTCTATTTTCAGTTTTTAAACCTATAAGTTAGCTGCTACATTTATGTACATCTTTTTTAAAAAAAATTCAGCATGTGCCTTAACTTTATTATACTAAAGATTACTTTGCCACCCAAATCTTAGATCATGACCTTCAAGTTGCAAAAGTACATCTTTGTACTTTGTTTTAAATGTACAACTTTGACTTCTCCCTTCCCTTGTCCCCCAACCACGGTACAAAGCAGGTCTCGCCTGTCCAAATATCACAAAAATGTTCTAGATTCAACTTACCGCTACTCCTTTTCGTAGCTATAATAATCACAATAATTATTCAACTGTTTGCAATTGTTCCTCTACATCGTATTATAAAAAGTTAATAGGTTTTTTTTAAAAAAAATATGGGCTTATCTGTACTCAGAATCTTTTTGGAAGACTGGAAGTGGGCAGACTGGTAGATTCATGAAGACTGAGAGTATAGATAAAATCAGTGTGCAATGTATCATGGGCAAGAATTGTTGGAGTTTGGGGAGTTGGACAGTAACAGTGGCTTTACTGGGATATAACAATAAACCAAGGTTATTGTCACAGAAGGGTATTGCAGTGGGTCATGAGCTCATAAACCCAAACCTCCCCTCTCCTCCTGCAGCACAGATAAGGAGTTCCGTAGTTTTACTTCCATTTTAGACTAATTCCTGTTAAGCATTATATCCAAATCCAGTCATACTTAGTTGAAACAAGCCTACTTCCAACCAGAGTTTTCAACACTGATCAGTTTCAGCTAAAGGTGAGCAAGCCTGTTGTAGTGTTTAGAGCTTTAGAGTGGAACTGGGAAGACCCAGATTCCATTTCCCACCAACCTATGAAACTCTGTGGGTGTCCTTGATCACATCACTCTCTCTCAACTTTAACTACTTCACAGGGCTGTTATGAGGATAAACTGGAACATGTAAGTTATGGACATCAAAGGAAAGGGGACATACATGTAATTAATTGTTGTAATTAATATAAAGATAAATAAAACAACATCAACCATAGTTTAGGTTTCTAGCACAATGTTAAACTGTTATTAATTGAAATCAGAAACAAAAGCTTCTAATCACTTCCTTGCATCATGCTTGAGAACAGGTGTGTATGAAAACATATAACCCCAAAACTCATGACATAATGAGAAATCATGATGTATCAATACATCCAAGCCAACTCAGTGTATAGGTCTAAGACCCTCTTCCTCTGATACCAGGTTAAGAAAATAAAATTATATCAGGCCTTACTTAGAAGCATGTCTTGTGAATTTCAGTTGAACTAACTTTCAGGTGAACATCCTTGGGTTTAAGTTCCAAGAAATCAACAAACTTTATGACTCCAACAGATCTAAGGAACTGCTTCTCACAGTTGTTTTTAATACTTTAAAATGGCAAAGATAGTTCATAGTAGAACTACAAATATGCCAAACTCATACAAATAACCCGAGGCTAAACCAAAAATTAATGTAAAATTAGAACCCATTTCTGGTGGACAAGAAACTATACAAATAAAAAATGATGATAGTTCTGTGATTCCTAAGGAGGAAAAATTGAAAGCACGTTGTTAAGAGCAAGTAGGGTTCAGAAGTCAAATCCCAAATTCACCACAATGTTACCACAGGCAGTGTCGGGATCTATAGTTTTGGTGTTTGTTAGCACAAAAACATCCTGGTTTTTTTAAAATAAACTTGCTAAATGTATGGGTAAATTTTAATTAATTTAGGATAATCTAATGTTAAATCTAAACCTTAATAATGTTGTTGAGAAGCATTTGAAGAAAAAAACATCAAAGGACAGTACTGTAGAAGCAGTCTCAATATGACATTTAATGCAAATGGATGGGGGGATAATTCAAGCTGCTTTCCAGTATTACTTTTAATAAACACTGAAGCCAGCTCAGTCATATCTGTCTTTCACAATGAATGACAATACAGTATCATAAGGATAGCTTAGACATGCGTTTTCAGATTAAAAACCTATAAACAGATGTTTCTGAGCAGCTTTAGGAACCTCACCCTTGTATACATCTTCTTTCTACAACAAACAACTTGATTATCTGTCTTAGCAGATTTTGAGGATGCTATTGTGAAAACTCTTACCTGGGAGTAAGCAACACTGAACTTAATGGTACTTACTTTTAAGTAGATATGTGCAGGATTACACTGTCTTAAAAATATAATATAATAAAATAGAATGCCACAATCTTGGATATACTTAAGTGAAAGCAATTGGTGCTTCATAGTAAACATATTTAAGATGGGGACATAAGCATTACCCAGATGTTGACATTTTGGCATCAGGGTTAAAACTGACTACACTGTAATAACAGATGCATTACAGCTGTTTGCATCAGAGTCCAGATGTTATTGATGGAACAGGATGTACACCTGTGTACTATTTTGGTGCTAGTTTTTAGAACCGGGGTTTTGTCAACCAAAATAATAAAGTGAACCATGGGTGGGAGCCTCCACATTTGGAGTGCAATTAAACTTAATCTCTACCAAGCTCCTGGGTTAGGGCACAAAAGGAAAGACAGGGGGAAACCCCACAAGATCTCAGTACATCCAACTGTCACATACACATCTTTAGAGATATATTAAACCAGGAGAAGTTGTGAAGGGTTGTTTTGCCAAACCTCCCCTCCCCACACCTTTTCTTACCTGATAATGTCATCATTGTGCCCCAGGAAAAATTTCTGGCTATGCTCTCTGGTGTTATAAACCACTCCGACTCCAGCTACGAAGTAAACCACTTCCTTGCCTGCTGTGTAGTACAGGTTGTTGCGGCACTGGTGACCCCTGTACCCATACACCCACTCCAGACGGAGCTGGCATCTAGGAGCTGTCCGATCCGCCATGATAATCAACCCCCCCCTCCTCAGAAGCACACGGGAGAGGGGGAAAAACAAACAAACCTGGTGCTAATCCCACCCCCACGTTCCTTGCCTTTCCCAGTTTTCCTCCTTCCAAAGGCTGTCAATTGTGGCTTAGCTGCCAAGTCTTCCGGCTGCACTTTCAAATGCTGATGATTTTCCGTGAAAAATGCATCCAAGCAGAGTCCTGCTCTGGTGCTGCTGCTGCTGCTGTTTCAGTCACTGCTGCTGATGCTTTTGCTAGTACTGAGCCGCCACCATAATCTTCTACTGCCAAAGATGAGCAGCTGCTGCTTTCCCACTGTTTTGCAACCCAGACAACTTGGGGAGGGTGGAGGGGGAGGCATGCACAGAGGCAAATCAGTGCTGTACCAAACTATGCATGTCAGTTCCTTCTGAAGGAGAAAACGCTGGCGATATTACAGGAACTGGGTGCAGAGTGGTGGTGCTGCGTGTCTCCATCTCCTTTTTGCATCTGCTGTGTGCCTTGCAAAGATAAAAGTCACCGCCTTTCAAATATGCTTGTAGTGTTTGACGATGCAAAAAGTACATGTGATGTTCACCAAATTATTTTGAATTGTCAAGTTCAAATTCATCTTGTGACTGAGTAGAAAATCAACCTTTGGTCAGTTTTCATCATCATAACTTGCAACTCAGGGCAAAGACAGGAAATTTCTGGGGGAGAAGAGGGAAAACTTCATATAAAAATAATCATCCTAACAACTTCATATTTTTAATCATTATTACAAAAGTAGCCTCAATCCCATCTATTCCACTCACAAAACAAAACCGGGAAACATTTGAATGGTATTAAAACCATTTCTGTATCTAGGAGAAGGATGAAACTACACTTGCTTATCAAGTAAAATTGATTAAACTTTGTTGGGGGACACATTCCAAATATACTCTGTTGTTCTCCCCTTCATATTGAGAATTGATTGTTTAAGGTAGATTGGTCTCGCTTGTGATTGTACTATATGCAGCCTAACAGTAAAATCATCTCAAAGCACCATTCACCAACTTGCTCACACTAAACTATAGCATCACAGAAGGATGCTAAGAAAAATCCAGTATGTATTTGCAGAATATGACCATTGTTCTATGGAAGGGAGCCAATGAGACACCAAGAAAAATGGACAAATACCATGAATATTGGGGGTTGAGGGAGTACTGTCATTAGCAGCTTACCTAAACTAGACTACACAGCCAAATTTAATTGTCCAGGGCAGCATTCCTGAATTTATGCTGACACCTAACTTGGATTATGTGAGATAACCACAGATACATGTGGAGGGTTGCCAGTTTGGCCATTGGTATGTATCTGCAGCTTCTGTCTGCTATGTGGTTAATGTTGGAAGAAGTGCCCTAAAATAATGGTTTATCTACCCCAGGTCTTCCTTTGCCACTGTCTCCCATATTCTATCCCCCAAGATTCCAGTGTAAAAAGGATAAATATTGATAGACTACTAGGAATCTATTCAAAGGGAATCCTAAAGATTGCTGCCTTCTTCCCTCATACAACTCTAGTTGAAAAGGAAGTACTGCTTCACTATGAGCACCCAGTCCTTCACCTACAATGAGAAATAAAATATGTACATGGATAAAAGAAAGGTTTGCAATTAAAAAGGGAAAAATAAAGAAAAAGATCAGGTGGGATTTCACAGCAGAAGTGGGATTTGGGTTTACTGTGCAATACAATGCAGAGTATAGAATGAGTACTGCGTTCCATTTTTATTGCAAACTGCTTTTAAAAATATAAGCATGTATAAAAAAGATGTTCAATGAGTAAATTTTCCTTGTCTGATTTTTGTTAACATCAGTAAACTTGTTAACAATAGTTAACTTTAGATCCAACAGCCAGATCTAAACATTCCTGTGTGCTTACCCAAAAACTTGCATTCGGGTTTTTCAAATTTACTCTTACAACTCTAGGTCCTCAAGGTGCTTCTTGCATGTTGGCCGCATGGTTTTGGGAACCATAATCCAAACAAACATCTTTTCCAAGTTCTCTCTTTCCATATTCTACTCTTGGTTGGGAGACCCAAGAAGTAACAAGTTTATTGAGCTAATCTTTTCCATTTTAGGACCGTTTTCATATTGAGGCTCTAAACAACAGTTTAGGTTTGCCTTGAATATCAAGTATTTTTTAAAAAATAGAAAGGCTGAATATATTTTTTTTTCAAAAATATTACTAACACGCTAAGTGGGGGATGAGTTTCAAAATCTGAGAAATACCAGATGTGGAAGTTGCTAAGGTAACACAGCACCAAGAACATAGTACCATGGATGGAGGGGAGATGCAGCATAGGGCAGCAATATGTTCCCACAGAAAGGCAAGCAGCTATCGTCCTTTTAAAAGTATAGTATACCCTAGAGAGAAGAAAAGGAAATATGATCAAACTTCCCAGTCAAACTAACAATCCCATGGGGAGTGTCTGGTGATGTTATATTCTGGCACACAGACGAGAATCATGTTGTCCCAATGGAAGAGTGGTGCTCTCTGTGGTTAGAAGACAAAAGTGTGTCTGTGATCCACCTGATATCTGTTTCTCTTGTAGAAAGATGCATCAGCTTCCTCACTGATCTGGCAACATGCAAATGTCTGTTTTCTTCAGAGTAAAAATGTGTAACAGTTCACATTATAGTAAGCATGTCTGTACTGCAACATGCCACAGAAACCTGATAAATCTTGTAGCAGGAGCAAGCAGATTTCAGGTCTGTGGAAGCTACCTTGCTTTGCACTACAAACCCAAGATCCAGTTACCAAAACACTGTCTGGGTGAGGCATGTCATATACAGTACTGTGAACACAATTAATGCAATGTGGAAACAGATTTCTTATAACCAAGTTTCAGACTGCAGCTTCCAAATTATTATTTCTAACAGCACTTCTGAGTCAGTGCTTGCCCTCAATCTGCAGTCTACTCACACAAAGATTAATTCCCATTTTGCCTAGAACTGATGTATCCATGACTTTGTCCTAAACTGGCTCTGGGTAAGGAAAGCTTGCTGTGGAGGATGGCAACTCAACACTTCAGTTTTCTGCCATGAAAATGTACATGCCCAAGCGTTCACTACCTTTGAAACCTTTCTCTCCACTATTTTGGAACTCCCTGTTAAGTGTCTGGATGTAGAATAGAATGTGCTGGATAAAATACAAGGTACTTTCCACTTCAGAGGTACTTCCTTTATTGCTGATAGCTTGTCAGTTAGACTCCTATACAGTTAATTCAAAGTAAATCCAATTGTTTAAAGAGCCTTATGAGCAAAACCTGCATACCACAGCGTCTAACAGGCTGAGCCAAAAGTCAAGGAAGCCCATAGTTCAAATTTTACTTCTGTCCTGAATTTAGTTGTCTTAGGCACCAAGAAAAACTATACTCCGTCAGCCTCTATGCAATCTGTAATGTTGTTTTTGTTGTTGTTGTTGTGTGCCTTCAAATCATTTCCAACTATGGTAACCCTAAGGCAAATCTATCGTGGGGTTTTCTTGGCAAGATTTGTTGAGCAGGTTTGTCTTTGCCTTCCTCTAAGTATGACTCGCCCAAGGTCACACAATGGGTTTCCTTCCAGTGCTCAAACCCACACTGGCTTTATCCCTGCAATACAGGGATAACAATACTGACAATATTTTACAGCATAGTTTTATTTGAAATACTTTCATATTTACCATTTACACGAAAGTTTTAAAGTTCAATTTATTATCATTTCTTTTTCAGTCATCCAAAGACTGAGACACTCACATGCCAGACCATGTTTCAGGAGGGAGCCTTAGAAATGCAGCTGAACCATAAAACAAACCAACAAACCATTGGAGCAATTATCATTTGACTTAGACATATATCAATTTACTTTTCTCTGGAGGGTAAGGATTCCAACTGATAAGAGAAAAAAAATGTGGAGCAGCCAGCTCTTATATCTCCAACAGCATTACAAGAGACTGCCTCTGGTGGCATGACCACTCTTAACTCTCCATGAAGTTCATCTACAGCAGTGGTTCTCAACCTTCCTAATGTTGTGACCCCTTAATACAGTTCCTCATGTTGTGGTGACCCCCAACCATAAAACTATTTTTATTTATTTATTAGTTAGTTAGTTAGTTATTTCCAGCATCGAATAGATTGGAAACACTGCCCTAAATCACTGCTCTGGATAGACTTCTAATGCCTAAAAACCGCTAACCCTCCCCCTTTTTTTAAAGCACAGAAAGCGTCCATCAATGCCAGAATTAAGGCAGTAGTTCTAATTCTGAGTGGCGACCCCTGTGAAATGGTCATTTGACCCCCAAAGGGGTCACGACCCACAGGTTGAGAACCACTGATCTACAGTATTTCCCTTTAACATTATCTCAGCTACCAGGGGCCACTGTATCTTGCAACAGCCAATTCCACAAATATTCTGTGAAGGGCTTGTGGTAATCCATTTCAGTGAATGATCTCTAAATTTGAGTATTAATCCCTATAACAGAAAATGAAGAAAACTAGTGTCCTCTACACAGAATTTGACAAACCTCTATCTTGCCTCCATCCTTCAGTTTACAATCTTGTGCGCCCTTCCCTAGCAGTAAGATCCACTGAATTCAGGGATAATGCTAAAGCCACTGTAGTGAAGTTATTAAGAGTGCTGAAATGGGATTTGTGAGATTCAGCTTCAAGTCCCGACATATCCATGAGACAAACTGTGGTCTTTCAGCCAGTCACACAGTCTGATCTACCTCATCTGGCTGTTGTAAGAACAAAGTATGGAGGAGAGGATATACACCACCTGAAGACTAGATACACCTGTAATTAATGAATGAGATATATTACTGCATAAGGAGTATATCACGCAAGGCTCTTTTCCTAAGCAACAAGTGGTGCCCTTCCTAAATCAAATTTCACAGCATCCATGACTATTCTTTTGACATCTGAGGCAGAAAATCCCAGAAATACCACTCTCCCATGAGTAACTAGGATTGCTTTGTAACCGTAGGGGCAACACCAGCTTGAAGCTTCCTTCTGAGCAGATACAACTAGGACCGCACAGCCAAATGCCGACAACAGCATAGCCTTTAATGTGGGGGAAGTATTCCAAGGCCCTTTCCACACTACACTGTTATCGTGCTATTATTCCACTTTCAAAATCCTATGGAATCCTGAGGTTTATAGTTTAGGGAGAGGCGTTTAGAATCCTCAGCCAGAGAGCTCTTGGGCCTCAGTGAACTACAAACCTCAGAATTCCACAGGATATCGAAAGTGGAATTATAGCACTGTAACAGTGTAGTGCGGACACGGCCTAAGAGTGGTTTGTAGCAGGGTAACGCCAGCTTGTAGCTTCCTTCGGAGCAGATACAACCAGGACTGCACAGCCAAAAGCCCAGAAGGACCTAGCCTTTCATGTGGGAAAGGGATTCCAGGAGAGCCAGCACGGTGCGAGGCTTGAGCGTTGGACCGGAGTTCAGATCCCCCTTCGGTCTTGGGCGAGTCACACTCTCTCAGCCTCTGAGGAAGGCGATGGTAAACCACCTCTGAGCCGACCATGCCAAAAAAAACCCCCATCAGGTTACAACCCCCACAAAAGGAAGGTATCCCAGCAATGTCCGCGTTTCTTTTCTTTTTTTTCGGTCTGCAAAGCTCCCTGAATACGGATGGCACAGCACAGCGCCGCCGCCTTCATCACCACCTGAGCCGCCGCCGCCGCCTGCTCCCCCCTCCACGCACGACCGCCCCACACAGACGGTGATTTGACTGTCACCTGTCAAGAGCAGAGGCAGCTCCTGTGCGACTGGAACCCTGAAGAAGAAGAAGGGGGGGGAGGAGGAGGCGGAGGAGGAAGGGAGGAATAGAAACAGGCTAGAAACAGGCCGGGAAGGCGAGTGAGTGGGGCTTCCCCCCCCCGCCTTCTCCGCCGCCTCAGCTTCTCCTCAGCGCCTCGCTCCCACCCCCCGCCCTGCCCTCAGAGCGTCGCCTAGGCAGCCCTGACAAGAAACCGCCTCATCATGCCACGCGCTGGGCGGGAAAGCAACGCTTGCGTCACCGCCTCACCAGGGAGCTCGGTGAATCCCCTTGGAAACCCGGCTCGTTGGAGCCCCGGCCTATCCCGAGCCCGTCTTTCCTATGAGCCTCACGGGAATTGTAGTTCAAAGGCGCCCTATCGCTTGGAGAAAGAGACCGCTGAGGAACTCCAAGTCCCAGGGTGCTGCGCGCACCCGGCGCCTTACCTGACTCCGGCGTCTTACCTGACTCTTTCCCAACTCCCGCTCTGCTTTCTTGCTTTGCCGCTTTTGGCGGGGCTTGAGGCGGTTTGTGAGGGGGAATTCCTGGCTTGTGAGGGAGGGAAGCGGCGTCCCGCAGCGGTTTGAGCGCTGGGCTAAGGCCCTGGAGACCAGGGTTCGATTTCCCCCTCAGCCGTGGAAAGCCACGGGGTGACCTTGGACAAGTCACGCTGTCTCAGCCTCAGAAGAAGGCCAAAGGAAAGCCTCTCTGAGGGAATCTTGCAAAGGAAATCCCGTGATAGGTTCGCGTTAGGGTCTCCATGGCCATTTCTGCACTAGGCTGTTATAGCGCGATGATTCCACTTTCAACCTCCTCTGGAATCCTGGGATTTGCAGTTTCGGGAGGGGCCAGCCGGCCCCTCCCGAAACTACAAACCCCAGGATTCCAGAGGAGGTTGAAAGTGGAATCATCGCGCTATAACCGGCTCGTGCAGAAATGGCCATAGTCCTGTTATTCCGCTTTCAACATCCTATCCTTTGAGGCCCCTCCCTAAGCTGCAAACCCCAGGATTCCATAAGATGTTGAAAGTGGAATAAGAGTGTTATAACAGTCTAGTGCGGAAATGGCCCATAAGTCGAAAACAAGCAAAAATAGCTACAAGGAACGGAAAGACGCACAAATTCATGCATAAACATTATAAAACCAAATATTAAGGCTGCAAATCCGCCTCCTGTTAACTGCGGGAGTAGGGCCTGATCAAAAGCTGATCAAAGCTTTCTTTGAAAATACGGTAAAAATTACCTTTATTGTAAAACACGTTTAGTCAATCTAGTATTGACCAAGTGATTATTCCTATGCAAATAATTTCCATGCCACAGGGGGGGAAAACTGTCATACAAAGTTGTTCCTAACATCCATGAAACTGATAATTTAATTTAACCATTTAAATAATATCCAACTATTTAAAGAGTCGGTAGGAAAACAAGGATTTTGCCAGAACTTTGCTAAAACAATTCTTGCTGCGATTAACAAATTAAATGTGTGATCCTTGGTGGCGCAGTGGTTAAATGCCAGTACTGCAGGCCACAAGGTTGTGAGTTTGATCCTGCCGGGCTCCAAGGTTGACTCAGCCTTCCATCCTTCCGCAGGTCGGTAAAATGAGTACCCAGCTTGTTGGGGGCATGTATAGAAAAATGTATCGAAATACATGCTATTTGTAAGTTGTTCGCCGCCTCGATCCATATGGAGAGGCGGGATACAAATAAATAAATATAAATAAATCCTGAGTTTTTGGCAGCTGGTTCAATATGGTGGACAATATTTAAATCCCTGAAATTAAAATTAAATGTTCTTTTTCATCACTTCTTATTAGGAGAAAAACAAGTAAGATGGATCCATATTAAATTATGATCTCTCAATAGATTTTGGGGTAATTGGCATGAGGTTGAAAGAGTCTGTAATCCCAAGCGAATTGGAAATAAAAGGATTTAATCATAACCACAACACATCAACCCGGAGGAGATCTGGGGCTATGGCTGATCAGGGAACAAGGCCATTTCTGCCCTAAACTATTATAGTGCTACCATTCCACTTTCAACATCCTGTGGAATCCTTGGATTTGCAGTTAAGGGAGGGGCATCTAGAACATATATTCTACTTTCAACATCAAGAATTCCACAGGATGTTGAAAGTAGAATAATAGCATTATAACAGTGCAGTGTGGAAAGGCCCTCATTCAGGAACTGCAGTTGATGGCTTAATCCAGTCACACTGTAAACCTGAAACCACACTTATAGGAAACCTGCTTCTGTCGTGGTCTGATGTTTGTATGCAGAAAACAAGGGTGACTCAGAGCTTATAGATGATGCTAAAATTGTGTCGCCAGGCAGACGGCGATCAAGAATCTGTATGGCTAAAGTGATTTGGTGAAAACTCTGGAAGGTTTGTGGTTGAGAGTAAATAGGCATGCTTGCCATTGCACTGAGCTGTAGTTGTTTGTCATAAAGCTCGCTCTATGTGCACATTTTTATATTTTATTTATTTATTTTATTTATTTATTTGTATCCCGCCTCTCCATATGGATCGAGGCAGTGAACAACTTACAAATAGCATGTATTTCGAAACATTTCTATACATGCCCCCAACAAGCTGGGTACTCATTTTACTGACCTGCGGAAGGATGGAAGGCTGAGTCAACCTTGGAGCCCGGCAGGATCGAACTCACAACCTTGTGGCTTGCAGTACTGGCATTTAACCACTGCGCCACCAGGGCTCCACATACAATAATTCTGGGGTTTGGTCAATACTCCATGTTTTATCTTTGACATCTGACTAAAGGAGAAGGACCCCCTTCCAAGTGGGGACCCCCACTTCAACAGCAACTATGAAAACTTTTCACATTGCTGAAAAAATGAAATTGCTAAGAAAAAGTCTCAGGGAAACACTGGGACTTCTTTGTTTGTTTGAGAGGCTATGTAACAGATCATCGAAAACAACATTCTGGATGAACTGTCCTTTTAGGGAGTAAAAGCCAAATTTTAAAAATACACACATTTGGCTGTATTGTGCTTTGTCTTCCATAACATTTTTAGTCTTGCGTATATGTTGAACTCCTATTTCAAGACCTTTTCGCCTCAGCCCACACAAACCTTTCAGGCAACTAAGAAAGATATTTGTCTGGACATAGATGTTTCAGACTGGTTGACTGATCTTGTTTGATTCAGTTGTCGGAAGAATTAGACTTGCTGTTTGCTTTTTAAAATGTGCCTTCTCTTGATTTATGATTCACTGTGAGTTTACTGTAACCCTCTTGTGCATTTTACATAATGTTTTATCAATTTGTTTTCAATAATGCTTTCATAGAATCATAGAAATGTAGAGTTGGAAGAGACCACAGGGGCCATTCAGTCCAACCCCCTGCCATGCAGGAACACCCTCAAAGCACTCCCGACAGATGACCGTCAAGCCTCTGCTTAAAAACCTCCAAGGAAGGAGACCCCACTACACTCCAAGGCAGCAGATTCCATTGCCGGACAGCCCTGACTGTCAGGAAGTTCTTCCTGAGGTTCAGGTGGAATCTCCTTTCCTGCAGCTTGAATCCATTGCTCCTTGTCCTGGTCTCTGGAGCAGCAGAAAACAAGCCCTCTCCCTCCTCTACGTGGCACCCCTTCAAATATTTAAACATGGCTATCATGTCCCCTCTTAACCTTCTCTTCTGTAGACTAAACATACCCAGCTCTCTAAGTCTATCCTCATAGGGCATGGCTTCCAGGCCTCTCACCATTTTGGTCGCCCTCTTCTGGACTTGCTCCAGCTTGTCAATATCCTTCTTGAATTGGGGTGCCCAGAACTGGACACAGTATTCAAGATGGGGTCTAACCAAAGCAGAGTAGAGTGGTACCAGTACCTCCCTCAATCTAGACACCATACTCCTATTGATGCAGCTGAGAATTGCATTGGCTTTCTTGTCCGCCGCATCACACTGCTGACTCATGTTCAGCTTGTGGTCTATGAAGACTCCTAGATCCCTTTCACACGTACTGCTATCCAGCCACGTGTCCCCCATCCTATATTTCTGTATTCCATTTTTTCTACCTAAGTGTAGGACCTTACACTTCTCTCTGTTGAATAATACCTTTAGCTCTGATAAACCACACACAGTTCAGTAGTAATACCTCCAACATAATACGATACCCTCCAATGTTCAACAGATGAAAAACGGGCCACATGTGGCTAAGCAACATCAGAGTGTGGTCAAGATGGCAAAAATTATTAAATTTTAAAAGCATATAAGCTAGGGTCACCTTAAGTTTGCAAAAGCGAACTGCAGCTAGGAGAGGCTGTGGTTTGCTTTTGCCTACTCCTCTGTTCTCCCACTGCTGAGTTAAATGAGTACAAACTACTTTCACACTTTGAACCCAATTTGAAGTAAGCCAAGGAGAAAGGGGGAAAATGAGAGGAGGAGAGAAAGTCTGGGACACTTTAAAAGCAGCTGAAAAGGTGGGACAACAGAAGATTAGCCCCTGCTAAATCAGAACAGTTGGAGTGTATGCTATATTGCATACATGAAAAACTGCTTTACTCCAAACCGGTGAGACCAGGAAGAGAAAACACCATCTGGATTTTTTAATGGACTGAACTTTTTGCGAAACTGCTGCTGCTGTTGTTGTGTGTCTTGAAGTCATTTCCACCTTACGGCAAACCCAAAGGCAAAACTGTAATGCAGTTTTCCGAGGCTGAGAATCTGGGATGTTCCCAAGGTCACCCAGTGGGTTTCCATGGCCATGGAATCAAACTGGTCTCCAGAGTCATAATCCAGCACTCAAACCACTAGACTACGCCGATCCTCTGTAAGGATAAGGAAACGTTTCCTCTCTAGATTTTTTTTACTGCTAGATTTGTTATGTTTTTAATAAATTCTAGCTAGCATGGGCAGTGGCTTGGATTCTGGGATTTGTAGTACAGAATGTGGAGGACACAAGATCAGCTGAGGCAGGTATATAGACACAGGACATAGATCTGCTACTGAAACTAGATCTGGACCAGCTTTAATAGGAGACTTCCAAAACAACCATCCACTTGCCAAAGATCTTGTTAGAGATCTCTCAGTGTCTTGTCTAATTGGGCTGGAAGTTGACACAGAACAGATGATCTGTACCACTAGTGCTCAGAGCACCAAGAAGGTAATGGTTAGGTAGGCATATTCTCATTCCTTCCCATATCTGTATCCTTTTGTGCTATTATGTACTACTTAGACTGTGGAAAATACCTTAAAATGACATGTCAGTAGAAATCTTGGGAGATATTAGTATATAAAGAGGGCTAAGCAAATATCAGATTATAGACTCTTGACCACACTGGCTGGGACGGATTTGAAATGTAAAACATCTGGCAACTACCAGGTTTCCTTCTTCATAGCAATACTTCACATTTGGTATTTGATGTGAGCCACACTAGGTGTTTCTCTTGCTCATCAACCAAGTAAAGTTTTAAAAGTAAGCATAAAATATGTCATTATGTGGAAATGTAATCTAATATTATTTTCAATTTGTTCTGCTAGTCTGCTTGGAAGTAACATCACTGGGTTTAGTGGACTTACGTCTGAATAAGTCTGCCTCCAGCTGCAGCCTTCATACCGGTATTAGGCAGGTATAAGTGTTAAATTCTTTCATTAGATTATCTGATATTACATTATTTGTTTTGGATAAATAATGCTCCCATTCCTCCATGCAGAACTAGTTTGGTTTTATTTCCTAACACACTTGAAAGGGGTGGGGAGAGCTTTATAGATCCCAATACAGCAGTTTGTTTCATGGCATTTTGAATTAAAGTTATCAATTCTATAACAAAGCTGTTGGCTTTCCATAGATCTAGAGCAGCCATATGAAAACTAGTGCCCTCCAGATGTGCCAAACTAATCTTCTCTAACCCAATCAGCATTGCCATTGGGGAAGATAGAAATTGAGGTCTAACACTTCCAAAATATGACAGGTTGCAGAAGGCTGATTGGTAAGATGTCGAATTAAGTTGATGGAAGAGCTGTTCTCACCTCAGTACAAATTTCACAGCACTTCTCCACCGGGACTCTCTTGTTCTCAGTTGCTATGGTTGAGTTTTCCGTAAACAACTACAACATCTTTCAGAGCAAAACAAGCTTTACCTTTAGACCCTCTGGTAGGATGCCAGTGTTTCACGGAGAGGTACAGCTTGTGACAGGTGTTGCTATTTACTTTTTACATTAGTGTTGACCAAACGCCTATTGGTAAGAATGTGAAAACAATCACTGTATTTACACCTATTCACGTAGATCTGTAAATCCTGGAGATTTACAAACTTGCCACAAGAAACTGCTCCAATAAAAGGTAACAGAAGATGAATAAGACACATTCTTTCTGTCATAGCGAGAAGCAATGTAGGTCAGAGGAATGTTTCGGATGTGTCAGGCCCAGTCCAGTGCTCAGTTTATGCAGTCTGCTGCAGCCATTTAATATTTGATGGAAATTTCCTGTGCCAGCGATTCTCCAGTTCTGAGGAACTACTGCTGGCATCGTATCAGAGACAACACTGGTGCACTTCCACAGCTAGCACGATTCTATTGGCAGTAGGATGGGAATGGAAACAAAGATTGGCAGACCTAGGAGTGTGTTTTGAGATACATCTAAATTCCCTTAGACAAGGCTCCAGGTTCTGACACTAGGGAAACTTTGTGCAAAAGGGCTACACAGGCATCTTCTGGCTTGAAAAGAACACGTTTAGAACAGTTAAATATGCAGTCTCCAAGATTAAGAGCTAGAAATGCTAAACATGAAAAGAAGGCCAAGGATGAATGGCTGCCTCCCCCAATTGTAGGCCATTTCCGCACTAGACTGTTATAGTGCTATGATTCCACTTTCAACATCCTATGGAATCCTGGGGTTTGCAGTTTCGGGAAGGGCCAGAAACTGCAAACCCCAGGATTCCATAGGATGTTGAAAGTGGAATCATAGGGAGCCCTGGTGGCGCAGTGGTTAAATGCTGGTACTGCAAGCCACAAGGTTGTGAGTTCGATCCTGCCGGGCTCCAAGGTTGACTCAGCCTTCCATCCTTCCGCAGGTCGGTAAAATGAGTACCCAGCTTGTTGGGGGCATGTATAGAAATACATGCTATTTGTAAGTTGTTCGCCGCCTCGATCCATATGGAGAGGCGGGATACAAATAAATAATAATAAAAAAAATAGTGCTATAACAGTCTAGTGTGAAAATGCCTGTACTGAACTACTCAGGACCACTTCTATTTTCCTTAACATAGGAATATTGACCCTTGGACTCAGCTTCATTTTTTTTCACTTGCTGCTCCATATTCCTGGGATTTCCTCCCTGAACCTTGGAGACTGCTCCTTTCCAAGTTGTTTTCAAATCTCAGTTGAAAACTTTCTTGTTTTCCAAAGCTTTTGGAGCTGTAGTTTAATATGGTTTTATAATTTTGTATATTTTGATTATATGTATTTCTCAGTTTCCTTTTTTTTAATATTGCATTTTTTTGGCATTCTGTCTGGACAACTTGTTTAACAATTGCATTATATAGTTTTTATATTTGAGTTACTACTTCTTTCCCGTGTGTGTGTGTACATATTAGATTGTACGCCTTTGACACAACTGTTTGTTTGTAAAGCACCATATACACTTATGGCATTATATAAATAAATCATCATCATCATCATCATCATCACCACCCTTTCTCCCTCCCATACCATACCAGCCATTATGCATCACGTGGCACTGTTATCAAACCATAGGAACATAAATCTGGAGATGTTCATAAATTCCCATTGTTCCTTGTAATTTTAGAAAGATCTCTGGGTCATTTTAATACAGAGAGGTGATGAAGACTGTGACACTCCACTCAGCTACACTCCCTAATAAATCCTAATTTATTTCTACATGTAAGATTAGGGGGGGAAAGTAGTAGGCACTGATGAAAGCGTACACGTGTTTCAAAAGATGCAGAAAACAGAAGGATGCAAGAGCCCAGACATTTAACACAAACTCCTTCATAAATGTTCAAGTTGGAGACAGCAAGGCAGGTACATACCAAGGTGTTACTTCTCTTCTGTTCTTTCTTCCAAGGCCATTTCCACACTACACTGTTACAGTGCTATTATTCTACTTTCAACATCCTGTGGAATTCTGGGATTTGTAGTTTACTGAGGCCAAAGAGCTCTCTGGGGGAGAATTCTAAATGCCCCCCCTAATCTGCAAACCCCAGGATTCCACAGGATGTTGAAAGTGGAATAACAGCACTGTCACAGTATAGTGCAGAAATGACCCAAGTCAGTATGCGATCATGAAGATGGTGTTCACTACCCCTGCCAACTGAAGAAGCAGGAAGAAAGAATCAGAAATATATCACAGTTAGTTTTAAAAGCATTTAATGACATAGCATATATTTAACAGATAGGGTAAAAGTCTAGAGGTACAGTTCCATACAACCGAAAGCCAGTTTCCAGTACTACCCTGACTACAGGCCCAGTCATTGAGATTTCATTCCTATTAAATGTAATTTTTTTGATTGTGCAGTAAGATGAAAATTGTTCATTACAATAGTTACAGTGACAGAGAAATGCACACTATGTATCAAAGAGCAAAGGTAATGTAGCAAAATTATAACACAGTGCAGCAGCTGACAAGCAAGTTAACCATTGGAGTAACATTACTTTTTTTTCCCAGTAAATGCTTCAGTTCCACTTTTACACTTAATCAATGAATTTTAAAGGGTTTTTTTTATTATACATCTAGTCTTATTATACTTTTTACTAGAATTATCTGAAACAATATAATGTATTTCAGCAAAAAAAAAAAATCAAAATTACAGATTATTTAAAACCGTTATCAGTATGCTAAGTCCTTCTTGTCCATACCAACATTCTTAACTGTCGTTGCTGGATGCAGGGGGGTGAAGCGTCACAAGATCATGTTAATAGTAATAATAATAATAATAATAGTAATCAGATGCCTGGATACAAATGGTTTTGGTCTGTAAGTTAATGCTGAGCTGCACTCTATTACAGTAAAGAGAATAGGCTACCATTTTGTTACAGGTTAAAGATTCGCAGTGGGGAGAATCAAGTAGTCAAGACTCAGCGCAACCAACTCAGGGACGTGGGGAAAAGGGGTGTACATTTGTCTCTGATGGGCGTGTTAAGTTTGTAATCACCGCTGCCTTGCATACCAGTAACACTAACTGTGGGTGGGGTGTGGGGCAAAGGGAGGAATTTTTTTTCCAAGACAGCCTCAAAAAATTGAGGAACAGTTTAAATAGTAAGATCTAATCTACATTAACTTCATTAAAAAAAAAACAAGGGAGAAAAGGGGGAATAAAGAATAAAAGAAAAGAAAGAAACCTGGTATTCCCTCTCACTCAGAAGCTGCCCAATGCACCTCAGACATTTGTAATCTTTTTTGTGTATTTTTAAAAAAAGGCTCTATAAATAAAAAAAAAATTAAATCACACTGAGGAACATTAGGCACGGAGAGTCATGTATTGGTTCTGAGCTTGCATGCTGGAATTCCACTGGAACGGTTGGAGAAGTGCAGCGTGTACAGATTTAAGCAGGGAGTTCACTTCTTTTTCCCAAAAAGGCTGAATCTCTTCTCTTTGTCTTTCTCTTTTTCTTTTTCCCGCTTGCCGGGACTGGACTCACTGGTTATTGTCACGCTGGCTGGCAGGGTCTGGGCACGGCTCGTGGCTGGAGTGCTCTGTGTGCTTGTGGACAATTCGATCTTGTCCGAGGAGATTGCAGAGGTGATGGCCTGGATCCACGTGTTCATTTCCTCCTTAAAACAAAACAGCAGCATCAAGAGACCTTTCTCATCTGTGCCATTTTGAAATGCTACAGTACTTGTAAAGGCCAATTGCTTTTCATGAGCTGAAGAAAAACAAGGTTAGACAAGCAGAGCTTGAAGATGTTACTTTTGGGGCTACAACTCCACAAATTCTTCATTGAGCATAGAGAGTGGCCATGCTGGCAGCTGTGGGATGGATGGCATCTACAGTCCAAAAACTAATGGCTCCCAGCTATGATGGCCAGTTTCCCTAAGAGGGCTATGAAAGAATCTGCAAGTTGGTCAAAAGAACAGGTTGCTTACCTGTAACTGTGGTTCTTCGAGTGGTCATCTGTGCCATCATACACTAGGAGCTTTAGCGCCTGCGCGGTAGCGTTCGGAAACTTCTAGAGCTTGTTCGCTTGGCGGGAACCCCTCCCCCACGCCGGTACTGCGCATGCTCCTCCCGCCGAGCAACGGTCTCTCCTCAGTTCTGTCGTCCGCCGTAGAACCTACAGGGACCTGAGAAAGAGGGGAGGAAGGGCGGGTGTGTATGATGGCACAGATGACCACTCGAAGAACCACAGTTACAGGTAAGCAACCTGTTCTTCTTCTTCGTGGTCTCTGTGCCTTCATACACTAGGAGACTGTGTAGCTTACCGGTCGGACGGCGGGTCAGGTCCTACAGCACGGAAGCCAACACCTCACGTCCAAACCGGGCATCTCTGCGCGACCGGCAGTCGAGCCTGTAGTGGCGCACGAAGGTCGATGGTTGGGACCAGGTCGCCACACGGCAGAGTTCATGCAGGTCAACTCCTCGCAGGAGGGCCGCAGAAGTAGCCACAGCTCTGGTGGAGTGGGCTCGAAGCAGGACTGGCGGAGGCTTCCTCGCGAGCTCATACGCCAGTTCAATAGTCCTTACCACCCACTTGGAGAAGCGCTGGGTGGACACTTTTAGGCCCCTCCGACGTCGCCCATAGCAAACAAAGAGATGCGGCGTCTGTCGGAAGGAAGCAGTCCTGTCCTTGTAGAAAGCCAATGCCCGACGCACGTCCAGGGAGTGGAGGGACCGCTCCAACGGTGTCGTCGGGTTCGGGAAGAAGGCAGGCAGGATGATGTCCTGGTTGAGATGGAAACTGGACACCACCTTTGGCAGGAACGAGATGTCAGGTCTCAGGACCACCTTGTCCCTGTGGAAGACCATGAAGGGCTCATCGGAACGAAGAGCTGTGATCTCACCCGCTCGCCTCGCTGAGGTCACCGCTACCAGGAAGGCGGTTTTCATTGTCAGGAGCCTGTCATCCGAGGTCGCCATCGGCTCGAAGGGCGGCTTCGTCAACTGCGAGAGCACCAGCGAGAGGGACCACGGCGGTAGCGGCGGCGATACCGGCGGGTAGAGATGGTGAAGTCCCTTCAGGAACCGCTTAACGGTATCGTTCCTGAAGAAGGCCGAGGCAGCAGATCGTGGCGGTTGGTATGCCACGATCGCGGAGAGATACACCTTCAGGGATGGAAACGCCAGGCCCTGTTGCCGGAGGTGCAGGAGGAAGTGCAGGACGGTTGAGAGCCCTGCGGGCGATACCGGCTCACTCCTCTCGTTAGCGAAGGTCAGGAAGCGTCGCCACTTGTATTGATAGTTGCGACGGGTGGATTCCTTCCTGGCCGCGACGAGGACGGTACCGAGCACGGGATCGTCTAGTGCGATATCCTCCAGGCATGGAGGGCCAGGCGTGGCAGGTCCGGATGGAGGACTCGGCCGCCGGAGTGGGAGAGCAGGTCCGGTGTCGGTGGCAACCGGAGCAGGTCGTCTCGCACGGCTCGTAGCAGGGGTGCGAACCAATGTTGCCTCGGCCAGTACGGGGCTACCAGGATCGCGTCGGCTCGGTCGGCGAGGATCTTCGATATCGTCCGGCCGAGCAGCGGGAACGGCGGGAACGCGTAGAGGAGTTCCCCGGTCCACGGAAACTGGAAAGCGTCCCCGATGGAGGCACGATCGTGGCCCGCTCTGGAACAGAATCGGCGACACTTCGCGTTTTCCCTGGTCGCGAAGAGGTCGATCGATGGTTCGCCCCAGCGGTCCCGAATCAGTCTGAACGCCTCTCCGGAGAGAGACCATTCGTGATGGGATGAGGTGTCTCTGCTGAGGGCATCTGCCGTGGTGTTCTCCTGCCCGGCCAGGTGAACCGCCACGGGATGCGTGTGCAGGCGAATGCACCATTCCCACAGGCCGAGCGCGATGTCGAGCAGGGTCGTGGAATCAGTCCCACCTTGTCTGTTGATGTAGCAGACGGCGGTGGTGTTGTCCGTCAGAATCAGGACCGTGCGCCCCGCCACGGCATGGCGGAACGCCCGTAGGGCTTTCCAGACGGCGAGCAGCTCCAGCGCGTTGATATGGAGAGCGGTCTCGTCGTCGGTCCATCTGTCGCGGACTCTGAGATCGCCGCAGTGGGCACCCCATCCATACAGGGAGGCGTCGGTCGTTACCGTCACCTTCGGTGTCGGTTGTTGGAAAGGCATCCCTGACATGAGATTGCGTCGCGACTGCCACCATCGGAGGGATGAGCGGACGTCTCCCGGCAGCTGCAGTCGGAGTGTCTGTTCGTCTCGCAGGGGGTCGAATATGCGGACGAACCAGTGTTGAAGAGGTCTTGCTCTCAGCCTGGCGAGATATGTCACAGCGGTCGTCGCAGCCATGTAGCCCAAGAGCTGCTGGACGCTTCTCGCAGGTAACGTCGGGGCCGTACGAGCGTGAGCGGCGGCCCGGATCAAGGTTTGTGCTCGAGAGTCTGGTAGGTACGCCCTGGCGGAGGTCGAGTCGAGCGTCGCCCCGATGAAGTCCAAGACCCTCGCCGGCTCGAGGTGGGACTTCTTCGGATTCACTCGTAGACCAAGGCGGGTCAGGAGTGACAACGTCATGTGGACGTCGTGGTAAAGTCTCTGTTTGCAGGACGCCACCAACAGCCAATCGTCGAGGTAGGGGAAGACGGAAGCGCCCTTCGTCCGCAGGTAGGATACCACCGGGGCCATGCACTTGGTAAAGACCCTTGGGGCAGTCGAGAGTCCGAACGGCAGCACCTTGTACTGGTAACAGGTGTCGTCGACTGCGAAGCGGAGGTACCGTCTGTGCTGCGGGCGAATGGCGATATGGAAGTATGCGTCTCGGAGATCGATGGAGGCGAACCAGTCCCCTCGATGTAGGAAGGGTAGGATCGACGGTATCGTGACCATCTTGAACCTTTTGGGGCGGATGTAGTAGTTCACCCCTCTGAGGTCTAGGATCGGCCGGAGGGTACCGTCGGCTTTCGGTACCGTGAAGTACCTGGAGAAGAAGCCGGTGGTCTTGGCCTCTTGCGGGAGCCGCTCGATCGCCCCTTTCTGGAGGAGGGATTGTATCTCTTCCAGGAGGGCCGGACTCGACGGCGTGGAGTAATAAACGCCGCGAGGAGGAATATCGAGAACTCGATGGCGTAGCCAAGACGGACGATGGAAAGTACCCAAGAGTCCGTAGTGACATACTGCCACTCCGCTAGGTGTCGAGCGAGAGTCGGTCGGTCTCCGAGCGCTGATGGTAGGCTGAAGAGTGGGTGTTGGTGGGTCCTGCCAGACACGTCAAAACCGAGACTTTGTCTCGGAGGAGGACTTCTTCGACGAAGGCGGGCGCCGCCTAATCGTGCGTCTGGCCGATGAGCCGGAGGACGGTCTCGACTGTCCAGACTGGGCCGAACGCTGGAACGACGAGGTGGAAGATCGTCGCCAGGATGGTCGGAAGGTGGAGGCCCTGCGGGTCTGCGTGGCCGGCTGCAGCCCAATCTTTTTTGCGGTCAGTCTCGCCTTGACGAGATTGTCCAAAGCTTCGTCTGTGGACGAATTGAATAGGCCTTCACCGTCGAAGGGGAGATCTTCAATCCTCCTTCTGGTGTCCTCCTGGATGTCGGCCGGTCGAAGCCAAGCATGGCGGCGGAGGCCGACGGATCCCGCCATGACCCGGGAGGCGATCTCCACTGCGTGCCGGGAGGAGGCCATCTGGTGCCGAGCGATGGAGATAGCCTCATTGAAGATCACGGAGGAGGCTTGGCGGATGTCCTCCGGTACCGCTTCCATCGCTGGTTGCAGGCGATCGAGCACCTTCTTCAGGTATGCCGCGAGGCAAGCCTGAGTGTTGGACAGCCTGATCTGCAAGGAGGCAGCCGAATAGAACCTCCTTGCGTAGGCGTCCAACTTCCTGCCCTCTTGTCGGCGGGGTGGTGTGTTGCCTGCCGGAGCCTTTCGTCTGCGCGGACTCGACGACCACAGAGTTCGGTGCAGGGTGATTAAATAGATAACCGGCGTTATCCTTCTGCACCCTGTAGAGGTGTTCTAACCGCTGCGGTATCGGCTGAGCCGAGGCCGGTTATCCCAGGCGGCCTTCACCAGTCTGGATACCCGGGGCAGGAGAGGCAGCGGGGCCGTGGAAGGTCGCTTCTCCTCGAAAACGGAGAAGGCTGGATCGTCATCCTCCGGCTCCGCATCGGCGATCTTAAGGCCGAGGGTAGTGGCCATGCGTAGCAGCATCGCAGAGAACTGGTGGACGTCCTCTGGAGCAGAATCTGGGATCGGGTCCCCGAATCCCAACGGAGGAGACTCCTGGAGGCCGCCTCAGACACCTCAGACTCCGCACTCGAGTCGTACGACTCCGAGCTCGGTGAGTCCTCTCGCCGCTCGCTCTCCGGCTCCTTCGTAGTCGCCGCAGGTGTTGCCTTCCTAGGCTTCTCCGCAGCCGGGGCGGTGGTAGCAGCAGCGTCCCGCTTGGGATGGCTGACCACGGACTTCACCCTCTTGGTGGTGACCGGGGTAGTCTGGCAGGCTGACGTCGTCGTAGCCCGCTCAGTCACCACCGACTCCGTAGGGCGCGTCGCCGTCGCCGTGACCCTAGGAGGTGGCGATATCGCCCGATACCGTGGTGAAGGCTCCCTCGCCCTATGATATCGAGGGGAGGGAGAGCGGCTGAAGGAGCGGCGGTCTGACGGAGATCGGCTTCGGCGTCGACGGTACCGAGCCTCGTCCCCTCTAGGCGAGCGCGATTCGCGCTGTCGACGAGGTGACCGGGACCTCCGGAAGGTCTCCCAGCGACTCGGGCCACGATGGTACCGATCCGGTACGATGGCGAATGCGACCGATAGGAGGCCGGGCGCTCTCTCCACTCAGATTCCCTCGCGTACCTGGCCACGTAGGACGCCGAGGTGTATCTGGAGGCAGACGAGCGAGGTTGTTCCTCTCTTGTCTCCCTCGGAGGCGGCGAGGCCACCGGACGCTCAGAAGAGCGGGACCGGGACCTGAAGGAGGTCGAACGCCGCTCCGGAGAAGCAGAGGGCTCTCTCTGCTGCAGGTCGGCCGACCTGCGACGGCTAAGAGGGCGGTGGCGCTCCTCCACCAGGGTTGGAGGGTCTGCCACAGGCGAGTCCGGGCGCTGTTGGGGAACGTCCTCGATCTCATCCTCCGAGAGGTCGACGGACTCGCCTCGCCCTTTGGAAGGCTGCTGAGTAGGAGGAGGAGTAGGAGGTTGAGCGTCCCCAGCCGGGGAGCGCTTCTTTTCCTTCTTCTTCTTCTTCTTCTCCTTCTCCTTGCCCTTGCCTCCGTCCGGAGCAGGGCGCTTTTTTGCAGGCGTCTCCGTAAGGGGAGCCTCAGCCTTCCTCGCCGTCGAGGATCCTTTCGCTGACTTGGCAGCCGCCGACAGCTTCGGGATCCTCGGTAACGCCGAGATCGGCGTTTTCGCCGGTACCGAGCCCGATACCGACGATGTGGACGGAACGGCAGCCGCCGATACCGTCGATGGCGTGGTCGTCTTCTTGTCGGCCATCTTGGAAGTGGAGGTCTCGTCTATCGCCCGCAGAGACTGCTCCCAACAAAAAGATTTGAGTCTCGCGGAGCGGTTGCGAAGAGTTTGGGGAGTAAAATCCCTACAAATTTGGCAAGTCCGGATATTGTGGGACTCGCCCAAACAGAAGAGACACTCCTTATGGCCGTCGTTGAGGGCAACCTTGCGGCCGCAGGACACGCACTTCTTAAAGAGCGCGGACATAAGACGAAGAAACGCCAAACTCCGAAATCCAAAAAAGACGAAAGCCGAAGGGGGAGTCCGAAAGAGAGGTCAAAGACAGTCCGAAAGTCCGTAAAACCGTGAAAAAACAGCAAGCCAAGCACGACATGAGAGGAACAAACTAAAGAACCTTCCGTACGCGGCGGCGGACGAGAAAGAACTGAGGAGAGACCGTTGCTCGGCGGGAGGAGCATGCGCAGTACCGGCGTGGGGGAGGGGTTCCCGCCAAGCGAACAAGCTCTAGAAGTTTCCGAACGCTACCGCGCAGGCGCTAAAGCTCCTAGTGTATGAAGGCACAGAGACCACGAAGAAGAAGAAGCTGTGATAAAATGGGATCTTTGAACATAGGAGGGTGCCTTATAGTAAGGGAAACTATTTGTCCTTGTAGGCCACTACATCAGGGAGTGGCCAAATGCAGCTTGTGGACTACATGCAGTGAACCAAAGATCCAATATTTTTTGCCCCAAAATGCCCCTAGGGAGTGTGGGGGACATTTTCATCATATTTTTTGGCCTCCCATGACATTTTAGGCCCAGGGGAGGCCTTTGTAGAAAACAGGAAGTGAACAGGAAGTGACTTCCTCTCACTTCTTGTTGTTATAAGAGGCCCATTCTCCTGAGGCTAAAACAGCCCCTTCCCCTGAGCCAAAAATGGCCTCGTGTGCTGAGAATATGGTGAAAATGCTACCAAAACTACCCCTGGAAGGCACTGGGGGACATTTGGGGTTCAATTTTTAATTTTTTTGGTGGGGTGATGCAGTGGGGAGGTGAGGTACCACTCTCCAAAGTCTCTTGGGGGGCTAATGAAGCCCTTTAGATTCCCAACAGTTGTCTAATCATGATTTACATTGACTGGTAGTAGCTCTGCTGGACTTTCAAATAGGAGGCCTTTCCCATCACCTATCAATGAAACTTTTGGCTCAAGATTGCAGAGACCGAACCTGGCATCTTCTCTGTGCAAAGCATGTACTCAGCCACTTCAGTTGTGATTGTTTCCCTTGATTGCTTCTTGATCTTAGTGTCAAGATCTCCTTTGATCCACATAAAGAATATGGAAATATGTGAAATGCTCAATTGGTCCTGGAAATTTCCCCCCTATCTTTCCACAAAAGATAGCTGACAGCTAAAGAAAGAAAGGCCCCAGACCACAGGTCTTGGGCATGAAATCCTGAAATTGTTGTTGCTGTGTGCTTTCATCATTTTGCTAAGGTGACACCAAGACAAATACATCATGGGGTTTTCTTGGCAGGAATTTTTCAAGGGGGCTTTGCCTTTGCTTCCCATAAAGCTGAGAGAGTATATCTTGCCTAAGGGCCCCCCAGTGGGTTTCCATAGCCAAGAGGGGATCTGAACTCAAGTATCTCAAGAGTCCTAGTCCAACATTCAAGCTATTAACCAAACTGCCACTAAAAATCCCAAATAGGCAGCTTTAAAAACCCCAAAGATAAATTACAGCAATGATGTCATGGCCTAGAGTGGAACTGGGAGAGAAGTCCAGAATATATTTCTCACTACTTCCATTAGCTGAAAAAAAATTCACCCATTAGATCAAACATTTGTCTTCCACCAAAGTATGTGCCTACCACAACGGCACTAACTGCCTAGATGGCAGTGTTTTAAGTGGACTGCTTTTTAATGCTTTTAAAATTTTTATATTATATTATGGATTTTTTTTTGCTATTTTACTTTAATGCATAGTTGGCCCTCCATATCTGTAGATTCTTTATCCACAGATTCAACCAACCATGACTTGAAAATATTAAAAAAAACACACCAAAAAACCTAATTTGATTTTGTCATTTCATATAAAGGCACCATTTTACTGTATCACTGTAGATAATGGGACCTGAGCATCCATGCATTTTCGTATGCACGGGAGGTCCTGGGTCCAAACCCTAGTGGATACCAAGGGCCCACTGTATTCTGCTTTGTGCCCCATGTGGGAGAAAAGTTAGATGTCAATAAATTAAATAAATACATGTACAAAAAACAAAGGCTTTGCCAAAATAGAAAAAAAATCTATTCCTTAATGGACAATGAAAATTTGACATATCAAATTTGACAACAGGACAGTGGTAACAGTAACATCGCTTTAGAATAACGAATGAACAGAAGAAGGGACAGGGACTTACATCGTCTTTGGCTTGGAAGAGGTACTCATTGCCATCAGTTAACCTGTAATTGAGTATGAGAAATTAGAATACAAACCAAAAGCTGCTCTTTTCACCTAAAACCAAGCAACAGGTATTGCAATTTTCATTCTCCTGTCCATTCAAGGTTCATTGTTAGAGTATGCATCACCCACTATACTGCATCATCAATTTTAGAGGTATCTCAGATATCCCAGCTCATAGTTGTGTGCTATACCAAGGAGATAAGAACAGTTAGTGAGATTCTGGATAAGAAGACATGTCAACCTGTCAAAGAGTCTTCAGCCCTTGTGAGAGTTCTCATCCCGAACAGAGAATGAGACACCCAGGGCTTTTTTTTGGCAGGAGGTGGGGGAAGAGGAAGGTATTTGCTGCAAATTGCATCAATAAAAGTCTGCTAGTGAAACTTTCCCTTTATGAAACCAAGCAACAGCAAAGAAAGCACAAAAGATCAGTCTGAATGATCACAAAGATCATGGGGCTTCACCTCAGGAGAGTTTGGTGGATTGAGAGGCAATAAATATATGCCTTAAATAAATAACAGAGGTAAATAAATACGACTGGTGTTCAATCTGTCTTCTGGCCCTTGCCTTCTTTTGCTTTCATTTGGATTGTTCTATGCTATTCATAGTGAAGTCAGCCCTCCACATTTGCGGGTTTAACTTTCACGGATTTAATTATTTGTGAGTTTCTCCAACACTTCTTCCCCACTCTCATCAAGTGCTTCTTTTTCCAGGGGAACCTTCCCTTTCAGCAGCTCCAATCAGACTGCGAAGCCCTTTAAAATCCTGCCTCTGGTCTTCCTCTTCCTCCATCAGCCACTGCCTAGCCAGCTTAGGCTGGCTTGCTCCCTGATTTCTCAGCACCATGAACTCTCTCCCAATGTCCTTCCAAACCCAAGGAAAAAGATGGGAGAGAGAGAGGAAGTACAGAGGCATCATGCCAACCTCCCCTTTTCCTTCCTCTTTCCCTGACCCTGGACGCCCATTCTCCCCACCATACCTCAGCTCTCTTCCAAAAGACAGACAGACGCACACATTTTGATATTTGCAGTTTTTCCACTTTTGCTGGGGTCCTGTGCCCCTAACCCTAGCAAATGTGGAGGGCTGACTGTATATTATTTGTTGTGGCGATTTTTTTTGAACACTTAGGCATAAACTGTTTTAGGGATTTAAATGTTCAAAGTAATAAAAAAATCAATACAATAAATTCAGGCACTAATTTACGCCTTGCATGTGTTGTGATTCTGGCTTAGGACAGAGAAGGAACACAAGGGGGCACTGTGTGCAGAGTTTAGTTTCTTCAATATCAGATTTGATTTTCTTTTGAAGCCTATGTGATCTTATAATGGTAAACATCAAATTTCATATGCAATGCTCGCTGAATACTCCAGAACCTGGCACTTCCTCCTGATTACTCAAACCAGAATAAAACATACAAAATAGTAGCACAATAGTAGATTTGCAAAATTGCAGATTCAGTGATGCAAACAAAAAGAAAACCATGCCAAATTGCTCAATTTGCAGTTAATGCAGGCCAGCCACACTACTGAACACGCTGAGGTGCAAGACAATGATTTTACACAGGATTCGTTTGCATTAATGTTCCTTATGACATCCACTTAAAATATGGGATGTGGCTATCAGAGGATTTTGAAAATTTCCACCAGGCTTCAGAAATATCTAGGATTCCAGTGTTGTTGTTTTTAACTGCATGGTTTAAAACAAGTTGTACAGTCAGCCCTCCCAATTTGTGGGTTTCACTTTTTGCAGATTTGATTATTCACGGATTATTTTCTGTCACCTCTGCTGCCTCCCTATGCCATTTTTAATAGGGACTGCAAGCCTCATGAGACTAAGAAACTGTGAATGAGGCTTGTAAATCCCTATTAAAAATGGCATGGGGCAGCAGTAGAGGTGGCAGGAAGCCACACCAGCCACCCACTTCTGCCTTGTGAAGGAACCCTGATGCCTCAAAGGAATCCACAGTGGGTTGAATATGGTAATCTTATCTTTTTGTGTGTTAAATATGGTTTGGGAGGGCCTGGAGTTATTCACAGATTTTCCACTTTCCTGGGGGTCCTGTGCCCCTAACCCTAGCAAATGTGGAGGGCAGACTGCACTTATTTTGGCTTGGCTATACTGTTAGCTGCTTTCAGATGACTTCTTGTCTTGCAAATGCACTAACAATACTTAGGCTCCAGTGCTGGAGGGGAACAAGATGAGACACTGAGGCACATTAGACACTTATGCAAGAACATTAGACACTGAGGCACATTAGATAATTATGCAAGAGCAGCCGTGACTCAGAGCAGTCATAGCTGGGTTATAAAGTTTTCCCCATTGCTGAAGGTCTTCAGGGAGTGGCTGGACAGCCATCTTTGGGAATGCTCTACCTCTACCACTTACAACCCTATGATTCTATGAATTAGAATTTACTTCTATAAATTGCAGAGCTTACTTCTGAGTCAAATAGTTGTAGGAAGGAGGCATGCTTTCCTAGCACAATGCTATGTTGAATTCAGGAACAAAGATCCTGCCATTGGCAATGTACCAACATAATCAAAACAAGAACCCAACAATGTGAAAAATGACCAATGAATTTGGAGGGTTTTGGCTCCAGTTGAGTGAGAGGTAGAATTCTGCAGAGTGGTTAGTGTTTTCCTGTCTTGGTGAATTGGTGTCTCAACATTTTTCCCTCCACTTTTTAAAAGAAACTTAATACTAGAGGAACTATATAGACATTCCTAATAGCCACAGAGAGCCTTACTCTCCTAATCCTATTTTAAAACCATCCAATTTGGCAGCTATTATTACCCTGTGCAGTAGCAGATTCCAAAATTTAACTCTCTGCTGTTTGAAGGACTTCCCCATCCTGTCCTGAATCTCACCTTGTTTAGTGTTTGTCAGTGGATGACCTCAGGTTCTAGTATCTTGAGAGAGGGAGACAATTTTCTTCCTGTCCACTTTCTTCACACCACACATACTTTTATGCATCTCTTTTGTGTTTCATCTTTACTTGCTTCCCCACCCTCCTAACTTGCTCATACTTGCTGTTCTTTTAATAGTCAGTTGATTGTTGTTAATTGTTAATTGTTGTGTTTTTTAGGGGGTTGGTTTTAGATGGGTTGGTGGGTGGGGAGGATTGGGTATGTTTTTAATGTAATTAATGTATTATTGTTGTTCGCTGCCTCGATCCATGGGGAGAGGCAGGATAGAAATAAATTTTTTTATTATTATTATTATTATTATTATTATTATTATTATTATTATTATTAGGCCACAAGGTAATACAGCAAAAAGATTATTTCCTATTTCTGGACCCCCAAACATAACTCAATTCTACTTTTTAACCATTTTTTTTAAAAGACAGGAATTTTTGAGCAGATGAGGAATGCAGAAGGAAGAATGAGGCCCTGAAGGTCCAACTACTGTTAGCTTCCCAAATGCAAATGAGGGTGTGTTCTAGTGTGATGTGTTCTCTATCACACATAGTACTTCTATCGTGAGTGCACTTGGGAGTTTCTTGGCAAACTAATAAGGCTTTCAAAGGGAAACAGTTTGCAAACTAGGCAGGTATAGTCAACCTAGTCCCCTCTAGATGTTGGGTACTACAACTTCCAGAAGCTCTGGCTAGTAGGGCTAATATCTATGGAATTACAATAGCTATAGTCTAAAGCCTTTAAAAGACACCAGGTTGTCTACCTCAGTGCAGGGGAACTAGCAACTTTTAGTTAATGAGGAAATGAAGAGGTTGCCCTGCAGACTTTTCTCCCACAAGAAGAAGTATTAGGGTTCTTACCTTAGCTTAAACACATGCTTTTTCTTTTTGTATTCAACTGCCACTTCACACACTGCTTCCTTCAAACTCACAGGGATCTCACTGTGGTAAGGAATGCCCGAGGAAGCAGCCTTTGCATCTTTGTAAAAGCCCATCTCTTGGTTGTTGATAACACAGTAGACATTATGCCAGGATCTTGCAAGGCAAAAAAGACAACATGGTAAATGTTAAGATCATTGGCACATTTAAGTTCATCTTCCCTGTGTTTTTGTATCACCATCACATTACATAAGAAAACCAACATTCTTTGCTGAAAAATACATTCCTAACAAGGATACACAGATGGCACAGTTACATATATAAGACTGGTCTGAATCCCATTGGTTAGTTCCAACTAGACTGGATCCAGTGAATCACTGCTTGAATGGTGAATCAATGCATATATAAATCCCATTAATTCAGTGGGTCTGCTGTAGCTGGGACTGGCAATAAGATTTGTCACTGCCTGCCCAATATAGCAATTCTTGCAATTCCTCGCTATGAGGGCATTAGATGAGCCTATGGAAGGAACACTACTTGAAAGTAAGCGCACTTGATGTTCGTGCCTCAAACCTATGAATTTGAAACATCATTTATCTAGTCATTCCATTTCTATCTTGCCTTTTTGATCCACAATGATTTCTCCCACATAAAGGTAATAAAATGTAATTGAAACGGCAACTCTAATAGAATCCTTTACATTTTCAAGTCTGAAATACTAACAAAGGAAGGGGAGCCAAGAAACTGTTGAACATCAGAGTTCAACAGTCAGACAACAGAAGACTTTGAGAAAAGGATAATGACTTTATCAGCTTGCTGGGAAACAAGAGAGCAGAATGAATGGATAACTTCGGACAGTGAATTACAGACCGAGAAGGGTACTGCTCAATAAGCCAAATCTCAGTAGCCCATCTGGCGACCTAATAGTTAATATATCTTGCATTATCTTTTCCAATGGCTAATCCAAGTATCTGAAGGCTGTTTGAGCTGGGCAAAGATCATCCCTATATAGGCTGATGGTCAAGTCTTCTTACCCTCATCAGATGTCTTGGCAACCACCAAACTACACCACACTCTGTTCCTGCCAGTTTATGTCTTAGGTCCATGTTTGGATGCCTAACATCTATGGCTCTTAATTTCTGACTGAAACACATTTCTGTGCTCAACAGAAGGTGATAAGATGGTAAAAAACCAAGCCCCACGAGGAGCAGCTTAGAATGCGGAATATATTTAGCTTGGAGAAGAAAAGATTGAGAGGTGAGATGGTAGCTACCATTTGAAGGGATGTCATGTAGAAGACAGAACTAGCTTGTTCTCTGCTGTACCAGAAATTAGGACACAAAGCAATGGATTCTATCAGGAAGAAAAGACTTCCTGACAGTAAGAGCTGTTCAAAAGTGGAATGGACTGCATCTGTCCACTTTTAAACAGAAGTTTGATGTCAATTTCTCAGGAGTCCTTGAGCACGGGAAGGGTTCAACTAGAGGGCCCTTGAGGTCTCTTTCAAATCTATCATTCTGTGAAAGCACAATCCAATCTCAGGCCAGGATGGTATCTAGTTGGGGGTGGGGAGGGGCACCAGCAATATTGAGAGAACCTTTCCATTCCTAACTGCATCTGGCAAAGCCTGGGGGCAAACAGAAACCTGCAAACCTCCACAATGATCCTCTATTGCCTTGATGCAGAGATCCTGTATTCAGATACAACATAGTTAACCATTATGTTGATGGCTTAGACTATTGGTCTATTTAGTCTAGTATTACATATTTGGACTGGTAGTGACCAATCCCAATCTGAGACACAATTAACCTGGAAGGACTGTAGACTGAATAGGAGACTTTGGATATGCAAAGCATGTGCACAACACCACGAGCTGTCTCCACAAAGTAGCAGGGCTCAGTTAAGAGCTTGGGAAAGTTGCATTTTGGACTACAGCTCCCAGAAGTCCCCAGCCAGCACGTTCACTGGCCATGCTGCATGAAGAATTGGCTGAATTGTAATCCGAAAAAAAGGAACTTTTCCAAGCTTGGGTCAGTGTTTTACCAGCTGGAGAAAACGCTACTGAAACTATATACTCTGAATCAAAGAATGGCGAGCATGTGAGTCTAAATTTCATTTTCAGACTCAACATGCATAGGTAGAGGGTAATTATAGTTTGTGAGTCTTTTGCTTACAGGACGGAAAACAACGAAAAACAAATCCATTGTGACATCACTAAGTTCACCTGCTCAGAGTTCAGATGCAATACCTGTTTGAGGCCTTCTTGCTGTGTGACTCCCATTCATGCTTACGATGCAAAAAGCCCTCCATCTGAGCTGGAGGCGTTTCTTGTGTTTTGGCTGGGAGGGTGGCAGCAGTCTGAGCCTGGAGGCCAGGCTTGGCTTTGCGGTCTGCTGTCGGTGAAGGAACTGGACTTGTCTCTTTGGAACTTGTCCTCTGGTCTGCTGCTCCATTGACCATTTCATTAGCTTCTCTTGTTTCTCCCATCTAAGACACAAAAGTAGATAAAAAATATAACTGCTGTTCAGTGACAAGATGTCACAAAGCTTTTTCTTTCTTTCTTTTTTTAAAATTGAACATCTGAAATGTTTTCATTTGCAAAATCTCGCACCCTCTGTGTACAAAAGCCCACCTGGTCCAGTAAAACTATTCTCACACCCCGTGGGAGAAACAGAGGGCCAGAGGAATTAGAAAGTTATCAACAGATTAGTACCCAAATTGACAGAAGTGAAGTAACAGGGAAAGGAGGGAGATAACCCTTCTGTGAGAATTTTACCGTCCTTGGCTTTGCTAGCAAATCTGTAATGTGCTGCGATCCAGCAAATGCAAACTGTACATGCAATAAGAACTTCTCCATTAGTGGCTACAGAGAATGGCAGATCTTTTTCCATTCTGCAGTTGATAATGAAAAAGAACAGGGCACATGTGGATCCCTGAACAGTGGTCCCATTTTTTTTAACTGCTCAAACATTGCAACAGTAAGAATCTCACTTTTCTGCTTTGGAAAGAAGAGAAAAGGGGAAAATCCAGTGGATTCACATCAACCACCTATTCTACATCTATACAATTACTGCAGCTGAGTCTGTGCAGTAATCCTAAAGATGCATTAAAACCATAAAAGAATACAATCAGCAGCATTCAGCTTGATTTGGCAGAGAACTCTTGACTAGCTTCTCCAGATGCCCTTCCCCTCCATACCATTACCACCTACCCCGTTCCCAAGGTGACAACATAATCAGAAGACAACATGCAGAAACTGGGAAGAGGACAGCATGCATTTTCATCACGGCCACCACCCTCGTTAAAGAATTTGGATTTTTCAAAGACAGGCAGGTTGAAGGAGAAGAGTAAGGTGGAACAAGGTAGATCAAAAGTTAAAATGTTAATTTATTTCAAAGTCTCTTTATTATTTGACTTTGGAATTGGTTGGATTGGATGGGATGTTAAAGGAGCTAGGAAAAACACTACAACCACTCAACATCACACGTCTATTTACCCCCAAACAAAGACAGAATCAAGGCTTTGGCCATCACTTGCTTTGTCGGTCCGGTTGCCCGTTGTAGCGTAACTGAGATGCCTAGTGGGGCCCAGCTCTGACTGGTCACATTCTTGATGTCTTCAGCAGCCATTTCACTCCCCCAAATCATTTACAACCGGAATCCTGAAAGCTTTAAACTTTGGCAACAGTGGCTTGGTCCCAGTTGGGATAAGTAACGTTTATCAAGGACTGGGGGGCTTTCAATCCGGTGCCACAGAGAAGCCATTGGTAGCAGCCCACAAAGGGTTACACAACTGGAGTGTAGGGATGAGTATTAGCAAGTTACTAAAGCCTAGTGCTGCTCAGTGCTCGAGTAGTAGATTACAAAACAGTCTGTGCCGTTTTTACATTAAGGACAAGCAAAAATTTGCAAAAGGCATGATCATTAAATACTTTTTTGTTACCTGCTCTGGCCAGGGCTGAGACAATTCAGAAGCAGCAGAAATATTATGTGGCAAGCCATACGTTTGGCAGTTTTACTAGAATGGTTTCAACTGATCCTTGCAAATGGTGGTTATTGCCCTTCCTGGAAACTCTACTGATGTTGGCCAACAATTGATGACAAAAGGATGTCACAAGATGTGGTCTTCTCACCTAGGCTCTGGATCACCTTCCTGAGAAAGGCTCACTTGACCTCTTTGAATCCAGCCTTCAGCAGTATTATTAAAACTGTTGTTTAGATGAGCTGTTTATATTCTCTGAGCCCAAGTTTTATATATGTTGTTGCTATTTTATAATACATTAGGATCTTGTTTTTAAAAAAGGGAACTCGTTTATTTTCTCTGTGAGAGCCACTTTATATACCTATTTATATAAATATCCTCTTCCTAGTACCAACACAGCCCGTGAAATAAATGCATTCAGAATTCTTCCAATCCAGAAAGAAGTGTGCCAGTTCCATACGTGTATGTCATTTATATGATTTGTCATAATTTATTCTAGTCCTAGAACTTGGGAACTTTATCCATCTTTTCTGAAAGTCTGCCCTAAATATGTGCAAAGAGTCTAATATTAAATAATTCTGCATGGGTTCACAGATGCCAGATCACCGTCAGCTTTGCTCAGCCAGGCAACTTTAAGCTGCAGTCCCAGATATTTATATATTTTAATCATGTGCCTTCAAGTGGAATTGGTGTTTAATTGGGGTGGGTTTTTTTTTAGCTTTCATAAAATAAGCTTTTAAGATAAACGTTCACCTTAAAAATTTTGTAAGCCACCTTGGGTCCCAGCCCATGAGAAAGGTGGGGTATAAATTAAAATAAACCAATAAATAATCTGAAAATAAGCCCCACTGAATTCAGTAGGCTTGCCTCCATGTAGATGTGTACAGGTCTAACTTTTAAACCAACCTGGAACATTTGCATTTCGCATTTTATCTTACATGTTTCTTTCTCTCCAATCCACTAAAAAATTCTCTCCAATCCACTACGAAAAGAACATGAGCCAAGTTGTCGCTTCCAATGAGGACTTTTAGTTCTTGAGCTCAACCAGGTACCAGTCATCAAGTTTAGCTTTCAGTATTCACTCTCCCCATGAAAGAGCTTAATATTCTAGCCAGAACTCAGAAAAGTTACTTTTGAAACTACATCTCCCAGAATTCCTCAACCAACATGGCCACTGTGTCATGCAGACTTCCCAAAATGTAATGTTTCAGTTTCTAAGTTTAGCTGACAAATCTAATTTCAGTTAATCAAAATAATGTGGGTAGATAAGAATATTTCTTAACGGGCAGTTATTCTTTTCTAGGAATGTTTATGGGAAGAAATTATGAGAATGTGTTCAAAAACTAGGAAAAATGTCCCAGGAATTAGTAAAAGAGTAACTATGCTGGGGGTAGGTGTGCATGGAAATAGGAAAAACGGGCTTCCTTGATGGTTTTGAAGGAAAAACCAGGCAGATATTAAATCAGTGATCCCTGAGGCACTGGGCAGTGGCTTCCACTCTTGGGTCTCCAGATGCCATGGCCTGCATTTCCAGAATCCCTGAATACGGACCATGCTGGCTGGGCTCTCCTGGGAGTCAACTCCAAGAGCACTGCAGGGCCCAAAGTTGAGGTACCGCTGGTAAAGCGGCTGTGTTAGGGGTGGGAATGTAAAGGAAAAGATCCCCAAGACTCCCCTCATTAAGAGTCTATCAAGTGGGAAAATAAAGGAAATGTGGATCTGTATGAGCTCCCGAGATCTTTTGATACAGGGCAGGACAGAAATATTTTTTAAAATAATAACACATATTTTAATAAAATTAAGTACTGGAGGATTGACTGTGTCTGTAACTTCTAAAGCCCAATCTATGGTGCAATGCTGCATTGTGGTATAGCCCTCCATGCTTCCACTGAGCTATCATGGATGTTTTCCCATTTCTGGTGGTTCAGAGCATTTAAAATTTGTAATCTGGATTCTGGGCTGCCTGTCCTGGCAAAGGGGTGGTGGGAAAGAAGGGGGGTTTTGCTAGTAGATCTCAAGACTGCTTTGGACCTGGCTTTAAACTAACTCTTCTGCTGTCATCTTCTAAAAACATGGAAGATCCTTAAATCTCTGGATGCTTTATGGTAGGAAATATTTTTATGGCCTTTTTTAAAAAAAATAAATGCTTTTCACATTAGATGGAACAAATCAAATCAAAACAGAAACAAAAACATGTATGCAAACGATGCATGACAACACCAGGTGGGGAAAAAACCAGAATAGAGCTAAATAAACTTTTAATGAAAAACATGCTTTGAGCATGCAGAGACAACACCATGGGTGACAATGGTTAATCAAGACAACAACAAAAACCAATGAACACAAACATGTTATCAATACATAATTTTCAGCACTGGAAGGTTACTTGCAAATCAGCTTTTTAGTTGTTTGCTTGTTCTTGAGGTATGTAAATCCTGACTGTAATATGCGACATGGTAGCAAGGGAACAAGTAACTTGAAACACCTCCCCCTGCTTTTCAAAGTGCATGAATAAATATTGTTGTTGTGTGCCTTCAAGTTGTTTCTCTGACTTATGGCAGCTGTAAGGCAAGTCTACCATGGGGTTTTCTTGGCAAGATTTATTTGAGGGGGAGGTTGCCTTTGCCTTCCTCTGAGGCTGAGAGAATGTGACTTGCCTAAGGTCACCCAGTGGGCTTCCATGGCTGAGCAGGGATTTGAACCCTATTCTCCATGGTCAAACCACTACACCACATTGGGTCTCATGAATAAATGTTACATTCAGCTTATTTCCAGATGTGAGTCTCTGCACTTATACCTGAAAAATCAAGAGGTTTGTGTGGGGGGAAAAAGGCTGCTCACACATTGTTTTGTTAACTAGGTAAAATTTCAGATTCAGTGCTGGGATACATTTTTTGGGGGGGATAAAAAATGTAGGTAGTGATTTACAGGAAATAGTGTCTCTCAATGTCTACGATTCAGATTCAACATATTTTACACTGAATGTTAGCTCTACATAGCCAAAACTGTTACACAGAACATCCCTTAGGCATTTGTGGCTGAAAGACAGAACAGCTTTGACCATTCATTCCCTTCTTCAAGGGTCAAAAAAGTTCCAGATTCCTGTATTCTTTAATGCACTTTGAGGGGGAGTGACCGAACACTGGCATAATGGAAGCACCAAAACATGTAAATACACTGAAATAAGGAAATCTAAAAAGCATTAAGGAGATATGTGCTGATATCCTGACAAGAGAGAAAGAGAAAAAAAAATAGAGAAAGATGTGCATGATATAATGAAGAAAGACACGTTTGCATGAAAATGTAAAATTCTAGACTTCGTCCTCCTCCCAAATTTTGCCAGGTATGCTTTTAAAATTGAAAATACATCTTATGTAGGTTCCGATACACGACAAAGAGAAAACAGATTTAGCATGTGGAGCTTGTTAATGATAAAAGATAGAAACTAGCCCTTATTCGCAGTAAAGATTACAACAAAAATACTTTCTGAAATAACACGATCATAATGCGTAGTGCAAAACAACAATTAGATTTGGAGAAATCTCAGGAATCCCTGTTTCTTAATACTCCAGCCATACTTGCTCAGCTATGGGAACCACTCATTCACTCTGCCTTGAAACTGGACCCTTCAAATTTGTTTCTAAAATAATTTTGACACAAGATTATTATACAGTAGTAATCCCTTGGGTGTTTTTTTTTTTTAAAGTTACCAGCTTTGTTCACTGTGTACATTCAAAGAAGATCAAATGGGATTTTAAAAAACAAATCTAGATGTGTCCATATTTTCAGCATATGCCTTCATGTGGATTGGTGGCCCTAATGTATGGTTGGGCACTAGATTACAATGTGCCACCCTACTCTGTGTTTCCTGGGAGTGGGAATCCCTTAATTCATCTCTGATATGATACAGCTACCTTATTTTTAGATTCTCTTCATCACCAATGGCCATCCCAGGGGAATGCATACAGACTTACAGAAAGAGCAGAATAGTAAAGCCATAAACTGTTCTGACTAGAAACTTGTATTAGTTTAATAGTCATGGCTTCTTTCAAAGAATGCTGGGAAATCTAGAGTAGGTAAACAAACCAGGAAAGAAGAGGTTAATGAATTTAAGGTTAAATACTGTATATACTCATGTGTAAGGCTAAACATTTTAGTCAAAAAATTGCCCCCTCCCCCCAAAAAACTGGGTAGATGTATCCATGGGTCAATGCAAGTAGTGTACCTTAACTTTTATCAAAAAAAAGGAACCATCCCCTGCTCTCAGTAAAGTGCTCAGCCCATCCTGGGAGAATGCAAAAGACCTACTGACTCCTTCCAATCTCTCCACTGTGGCTCTGTTTCTAGCCTTTTTGAATGCCTAGATGGGAAAATGGTGCTTCTTCTCAAAGCAGCATGAGAGACTAAGCTTTCACATCTTTCACCATTCTACTCAGAGAAGAGGATGGTTACTTTTTTGGTAAAAGTTAATACTGCAGCTTAATTTTTATCAAGAGGAACCATCTCATTCTCTGAGTAGAGTGGTGAAAAGCCATTTTGAATGCCTGGGTGGGAAAATGCCAATGATGACAGCCAGGAGTGGCTGCTGGCACTTTCCCTCGCCATGGAATGACTCTCGATTTACCCATGGGTCATATCAAAATCCATAATTTTGGCCGCCAAAATCTGCCCTCAACTTATACATGAGGTTAACTTATACATGAGTATACATAATATGCTCAGACACAGCAAGAAGCCAGCTGATTGTTTGGTGGTTTACAAAGATGGCATCTTTAGGTGTACTTACTCATATTCCCAGGTTTGGGCACTATCATTCTTTCTTTCCTGGTTTGTTCACTCTTCCCATGACGGTAGAAGAGATAGGCTAAACATAACCAGCATGCAACTTGTTCATGTTATACTTTACTAAACCAGAATTTTTGGCTTAAGGGGAGATGGAAATGCAGGCTTTGACCGTCCAGCTTTCTGCATCTGCAAAGACTGCTCCCCCACCTCAAATCACATGCCATTCTTTCAGAAGTTGTGATAGGACACAAGTGGGACGTTGTGTGAGTCCCACTGGCTTTCAGAAGATTTTTTTTTACTTCTGATAGAATGATTCAGTCTGACATCTGCTCACTGTTGCAGATTAATACCTAGAGAGCTAGGATAGTGCATTATGGAAACAGTAGGGTCCACTACTTAGGCAAATGCAGCACTGGAAAACCTTGCAGAAATAGATACCAAAGATCTGGGTGGCTGCTAATTTTGTAGCATCCTACCATTCAGCCTTATTTCTCAACTGACAGGCTCATTTTACTGGAATGTTAATCAATTCATCTTTAGGCCAGGGCTGGACAACCTCCAGAGACTGAGGACCATATATGCCACTCCTGAACCTTGGAGAACTGTATATATCCTGCACCTCCATTTTCTGCCCCACTCTGAAAAAGCATTCCCCTCCAAAAAAAGCCCAGTGTCACCACCTGATTTCAAGAGAGCTGCAATTAGATATCTGGGGCCCTTTTTTGTACTCCCAAGCCTGTTTGGGAGGTGATCCAAGGTCTAAAGTGTGTCCCAAACAGTGAAATATACCCTCTGGAGACTGGATAATTTTTTATGTTTTTTGGGGGGCTAGGAATAAAGGGTGTTGGGGTGTTAGAAATGGACAGGAGGGGCACAGATAGTTGACTAGCTGCTGTTTGCCCATCCCCTGATCTAGTTTCAATTTGTGATACAGTTGCACCTCCCCTTCCTTTATCTTCTCCTCTCCTTCTGCAAAGTGCCTTCTGCCTGTAAAATTCAGATCATGTCCACAATACATTTGACAACAGGGCATCTGGTTTACTAGCATTGTGGGATTCAATGCTGTTAGTATAGCTAGAAGCATCATACCTGTCAAGTCTCTTAACTTCTTGTCGTCCATTATGGTGAAATCTCATTAAATTTCAATTACCCACATAAAGAGATGGCTTTCGCTGCAAAAATCTCAAGGCTATTAACAAAATGAAAAAAAAAAAACGAAACAAAAAACCTCACAACAAACGATCATGAAACAAAAGCGGTGTCTTAGTGCAACCAAGGGCCTGAAGGCAATCAAAGCATTAGAATCAAGGGAACATATATGTGGTCAAGAGAATGGGTTGCTGGGTGTGTATGTGGTGGCTACTCATTAAATAAAAGCTGAACAGATTGGGGCTGTTGGTGGGGACAGAAATGCAGTAAAAGGGACACAAAGGCCATCAAACTCAAACAGAAAGAAAAGCAGCTAATGGCCTCCTGCAAACAGCACGGTATCTCAGAGTCCAGACCGAGGCCGGTCACTAGCTGTCCATCTGCTATTAAAGTTTTTGTAGTGTTGGTAGGTTTGGGAGCGGTAACTAACCCGGGGAGATTCTTGATCTGGTGGCAAACCATTCTGGGAAACCTGTTCTCCTTTTGTACCATCCCTATTGGGAGAAAAAGAAGAAAAAGCACAAGAGTAATACATTAGACCAGTTACTGCACCAACTCATTTAAAAAGGCATCTGGACACACTAATCAAGTGCCTAGCATGTTGCTGAAGACCCAGTTCTAGGCTATGTTCTTTGACACCACACTCATTTCACATCGGGCAGATGTGCTGAGTTTTGATGATGCCTTATGAACTGAGAATGTGTTACCCAGAACACACCCTACCTACCCCCAACAAGATTAAGTGTAATGGCCAGTAGTGCATGGCAGATTCCATGCCATTGGCCAGTGTATTTGCTTTAGCTTTTAGTCTAAGGCAGTGCTACTCAAAACAAAGGTCTATGGACTAGTGCTGATCCTCACATCATTGGCTGCTCGTCTCTGCAGAATTTCTAGGATAGAAAGTAACAGCTGTAGCCAATGGGCACAAATACAGTACCAGTCCCTGACACACCAGGAAAAAAAAACATTGCTGGTCACACACATCAGACAGCTCTAGCAGCATTCTGGTCTAAGGGAGCTATCTGAGGTGCTGAAACTATTTGGGAGAAAGATGGTTCAAAACTTTGGACAGTTCCATCACCACTGCCACCGCTACCATCACCCCCCCCCCGCTTTCTACCCCACTATCTCTACACCATCTTTTCCCAGATTGGGTCTCAAAGTGGCTAAAACAATTAAAAAAGACATCATTAAAATCCACAAGGTAGAAAAGTTAAAACCAGATTAAACAATAAAAAATGAAAACCAGATTAAAACATACACCATTAAACACACACACCAGCACAATAATTAGCAATATCCAGCACATTATGTAAGATGGGCCTTATATAGTCACTCATCAAATGCCTGTCAGAATAGAAAAGTCTTTACTTGTCTATGAAAAAGAAGTAGTGAGGGCATCAGCCTAAATCTTCTGGGAACAGAATTCCAGAGCCTCAGGGGAGCTGCTGAGAAGGCCTTATTCTATTTTCCATCAGATGTACCTGTGAGATGGTAGGACAAAGAGAAGGGCCTCCCCAGCAGATCTCAAAGCAAGCCTGGCTTATAATAAACAACACTATTCTTCAAATGCACCTGAGATATGTAAGGCTTTAAAGGTTATAACCAGCACTTTGAATTCTGCTCAGAAATAGACCAGAAGCCAGTGGATCTGTTGCAACAAGGGACTTGTGTGATCCCTGTAACCAGTCCCAGTTGGCAATCTGGCTGTGGCTCTTTGGACTAGCAGACATTTCCAAACAGTCTTCAAAGGCAGCTCCACACTGAACACATTACCTTAATCCAACTAGACATAACTAAGGCTTTGTCACTATGGGCAGATCTGATGTCTCAAGGAACAGCACAGCTGGTGCAAAAGCTTTAACTGTGCAAATGCACTCTTAGTCACCAATGAACCTGGACTTCCAGGCTCAGAGTTGAATTCATGAACACACCCATGCTACGAACCTGTGACTTCATGGAGAGTGCAACTCCATTCAGCACAGGCTGAATCCCTATTCCCTGATCTGTCTTTTGACTGACCAGGAGAACCTCTGTCTTGTCTGGATTAAATTTCAATTTGCTCATCCCCATTACTGATGACAGGCACCCATTTAGGACAAAAACAGCTTCCTTGGCTTGAAGTGGAAAGGAGTAATAAGACGGTGTTATCTGCATACTAGTGACACTGAAACCCAAAACTTTGGACAACCTCTCCAAGTTGTTTCATGTATATGGTAAACAGCCTGGGGCAGAGAACTGAACCCTGAGGGACCCCACAGGCCAAGGGCCAAGGGATCAAACAGGAGTTCCCCAGAACTACTTTCTGTGTTCACCCCTCCAGGAAGGAATGAAGCCACTGTAAAACAGTGCCCACAAGCCCCATCCCAGCAAGGTGACTCAGAAGAATACCATGGTCATCAGTACTGAAAACTGCCAAGAGGTCCAGCAGAACCAGCAGGGACACACTCTCCATCTAGCTCCCAGCATAGGTCATCCAAGATGACCAAAAGTTGTCCACCCCATAACCAGGCCTGAAATCAGATTGAAACGGATCAAGATAATCAACAAAGTCCGTTTTTTAAATGACATTTTATGCTGGTGGCAACTGCATTCAACAAGGAGAAAACTTAAGGGTCCTTAAGATACATCTAGGCTCAAAGTTCACATACCCAACTGAGACACTACATACCCTCTGTATTTTTTGTTTCCTTCTCAAGACCATCTGCACACTTACCATTGCTGAGACTCCTCTCCAGTCTTGGGGCTTGGTTCTGGAGAAGGAGGCTGTCTCTTCCTCTCTTCCTCCTCTTGCTGCCGACGTACTTCCAACAATTCCAACTACAGGGAAAAGGGGAATTAAGGAGAACAGAGAAGGTTTAAGAAAAACACTACCTTTAAGCTTTTTTCCACTCTCAGAAATCTTGGCCTTCTGAGACCGTCACTGAAACTCAGACCTTGGAAAAGTTACCTTTTTGCAATACAGCTTCCAAAATCCCCCGCTAGAAATAGCTAGTGGCCATGTTGCTAGGGATTCTTGGAGCTGACATCCGAAAAGAGAAGAATTTCAAGGCCTTCCATTAATCTCTGAGGCAAATATTGTGAGAATCCATGTACTTTAGCCACCATATGGCAAATTTCACTGCCCTGATCTGCTTTTAAGGGCAGTAACAAGAGCAGGAAGATCTCCAGGAGCAGGGAAAGAGCTAGCATTTTAAAGCAAGAAGTTTATTTTTAAGGAACTGTAAAATGTGCACATGTGAACTGCCTTTGCAGACTAAATATATGTCTTAAGAGCATCTCAAGAGGAAATTTTTCTGTTGAATTCTTTTGCCAGGTGGAAGTTTGTTTTGGAAAAACAGAGGGGGGCTCTTTAGCAGTAGTGCTTCATCTTGGGAATGCCCTCCTTATACAACAGGAATAGTAGGCTACCACACGTTTGGGAGCTGCACCTACTCCATTTTCATATTCGCTGGGTCCCTATGAGCCATAACAGCCCCTTTTTCTTTCCAGAACAAATGTCTAGAAGGTGACTTCTAATTTTTTTAAAATACTATTTGGCATCTAGTACAGGCCTGGGAAAGGAAAAACAAGCTTTAAATGACCAATCATGCCTGGGGACACGTCTGCAGGTTGCAATTGCCCATTTTTAGGCCAGTCATTTTTTCCCCCTGGAATGGAAAGAGTAACTGGCCTGAACAATTTCCACTCTTGCCAGAGCATCTCAGTATTTCAGATATTACAGTCATGCTGGCACATTTAAACCTTTTAAAGTTGGTTGTTGCTTAGTTCATGTTGCTGTTTCTATGCCTCTGCCATTATGATCATGGATATTGTTGTACCATTGCACAGCTGTCATAATATCTGTTAGGCCAAAGGATGATTTAAGAATAATTCTAATAATACCAGCATATAGAGGGGGGTTTTTTAAAAGGATTTTTTAATTATAAGAACTGGCCTTTGAAGAAGCACTCTGATTTCTTTCACATAGGAGAGAATGCTTCTTCTAAAAAAACTGCTTGCTATTATTTAGCTGTGCATCAGAAAAAAGACCTTTAACTGTAGATTTTTGATTTTACTCACATGTCAATTGAATGGAGCCACTAGCTGAATAATCTTCTAAAACCCATGTGATTAATTAAATATCTTTTAACCAGGAGACATGTGAAATGGCCCCTGCCACTCACCGTAGTAAGTCTTTCAAGTGCTGCAAATCTCTCGTCCCAAGTTGCTGCAGATTTTTCAAATGCCTCATGCCTCTTAATCAGCTTTTCCACTTCGTCCACACTTTGCCCTATCTCACGACTTGACAAGTATGGCTCCTGCCCCAGTAGCCAGGCTTCGGCCACACTGGCATCCCTTGAGAATTGGTGCACTTCCAAAACTAAGAAAAAAAAAGATATATTTAATGCTCATAGTCAGCAAATGCTATGTAATATACTCAAGACTCTTAGTATAATGGGTGTCTTCTGAAAGACATTGTATATTAATTACATCTTTTCCAGGGTGGGTGGGGTTCTAGATATGTCTCTGGCTCCCAATACGTTATAGTGTTGCACAAACAGTCATTTGGAAACATTCTGTGTAAGAGCAGATACCTTCCCTTCCAAGGACAACACTTCACAGTGGGCATAGAAAGCCTTCACTAGCCTGGTACCCTCCAGAGGTTCGGGACTGCAATTCCTGTCACACACTCAGGCCAGCTCAGCCATGACAATCCAAGTTACAGAAAGAAAGGTTTTATTCTTTGTCTCCAAAAGAACCTTCTCTTATACCACCATACCCTGATGATTTGTTTCAGATACTTTGAACTTTCAAAGTTCTACTTCACTACTATGATACAGGTTGAGTATCCCTTATCTGGAAATCTGACAACCTCCAAAACCCAAAACTTTTTGTCACCAGCTGCCCGCTTCTGCCTTTGAGGCAGCAGTTGTGGCTGCAGTGCTCCTGCCAGTTCATCTCTCAGTTCCTCAGTCTCTGTCCAGCCTCACATCTCATACGCAACACAGGTAGCAAACAAATGAGACATGAGAATGGAGAGAGATTCAAAGATCTATGAAATGGAAAGAATCCAAGTACAGAGACTGGTGTAAATCTACACCTCCTGTCCTTTCACAGATACTTACATCTCTCTCCAGCTTCATGTCTCATTTGTTTGCTGCTTGTGATATGTATGAAAGATGAAGCTGGAGAGAGAGTGAGAATCTGAGAGACTGAGGATATAAGGGACCTGATACCCATATTCAAAAAACATTAAAGGCAGCGGGGAGGGAATCCTGTATTATTCTAAAATAACAGACAATAAATTCTTACTCAGCCTCAGCCACTCCCATCTGTCTTCCCATTTGTCAATCATTTCTTTTCTCTTTTCTGTCAGTTGCAACAGCTTTTCTTTGATCTGAAAGGATCAGAAAACAAACATTATGACTGTGTTATGCATCGCTAGTATTGCCCTATGTCTTTTTTCTATACCCTCATCACCACTCCTGTTAACTGCCACAGAGTCTCTGCTGTTAAAGCTCCCAGCATCCAGTATCATGTTAACAGAGGCAGCTTGTGCTATAGAAAAACAGAGATAAAACAAGCAAGTAGATAAGCCTGTCGCACCATAAGCCCAGTATGTCAAAAGAGCAGAGTCCTATAAGTTAGGCAACCAAAGTGGACATCATAAGAAAAGTAGAAGCTGGGGAAAGAAAAAGGTCAACCCTGGATGCATTTTGGAAGAATCGTTCAACTGTTGTCTGGTATGCTGGATTTTTATTTGTTGTTTTTAATAGTCTTTGTTTTAACTGGATTTAATTGTAATTTTTTTATATTTACTTTCTAACTTTTGTATGCCGTGAATTTTTAACTGTTTAACTATTGCAAAACTGCCTTGAATCCCAAAGTGAGGAAAAGGCAGGATTACAACAACAACAACAACAACAACAACAACAACAAAGCATTCACTTTTTTACTTATGCAAAGCTTGGCTGACCAGGTTGATTCATTGTGTGTGTGTGTGTGTGTATTGCTAGTTTTGAATAAACATTTGCTGAGACAGTTTAACTGCTCTTCGTATTTGCGATACAGGATCTGTCCTTATACCTTCCATGTTATTTCTGCCTCTGGTTCTAAATTTTCAGTTAAAGAAGTGATGCCCAGGAACACCTGTACAGCTGTTAAACTGCTAACAGACACTAATCAACAGGAACACACTTTAGTGGTTCTTCAGTTTTCAAAAGGCCACTACTCAAGTTTCCAAGCATAATTCAAGTGTTGAAACATATCTATGGCTTGGGAGCCTACTTATCAACCTGACTATATACTGACATTACCATCAGAAGCAATCTGCAAGTTGTGCGATGTTTTTGGAATGCTGTGCCCAGAAATACTGCCTGGCATCTAAGCTCTCTTTTAGCTACTAAGTGATTGTTTTTAAACTTTTCCAGCTTTTTTTAACTTCCTAAAATGTTTATTTTAGGACTATCACTCTATTGTGCTATTTTTGACAGTATTTATCATTTTAATGTGATTCTGTTAAGAACTGCCCTGGAAATATTTGCATTGAGGGGAGGACAAAAACCTATCAAATAAATGAATAAAAATAAAGGAACATTCTATTATTATATTTTGTAATCTTTCATCTTTATTCTTTATAAGTTGCCTAGGTCATCTCTGCAGAGCAGCATATTAGATAGATAGACAGATGGATAAATAGATAGATAATGTCCATGGTCCAAGACAGGGGAATGTAAAAGAGGTTGCTGAAGTTAGGGTTAAAAGAATAATCTCAGATTCCGTTCACACATGTGATCATTGGATATGACATGACAGTCCTCATAATGTTTTCTTATAAGCCACATGCCCTTGCAGTTACAGAGAGCATACGATACCTCTTCTGACGCATAGTGTTTCCTTGCCAGCAATGATTTGCCCAGCTCAATACAAGTTGTGAAGCTGTCATTACGGGCATCTATTTCTGCTTTGATTCCCTGGTGATTGTTCATCAGCAATTCCACAGAGGAAACATCCCTTAAATGAAAATGTTAGCAGTTCAGAAAGGGAGGCACAACATTTATAACTGCGACACAAAGCACATTTGTAACCATAATACAGAGACATACATGTGCTGTTCTAATGCTAACTTTGCACAATTAGCATTTAGTGGTTCATGGAAGCTAGAATCTGCAGTAAAACTGTATGCTGTGTGAAAAAGTACTTCTATTTCTCACAAATCTCTCATCATTCACTTCAATGGTGACCCTAAAATCTGTGTGTGTGGGGGGAGGGGGGAATCTCCCATCTACTTCTTCACATAGTGCATAATAATTTCTGCAGTTACTCCATAAACAGCAGCCAGGATGGTGGATTTTCAGGACTGGTACAGAGGTGTGTGCGCACACGTGCGTGTGTGTATAGGGGTTTGAGTGTTGAGCTAGGACTCCAGGGCCCAGGGTTCAAATCTCCACTCAGCCATGGAAACCCACAGGGCGGCCGTGGGTAAGTCACATTTTCCCCGTGTCAGAGGAAGGCAATAACTAATTCCTCTGAACAAATCTTGCCAAGCAAACCTTGTGATAAGTTCTCCTTATCGCAATTGTTGTAAGTCAGAAATGAGTTCCAAGGTGCACAGCAACAACAAATTCTTTTGACTGTACTATGTTCATGGTGAAAATTGTTCTTTCACACCCCATTCCCCCCTATTTATAGCAGCTGGGGTGGTGGTGGGCTGGAGATTTCTGTTGGGAATGATTCACCCACTGCTTGGAGTACAAATCCCAATTCATTTCACACAGCACAGCTACTAGATTAAGTTGGGGAGAGGACTGTGCAAATGCCAAACTCTATATTTAATATAGCATATAATTTGATCTCAAGTTTGTCAAAGCCAACTGTAAAAGGGAAGATTATAGGAATCACAAGAAAAGTAAGACATGACAGATGGTGTTGAAGTACCTGGATTGACAGTCTTGTTGGGTTTCTCACTATTAAATTGTCCTCAAAAAGGTGCTAAGCTTTCCTGTTTGAAGATACTGTGCCACCCCTTAACGATGTTATGACTCACTATTAACTGAAACAGTGGCCATGTTCTCATTAAGGGGGTAAAGCTGTTGCTCAGTTGTCCCCTTCAGTCTGCAGGTGGAGGCTCATTTGCAGTTCACAGATGGAAGACTGAGGCGGAGAACCGTTACTTTTTGAATGACACCTCCTAGAATTCCTAAGAGGCTATGCTACCTAGGTAGCTGTAGTCTAAAAAGTAACTGTTCCAAGTTGATGTGGAGCAGAAGCTTAGTTACTGGCCTGTAATTGCCACAGATGTTCATGAATTTGAACTTTCTCATCTGCAGAAAGCTCTTTCATACAATGAGGCCTATAGCTAAAGATTTTGCCTGTTATCCCATGTTACCTTGGCTTCTCCTGTGCTTCAATCTGGCGAATGACGTCTTCCATCCACAGCATGAGATCGCGAACCATGCTGAAGAAGCGGAATTTGTCACCGGTATCTACAAGCTTGACCCTGCGTCCCTCACAGGCATCAAGCAAGGCCTTCCATGCATCCAGAACCTCATTTTCACGTTTCTGGATGTCATCAGCCTTATCCCCAGCATAGGCAGACTGAAGGCGGGCAGCATCTTCTTGCAGTTGTCTTACCTGGTGTGAAGAAAAGAGAAACATCTCAGCTAACATAGCTGGTCTGGTCTTTATACTCCGTGTCTAAGCATGCTCTAGGAAACATCACCAGGACAGCATGTGTCCTTCAGATTCTGCAGAATAGGGCAACAGCTGCAGAATGCAGCTCCCTGAGAAGCCCAGCTTTTATTTAACAACAACAACCCTCCATCAACTTTGAAGTGATATGCTTCAAATTATATACGTTGTCGTGATATGCACACCTGCGTTCCTAAGGCCTGAATGTCATGTTCAAATGTTGTATGCATCCTCTGTAAGGTTTCCACTGTGTTTTGATCCCTCCCAAGTTCCTCAGGCAGTTTCTTATGTTTGTCCTGTATCCGTCCAAAGATCTCCTTGGCATCATGGTAGAATTTGTGCAGTTCGTAGGAGGCTGCCAGGATCTGTGTTCTTGTGTCAATGAGTTCCAGAAGGTCTGCCCAGGCCTCATTGAGACCATCCTTCCACTCTGCAATGGTGGCAGCATCTGAGTGTCCAGAATTGATGAGTTCATCAGCCATGTGGTTAACGGCATCAACACGTTCCTGTCCAATGTTCCCAGTGTCCCGGGCAAATTCACGGAACCGCTCTTGCAACATCTGGAAACAGAAATTTTCTTTACTAAATGGGCGATGAGTTAAAAAGAACAGGAAATAATGAAAAGCATGAAGGCTATCTGTTCAACTGTCTCACCAGCAACAGTTTAGTGTTGGAATGGGAGTCCAGGGTCAATTTCTCCATCACCTTTTGTTGGAGGAGATTCCATCCCCTGCCCCCCCCCCACAAAATCCCTGAAACTGGGATGGCCTGATAAGAACAGGTTGCTTACCTGTAACTGTGGTTCTTCGAGTGGTCATCTGTGCCATCATACACTAGGAGCTTTAGCGCCTGCGCGGTAGCGTTCGGAAACTTCTAGAGCTTGTTCGCTTGGCGGGAACCCCTCCCCCACGCCGGTACTGCGCATGCTCCTCCCGCCGAGCAACGGTCTCTCCTCAGTTCTGTCGTCCGCCGTAGAACCTACAGGGACCTGAGAAAGAGGGGAGGAAGGGCGGGTGTGTATGATGGCACAGATGACCACTCGAAGAACCACAGTTACAGGTAAGCAACCTGTTCTTCTTCTTCGTGGTCTCTGTGCCTTCATACACTAGGAGACTGTGTAGCTTACCGGTCGGACGGCGGGTCAGGTCCTACAGCACGGAAGCCAACACCTCACGTCCAAACCGGGCATCTCTGCGCGACCGGCAGTCGAGCCTGTAGTGGCGCACGAAGGTCGATGGTTGGGACCAGGTCGCCACACGGCAGAGTTCATGCAGGTCAACTCCTCGCAGGAGGGCCGCAGAAGTAGCCACAGCTCTGGTGGAGTGGGCTAAAGCAGGACGGGCGGAGGCTTCCTCGCGAGCTCATACGCCAGTTCAATAGTCCTCACCACCCACTTGGAGAAGCGCTGGGTGGACATTTTGGGCCCCCTCCGACGTGCCCATAGCAAACAAAGAGATGCGGCGTCTGTCGGAAGGAAGCAGTCCTGTCCTTGTAGAAAGCCAATGCCCGACGCACGTCCAGGGAGTGGAGGGACCGCTCCAACGGTGTCGTCGGGTTGGGGAAAGAAGGCAGGCAGGATGATATCCTGGTTGAGATGGAAACTGGACACCACCTTTGGCAGGAACGAGATGTCAGGTCTAGGACCACCTTGTCCCTGTGGAAGACCGTGAAGGGCTCATCGGAACGAAGAGCGTACCACCCGCTCGCCTCGCTGAGGTCACCGCTACCAGGAAGGCAGTTTTCATTGTCAGGAGCCTGTCATCCAGGTCGCCATCGGCTCGAGGGGGGCTTCGCAGCGCGAGAGCACCAGCGAGAGGGACCACGGCGGTAGCGGCGGCGAACCGGCGGGTAGAGATGATAAAATCCTTTCAGGAACCGCTTAACGGTATCGTTCCTGAAAAAGGGCCCGGGGAAAGATCGTGGCGGTTGGTATGCCACGATCGCGGAGAGATACACCTTCAGGGATGGAAACGCCAGGCCCTGTTGCCGGAGGTGCAGGAGGAAGTGCAGGACGGTCGGGGCCCCGCGGGCGATACCGGCTCACTCCTCTCGTTAGCAAAGGTCAGGAAGCGTCGCCACTTGTATTGATAGTTGTGACGGGTGGATTCCTTCCTGGCCGCGACGAGGACGGTACCGAGAGGGGATCGTTAGTGCGATATCCTCCAGGCATGGAGGGCCAGGCGTGGCAGGTCCGGATGGAGGACTCGGCCGCCGGAGTGGGAGAGCAGGTCCGGTGTCGGTGGCAACCGGAGCAGGTCGTCTCGCGCGGCTTGTAGCAGGGGTGCGAACCAATGTTGCCTCGGCCAGTACGGGGCTACCAGGATCGCGTCGGCTCGGTCGGCGAGGATCTTCGTTTCGCCGGCCGAGCAGCGGGAACGGGGGGAACGCGTAGAGGAGTTCCCCGGTCCACGGAAACTGGAAAGCGTCCCCGATGGAGGCACGATCGTGGCCCGCTCGGGAAAAATCGGCGACATTTGCTTTTCCTGGTCGCAAAGAGGTCGATCGATGGTTCGCCCCAGCGGCCCCGAACACCCCAACGCCTCTCCGGAGAGAGACCATTCGTGAGGGGATGAGGTGTCCCTGCTGAGGGCGTCTGCCGTGGTGTTTTTGCCCGGCCAGGTGAACCGCCACGGGATGCGTGTGCAGGTGAATGCACCATTCCCAAGGCCGAGCGCGATGTCGAGCAGGGTCGTGGAATGAGTCCCACCTTGTCTGTTGATGTAGCAGACGGCGGTGGTGTTGTCCGTCAAATCAGGACCGTGCGCCCCGCCACGGCATGGCGGAACGCCCGTAGGGCTTTCCAGACGGCAAGCAGCTCCAGCGCGTTGATATGGAGAGCGGTCTCGTCGTCGGTATCTGTCGCGGACTTGAGATCGCCGCAGTGGGCACCCCATCCATACAGGGAGGCGTCGGTCGTTACCGTCACCTTCGGTGTCGGCTGTTGGAAAGGCATCCCCGACATGAGATTGCGTCCACTGCCACCATCGGAGGGATGAGCGGACGTCTCCCGGCAGCTGCAGTCGGGTGCTTTTCGTCTCGCAGGGGGTCGAATATGCGGACGAACCAGTGTTAAAGGTTTGCTCCAGCCTGGCGAGTTTGTCACAGCGGCGTCCAGCCATGTAGTCCAAGAGCTGCTGGACGCTTCTCGCAGAAACGTCGGGGCCGTACGAGCGTGAGCGGCGGCCCGGATCAAAGTTTGTGCTCGAGATTTGGGTAGGTACCCCCTGGCGGAGGTCGAGTCGAGCGTCGCCCCGATAAAGTCCAAGTCCCCCCGGCTCGAGGTGGGACTTCTTCGGATTCACTCGTAGACCAAGGCGGGTCAGGAGTGACAACGTCATGTGGACGTCGTGGTAAAGTCTCTGTTTGCAGGACGCCACCAACAGCCAATCGTCGAGGTAGGGGAAGACGGAAGCGCCCTTCGTCCGCAGGTAGGATACCACCGGGGCCATGCACTTGGTGAAGCCCCTTTGGGGGGAGTCGAGAGTCCGAACGGCAGCACCTTGTACTGGTAACAGGTGTCGTCGACTGCGAAGCGGAGGTACCGTCTGTGCTGCGGGCGAATGGCGATATGGAAGTATGCGTCTCGGAGATCGATGGAGGCGAACCAGTCCCCTCGATGTAGGAAGGGTAGGATCGACGGACGGACCATCTTGAACCTTTTGGGGCGGATTAGAGTTACCCCTCTAGGTCTAGGATCGGCCGGAGGGTACCGTCGGCTTTGGACCGGAAGTACCTGGAGAAGAAGCCGGTGGTCTTGGCCTCTTGCGGGAGCCCCCACGCCCCTTTCTGGAGGAGGGATTGGACTCTTCCAGGAGGGCCGGACTCGACGGCGTGGAGAATCCCCGGGGAGGAATATCGAAAAACTCGATGGTAGCCAAGACGGACATGGAAAGCACCCAAGAGTCCGTAGTGACATACTGCCACTCCGCAGGTGTCGAGCGAGAGTCGGTCGGTCTCCGAGGCTGAGGGGCAAGAGTGGGTATTGGGGGTCCTGCCAGGCACTCAAAACCGAGACTTTGTCTCGGAGGAGGACTTCTTCGACGAAGGCGGGGCGCCGTCGTGCGTCTGGCCGATAGCCGGAGGACGGTCTCGACTGTCCGACTGGGCCGAACGCTGGAACGACGAGGTGGAAAATCGTCGCCAGGATGGTCGGAAAGGGGGAGGCCCGCGGGCTGCGTGGCCGGCTGCAGCCCGATTTTTTTGCGGTCAGTCTCGCCTTGACGAGATTGTCCAAAGCTTCGTCTGTGGACGAATTGAAAGGCCTTCACCGTCGAAGGGGAGATCTTCAATCCCCTTTGGTGCCCCCGGATGCGGCCGGTCGAAGCCAAGCATGGCGGCGGAGGCCGACGGATCCCGCCATGACCCGGGGGGCGATCTCCACTGCGTGCCGGGAGGAGGCCATCTGGTGCCGAGCGATGGAGATAGCCTCATTGAAGATCACGGAGGAGGCTTGGCGGGATGTCCTCCGGTACCGCTTCCATCGCTGGTTGCAGGCGATCGAGCACCTTCTTCAGGTATGCCGCGAGGCAAGCCTGAGTGTTGGACAGCCGACTGCAAGGAGGCAGCCGAATAGAACCTCCTTGCGTAGGCGTCCACTCTGTCTTTGTCCCCGGGGGGGTGTGTTGCCTGCCGGAGCCTTTCGTCTGCGCGGACTCACACCAAAGTTTGGTGCAGGGTGATTAAATAGATAACCGGCGTTATCCTTCTGCACCCTGTAGAGGTGTTTTAACCGCTGCGGTATCGGCTGAGCCGAGGCCGGCTATCCCAGGCGGCCTTCACCAGTCTGGATACCCGGGGCAGGAGAGGCAGCGGGGCCGTGGAAGGTCGCTTCTCCCGAAAACGGAGAGGCCGGATCGTCATCCTCCGGCTCCGCATCGGCGATCTTAAGGCCGAGGGTAGTGGCCATGCGGAGCAGCATCGCAGAGAACTGGTGGACGTCCTCTGGAGCAGAATCTGGGGGTCGGGTCCCCGAATCCCAACGGAGGAGACTCCTGGAGGCCGCCAGACACCTCAGACTCCGCACTCGAGTCAACGACTCCGAGCTCGGGGAGTCCTCCGCCGCTCGCTCTCCGGCTCCTTCGTAGTCGCCGCAGGTGTTGCCTTCCTAGGCTTCTCCCAGCCGGGGCGGTGGTAGCAGCAGCGTCCCGCTTGGGATGGCTAACCCCACTTCACCCTCTTGGTGGTGACCGGGGTAGCCTGGCAGGCTGACGTCGTCGTAGCCCGCTCAGTCACCACCGACTCCGTAGGGCGCGTCGCCGTTGCCGTGACCCTAGGAGGTGGCGATATCGCCCATACCGTGGTGAAGGCTCCCTCGCCCATGATATCGAGGGGAGGGAGAGCGGCTGAAGGAGCGGCGGTCCGACGGAGATCGGCTTCGGCGTCGACGGTACCGAGCCTCGTCCCCTAGGCGAGCGCGATTCGCGCTGTCGACGAGGTGACCGGGACCTCCGGAAGGTCTCCCAGCGACTCGGGCCCCGATGGTCCACCGGACGATGGCGAATGGGACCGATAGGAGGCCGGGCCTCCTCCACTCAATTCCTCGCGTACCTGGCCACGTAGGACGCCGAGGTGATCTTGAGGCAGACGAGCGAGGTTGTTCTTCTCTTGCTCCCCCGGAGGCGGCGAGGCCACCGGACGCTCGGAAGAGCGGGACCGGGGCCTGAAGGAGGTCGAAAGCCGCTCCGGAGAAGCAGAGGGCCCCTCGCTGCAGGTCGGCCGACCTGCGACGGCTAGAGGGCGGTGGCGCTCCTCCACCAGGGTTGGAGGGTCTGCCACAGGCGAGTCCGGGCGCTGTTGGGGGAAAGTCCTCGATCTCACCCCCGAGAGGTCGACGGACTCGCCTCGCCCTTTGGAAGGGTGCGAGTAGGAGGAGGAGTAGGAGGTTGGGCCCCCCCCGGGGAGCGCTTCTTTTCCTTCTTCTTCTTCTTCTTTCCTTCCCGCCCTTGCCTCCGTCCGGAGCAGGGCGCTTTTTTGCAGGCGTCTCCGAAGGGGGCCCCAGCCTTCCTCGCCGTCAGGTCCTTTAGCTGACTTGGCAGCCGCCGACAGCTTCGGGATCCTCGGAACGCCGAGATCGGCGTTTCCAGAGCCCCATACCGACGAGGTGGACGGAACGGCAGCCGCCGATACCGTCGATGGCGTGGTCGTCTTCTTGTCGGCCATCTTGGAAGTGGAGGTCTCGTCTATCGCCCGCAAAACTGCTCCCAACAAAAAATTTTTTCTCGCGGAGCGGTTGCGAAGAGTTTGGGGGGAAAAAACCCCCAAAAATTTTGGGAAGTCCGGATATTGTGGGACTCGCCCAAAAGAAAAGACACTTTATGGCCGTCGTTGAGGGCAACCTTGCGGCCGCAGGACACGCACTTCTTAAAAAGCGCGGACATAAGACGAAAAGAAACCCAAATCCAAAAAGACAAAGCCGAAGGGGGGGTCCGAAAGAGAGGTCAAAGACAGTCCAAAGTCCCTAAAACCGTGAAAAAACAGCAGCCAAGCACGACGTGAGAGGAACAAACTAAAAAACCTTCCGTACGCGGCGGCGGACAGAAAGAACTGAGGAGAGACCGTTGCTCGGCGGGAGGAGCATGCGCAGTACCGGCGTGGGGGAGGGGTTCCCCCCAAGGAACAAGCTTAAGTTTCCGAACGCACCGCGCAGGCGCTAAAGCTCCTAGTGTATGAAGGCACAGAACCACAAGAAGAACTTCCAGTTCCAAAGAACCCATCGTTTTGGTGGCAAATAGCAATAATAGCAATAGCATTTATTTCAACCGCTTATCAACTGAGTGTTATCTAAGCGGTTTACAATGTGTTTTAGCTAATTGCCCCCAACAAGCTGGGTATTCTTAGGCTTCCAGAAATGGGCTTTCTTCTTGTTTGGATGATTTTTACCCCAGTGAGACACAGTCCAGCAAGAACTTGTGTATGTTGGCCAAAATGTGGCCCACTCCTAATTTTAGAGAATTCTGTACTGATTGCTATACTCCCACAACAACTAAATTGGATTCCTGACCATACGTGGTTGGGATGAGTGGCCTGGCACTATTTAAAGTGGGGGTAGCCAATTGTGAGAGACTGGGAAGGGGCACATTAGCCACATCCCTACTACCTTTTTTTTTAGTGCCTCCCAAATAGACCCAAACATACTCACGGGGCTGCAGGGAACACTGTCACCATGTTTTTAGACCAGTCTGGATGATTTTAGGCCCAGGAGAGACCCCCCTTTTTAAAATGTCCTCATTTTTTAAAAAGCCTTAAAAGGGGCCTGGAGGAAGTGACAAATGTTCCCACACTCCAGAAGGCATCCAGGGGCATCTGGGGGCAAAACACTATTTAAAAAAAAGCAAGTCCTGGGGGGTCATAAAAACAGCCTTGTGGCTCCATGCCACCTGTACTTTGCCCACCCTATCTTAATCTTAAGAATATCAAGCCAGCCCAACTAGGGAAGTCTAATGGTGCTTGGAAAAAACGACTAGAACTGTTCAGTTTATGATATTCTGTGTACTCTTGAGATAAGAATGATACTTGACAGAATTGTGGCACACGTAGTGAGTAAGACACACAGTCTTGCTATTCAAGTAGCGTAAATACAGAAACTCGATTCTCTCCATTGCCCCCAGCCTGACAGAGAAAGTCCCAGAGACCCTCTTAGGAATTGATCCAGATCAATTTATTGCTGCAATTATGAGAAAAGTAAGCAGAATTGCAGTGATACAATGCGCTTGGTTGAAAATTGTCCTGGTGATGCACTCACTTTGGATTTCTACTTTGAGAAGCATGATTCCAAAGCATCCCAAATATCACTGTTCCTCACTCCAAGAATCCATCAGTGTGTTGTCTGTATAGGCATGCAGCAATGTGCAAAATAACCTAGTCTATTTGAATGCACAATCCTACATTCTTTTTATATAAAATGTACTACTACTTATATCGTGGCACTACTTGTACTGTCCCACAACTACATAAAAAGGCTAGTAAAATAGCCTTAGGCCATGGTTAATTAGACTTGACTGCTTCAAAACTGATGCAACCCTAATTTGCTACTAGAAACTGAAGACAAGTAACACGGAGGATAAAACATCTTAAGCTTGATTTGCAATGGTTTGTTCCACCAACAGATTCAATTCTCTGTTTTATTTTAACAGGGAAAACCAAAAACATTTTTGTAGAGTTTTTAATTATGTAAGTCAAGGTATTTCTAATACTGTCAGTTTAATTTAATTTAGCTATTTACATCAAAACAGTCCATCAAGCAACTGAAAAACTAACGGTCCAATTCTATCAACTTATCTGGCCATAAGCCCCACTGAACTCAATGGGACTTGCTTCTAACCAAACAAGCACTAGATGGTGCTATAGTGGTGCAATCCTAAGTGCATTAATTAAGTCCCACCATGTTCAGCTGGCTTTTATTTCTTTTTCTTATTGTGCATATCCAAGTGTTCCTTTATCCAAGGTGATACATCAGGAGCATGTTACAGAGACTGGAGAAGTTATTTTTTGGAAAGTACCTCCCACAAGAAGAGTTATTTTGTTGACCTCTAGTGCACTGCATGACACTAATAAGGAAGAAGGAAGGGAAGTGGGGGGAGAATGAATTCAGGAGTCTAGGGATCTTACCGTGACATGTTCGTAATCCTGTCCCAGTTCATGGGACCCGGCCACCACTTCCCTTTCTGCGATCCATTGTTCCAAGTCATCTACTTCACGGTTCAGCTGGAAGAGCCTGTGCCTCTCATCCAGCTTGCCCCTTCTTTCCTCAGAAAGGTCCTTCAGGCCTGCATAAAGTTTGTCCACCTTGGACTGCCGCATGCTGATGCGCTCGCTGAGGAGAACACAAATGGAGTGAGGAAACAGAGTCAAGTTAGCCCTTGTTTTATTTTTTTTAAAAACCCAATAATATACAATACATTCTTAAAACACAAATAACAATGTAAGAAGTAAGATCAGAGCAAAGGTCTATCTAGTCCAGCATTCTGATCTCACAATGGCCAGGACAAATCCCTCAAACTGAAGGCCACAAGCAGGACATGAAAGTAGTGGCCTCTCACACCAATATTCCCAGGAATTGATACTGAGTCCTATTCCCTCTGATATTGGAACACCACAGCCACCATGAACTAGCACAAACTAATGATCTTAAAATTCAAAAACATAGCCATGTTAGTCTGGATCAGGATCCAATGGTATCTTGTAACACCTTTGAGACTAACTGAGAGAAGGAAGTTGGTAGCATACAGCAAACTTAGTTTAAGAAAGCTTATTTTACCAACTTCTTTTCCTCAGTCTCAAAGTTACTACAAGATCCATTTGCACATCATGATCTTAAATTTTCAATTAACATTCTCCTATTTTTATATGATCTTTTATAAACCATCTTGGGATGGGAGTCCACCCTGAAAGGTAATTTCAAAATCTGTTAAAAACAACACCCAGTACCTCTTCTTCCTTATTATGTAGGGTTCAGATTTTTATCCTCTCTCATTTTTTGCCAATTTCTCTATCGCTTTATTGTGTAGACCTTTTTAACTATAAAACAGAATGTATACATGATCTTAAACTGGTAATAGTAATATCAACCAAACCATTGCTACCTCCATTAATTTTTCCAAACTTCCTTCTAAAGCTAACCAGTACGGCAGCCATCATATCTTCTCCTTTTCAAGTATTTGAGAAGGAGAAGCAATTTAGTCCTAAGCAATTTTTTTTAAAAAAGTTTTTTGTTTTTTTGTTTTTTGCTTTATATACAACTGGAACTACCGTGGCATAAATCTAAGTAGACCCAACTGGAGTTGACTTATTAAATCAATGGGAATTTTAAAATCAACATTTATGTAAGTGCCATTGATTCCATGGGGTCTCCTTTAGTTCTGATGAATAACTGGAACTAGACTCTTTTTAATACTTGCACCATTTATTTTAGTGGTATGGCCTTAAATAATTTTAGATTAAGTTTCTTGCCAATACTGAAACATCTTGAAATTGTTTAGGAGCAGAAAATCCTTATATTACTGCATTTTAGTGACACTGATATTTATAATTTTTTTAAAAAAATGTCTTATGCTGGCTCATTCCAATTACATTCTTTAAGAAACATCTGATAACATATTTGTAAATCCCTAGAGTTGTTAAGCCTTTCTACTTGTTACTCATTTTACTTGGAAAAATGGTCTGGCTTGACTTTTTAAAAAGCTGTAACAAATGGGTATTTTTAGAGATTTTTTTCTGCCCTGATTTATACTGGAGCTTTTTAAATAATTTAGATTTTTAAGTGACATGGTATTAATAATCACTTGTGTGTAGAAACACTCACAGACATGCCTGATGGATAAAATTATTGTACCTTTCAAAGCCCAACGGGCTAGTAAATTTCATTAGGAAGCCAAATTTGGGCTGTGGTCCTATCCCTGATTTAGTCCACTCATTCCCATAAAGTGATGTCATTGTACGTTTGTGTTAATCCATAAAAGAGCCATGGGCAATGGAAAAATGATAGACAAGGTTCAAAATAATGTCATTGCTCCATTTTCCTTTGAAAGGAGACAAGCAAGGGAGATGAATTTAGATACCTTCCAGATCTCAAAAACTAACTATGTGACTTTTCCCATGACCCAGAGGAAGGATATGGGCTTGGCTCAGGCTTCCAGGATTTCCGCAGCTATTGAATGCTATTGATAAACAGATCATCTACATCACTAAAAGGCTTCTTTCCAGGCTGCGAGTTTTTACATATCCAAAGGGACCCAATGGGATTTCAATTGATGTACTGCTTATTTCCCATTCACTGCACAACAATTTACGTGCACATGGGATGTGCAGATCGTGCCAGAATTCATACAGCACAAACAGGACAGAGGAAATGAATGCCTCTGTCCCATTTTTCTCCTGCTGTCTTTATCTGCTCTGTTTATCCTGCATAGAATGCAGCATCATCTGTCAAATATATGTGCTCATGAACTATTTAGAGATTTCCTTGTCTTGCAGTATTTGTGCTTTGGCTTCCTTTCTCCATCTGGCACTCCTCCCCCCAATTCCCTTCATCTTTTGCAGATGACAATTTTTTTGGCATGCTGAATAATATCACTGTCCACCTTTAATTTTTGATTGCTTCTGATTGCCAAATGCTGTGCATTTGTACCAAGGAATGACTGTCTCAGTTATATCCTACCAGGGAACTTGCCCCAAGGTTGTCAGAGGATCCAACCTAGAGCTTGGAGAAGTTGCTTTCTGAATGACCAACACTCAGAATCACCATTCAACATCGATATTGGCAGCTGTAGTCCAAAAACATAATTCATCCCAAACTCTGGCCTAACTATTCAAGCAGACCGTGGGTAAGCAATATTCTGTACTTTATCATTATTTCATCCAAAAGTTTTTATTCATATATTTATTACAGGAATCTCTCTCTCTCTTGGGAGTAATCATCTTAGTCCTCTTCAATGACCTCAAAAGTCCAATCAAAATTTTAAAACATCAAAACACCTTGATGGGACTTATTTGGGGTAGGCCTCAATCCACTGTTAATGGTATCACTTATTTCGAGTAGACCTCAGTTCAGAGTTCTTCCCTCTATATTAAATCCTGTATCCAATCTTAAACATCTCTGTTATGTTTCTACTAACTGATTCAGGTTCAGGTTCAGAATAACTTACCTTAGGAATCTGAAAGAGGGCCCAAGACTGTAATCGTATGGAAAGCTGACACATAACTGACACAGACACAAAGGCTCAATTGGAAAACATGGATTACTGCTATCTCAAGAAGTTCTCCAGCCTAGGCAGTCAGAGCCAAATTGGGAATGCCAGCTGTTTCAGATCTGTGCCTTCTTAGATTATTTAATTTTTGGATTAAGCTAACCCAAATGAGTGATGATAGGCTTCCCAAGATCTGGCCAAATGAACAAGCATTTAATTCTACAACAAATTCCTGGTTTTCCAACTTTTCAAAAATGCTTTCAAAACAGTGAGTGATGGATATCAGAGCACAATTAGATCTAGCTGTGCTGTCTTCCGTAAGATCTATGAAATGGTTAGCAAAGGCCAAATCTCTTTTTCAGGAAGAAATATACCTGTCTTTTGCAATGAAAAAAGATTTTTGCATGGCTTTTACATTTCTCTACTTTGAGCAAATGGATACTAGAATGTTACAAGGTCATTATCAGGGCATTCCTACACAAGATAGAATTTGTACATGCGGGGCATCTAATGTTGAAGATCTTGCCTATTCCTTATTGCATTGCCAGTTATATGTTAACATTAGAGCACACTATTTTGACCCATTCCTAGATAGCTGGAGGCAGTGGGACAATGAATCCAAACTGACTTTTCTGATGAAAGGGCTTAATCTCTTTGTGACTTGTAGGGTTGCCCTTTTCGCATGTAAAGCAGCTAAGTTGAGGAAGCAAGAAGGAGATAAAGGGTCTGCCTAGATATCTCATGTGTAATTCTTATTTTGATTATTAAGGGGTTTTATTGGTGGTTTTATTGGTGACTCAGAGGGGTGGGTCTTTTCTAATTTGAAAATTTGAAAAACTGTTATTTTAACTGCATATATTATTTCATATTTTATAGTGTTACCAGTTATCGATGTGCCTGTTTGCTGATGTTTGTGTTTTCACTAACTTTCCCATCTATTTTATACCTCACATGAGGAAACTAAAAGCATTAATTTTCAGTTTTAAACCAATCATGGTTCTTTCTAAAGAACAGTAAGCTTTGTGCAATTCTAAAGACTAACAATTTAACACAACATTATGTGGACTGGAGATGTTACCTTGACCTGCAGGTTTATATAGACAGACATGGTTGGTGGACAATGAACAGAGACATTAAAGGGAAATAAAATGCAAACAAACAAAAAAGAAAGTGACAACTGAAAAGCTCCCCATGAAATCCCAACTTTGTGAACTTAATGTTTAAGTCAGTGGTTCTTAAAATTTTGGATTCATGAAATTTTTGACGGAAGCTACAGAACCCTTCCAAGAAAAATGCTGTCGAACATAATGTTTAGAGTAGCAGGAAGGAAATAAAAGGTGGGAAGAATAACTTTTGCACCCAATTCACGCACTTCACGATGGGTCCACAGGCCCAGGATAAGAAGCCAGAGCAGACACTGTCTTCTTCTAAAAAAGCAGTGGGAATCAAATGATCTTCTAGATAGTGTTGCTCTCTAGTTCTCAGCATTCCTCACTACTGACTATGGTGGCCAGGGTTCATGGGAGCTGATGTTCAACATTGTGTGGAGGACTGTATGGTTCCTATGTTTGTTCTAAAACAGCCTGAAGTTACCTGACTTCAGATGCCATCGGACATTATGGTTTAAAAGTGAAAAGCTGAAGCATGCAATCTCCCCCCATGAGTGTGCCAAAGAGGAGGAACGAGCAGCATCTGAGCTTAAAATGCACACCATGGGAAGTCACAGTTCTCTGCTACATCTGCTTATGCTTTAGGCCGAGTCTGTTGTTTGTTGTTTGGTTGGTTAGCCAGAGACACTGTAGGTTCTGGGGTCTGAGAGATAGTTAATAGAATGCACAATGACCTTGATGGATGTTTGTCCAAGTCTAGGATGGCAAGTCTTTGAAGTCTCTACAAAGACAAAATGTCAATAGTCACCTTTCTGGATGATTGTCTGCCACTAAAGTCCTGCTGGTCTTGGAGAGCTGGTGCACAGTCTCAGCATAATCTTCTACAGCCTGCTCCAAAATCTGGTGTTTCTTCAGCATAGAGACAGCACTTTGTTCATCCTAAAGTGATAAGAACAATATCATGGTCCTTAACTGGTACAATGATGGAAGCAGTAATTTCAGTGTGTAAATAATGGAAGTCAAAAGTATAAAAGATTTGTTTGTATGGCTTCATCATTTCCTAGTTAGCTCTGATTCATTTTCTAGGCTCAATTCCACACATGTATTATGGGACTGAAGATGACCTATCTCACATTGATTCTGGATTGTAGATCACAGGGATTTCAGATTTCCTCCTCCAGTCAAGAAGGAAGAAGGGGGATTAATTTCTCATAAGTGTTTTGATCACTTTCTAAACCTGACTTCCTTGTGATCAGAGAATGGCACCATTCAAATGTTACCATGCAAGATTTTGGCTGGTGGAGTCTAAAATCATATGGGTTGATACTGTTTAGCTAGAAGAATGCATGGATTTGTGGACAGCCACATAAATGACTTATAAATAAGCAATCTAGAATAATGGTTTAAATCAAAAGATTATTAGTAATGAAAATTGTCTGAACAATGTAGTTAACATGGATGGCCATACTGTAGCATGGCTGCTATAAGCAGCACAGACAACAGGAACTTGTGATATATCTGAATATTGTGTGTGTGTGTGTGTGTGTGTGTGTGTGTTTGGACCTGAAAGCACCATAGAGCCAAGTCTGCATTTCTGCCCAGGAGACCAGAGACAGGCCCATCATGGGACACAGTACACTACTGTGGCATACTGGACTTGGGGCTCATTTACCAAAAACACATGGCCACCACCAATTTGTTTAAATTAGGCAATTACACACAGAAAATATTTAATGGAGAATTAAGAGGGTCTCTTTCACACTACAGAGTTACAGCACTTTGATGACACTTATCTGCATAGCTCCATCCTATGGAATCCTGGAATTTGTAGTTTCATTAGGTGTATATAGCATTATCTGCCAAAAGCTCTACTGCCTCACCAAAATATAACTCCCAGCATTTTACAAGATGCAACCATGATAATTAAAGTGCTATCAAAGTGCTATAACTGAGTAATGTAAATACTCCGAATGAAGTTCATGATCTTTGGAATGTGAGTGTCCAAACAAAAACTGCCATAATTTCAGCTACCGAAAATAGACATGGTGAACACAAGGAAAGGAATCCAAGTCAAAGGACAGTCTGCAAAAGACTGAAAAGGCCAAGTTAGGCCATCTGATTTACTGCCTTTTTCTCAGAATCAAGGGAACTGACATAAAATGAACCAAGCAACAGTTTTAAAAAAAGGTTCAGTGATACACAAACCTGGATTATTATTTTTTTCATCAGAAGAATATCTACAAGCTGAGAGGGAAAACCAACTTCTTTTTGTTGTTTTTAATTCCCATCAAGTTGACAGCTCTATGAAATAAGAGACCTTCAGGTCTCCCTGTTATCAATAGGCCTGCTTTGGTTTTGCAGATTCAGAGTTGTGGCCTTCTTGATTGAATCAATCCACGTGTAATGCTGTCTAAACCTTTCCTACTGCCCTCCATCTTACCAAGCATTACAGTCTTCCTAATGAGCTGTGTCTTCTTATGATATGTCCACAGTACAATAGTCTCAATTTAGACATTTTGGCTAGGGAGAGTTCAGCTTGATTTGCTCTAGGATCCATTTATGGGTCCATAGTATCCAGAGAGCTCTCCCCCTCCTCAGTCTTCTTGGTCTGCTCCCAAATTACTCTAGAATCCCACTGTCTATGAAGAATAAAAGAAAGGGCAACCAAGGAGGAAGAAGAGAATTGACTTCCCTTAAGTAATCTGATCATATTCTAAACCTGACTTCAGTAAGTGCTCACTGAGGAACAGAAGAATCTGGGAGAGAGAATAGGTATTGGCTGGTTTGCCCCAGCTATGCTGTGCTGCTATACTGTTTTGTTTAGCCACATGAAAGGCTATTTTGTAAACGCACAGAACCTTGAATGGTCTGATCCTGTTGGATGGCAGCAGTTGCCTAGCATCTACGTGCTGTTGAAACAAATCAAGCCAGGCTGTTCAACAAAGAAGACAGATAACAAAGGTGCAGGAGTGCAGTAAAGCAACATCCTTTTAATCAAAGGAGATAAAATTAAAATGGGGGTAATTGAAACATGGTTTCAGGACTAAATGAATGAGGCATCAAACAAATAAGAGAAGCTGCAAGTGTTTTCTGTCAAACAGAATTTCATTTAATTAATGGTATTTCATTTTAGTTCTGTAACATTCTGGATGGAATTATGAACACAGAAAGTTACTGTAGACGGAAGCAGATCTTTGGTCCATCTCGCTTTGTTTTGTCGACACTGATTGGCAGTAACTCTCTGATTCAGACATGAAGTCTTTCCCCACTCTATGTGCAGATGCCAGGACATAAACCTGGGACTTCCTGTGGGCAAAGTGTGTCCTCTGCTCCTACGCTATTTTCCATTATGCAACAAAGATTCAGATAATTTGGAACATTTAATCATAGAATAATAGAATCATAGAGTTGGAAGAGACCAGAGGGGCCATCCACTCCAACCCCCTGCCATACAACACACATCAAAGCACTCCCAACAAATGGCCATCCAGCCTCCACTTAAAAACCTCCAATGAAGGAGATGCCACCACACTCTGAGCACATTCCATTGCCGGACAGCTCTGACCATTAGGAAGCTCCTCCTGAGGTTCAAGTGGAATCTCCTTTCCTGCAGCTTGAATCCATTGCTCCTTGGCCTAGTCTCCGGAGCAGTGGAAAACAAGCCTGCTCCCTCCTCAACATGACATCCCTTCAAATATTTAAACATGGCTATCATGTCCCCTCTTAACCTTCCCTTCTGCAGACTAAAAATACCCAGCTCCCTAAGCCCCTCCTCATAGGGCATGGCTTCCAGACTCTTTACCATTTTGGTCACCCTTGTCTGGACATGTTCCAGCTTATCGATATCCCTCTTGAACTGAAGTGCCCAGAACTGGACACAGTATTCCAGATGAGGTCTAACCATAGCAGAATAGAGTGGTACTATTACCTCCCTTGATCTAGACACCATACTCCTATTGATGCAACCAAGAATCACATTTGCTTTCTTGACTGGTGTGTCACACTGCTGACTCATGTTCAGCTTGTGATCTACCAAGACTCCTAGATCCCTTTCACACATACTGTTGTCCAGCCACGTGTCCGCCATCCTATATTTGTGTATTTCATTTTTTCTGCTTACATTTCTCTCTGTTGAAATTCATTTTGTTAGCTTTGTTTTGTTAGTTGTTTTGTTAACTGTGATGGCTCTCAACTGAGCACTGGTTCAGACACAGGGATTCATCACTTTGAGGAACAAAACCCCAAGGGATAACTTGAATGTATGAATAAACTGCCGCAGCTGTACCTCCATAAACAGATCCCCAGTATCATTTCAGACTGTTATTAACAGGGAGCAAAGATGTGCTTGGATGCTCCACAGGCCCCACCCAGCTGAAAACTGACTCACCTTGGCCTTCTCTTCTGACATCATGTACAGCTCCTGTTCACTCATCCAGGCTTCAGCCTCCGCGGCATCGAAGTAGTACTGCTGAGCTTTGTGGGACTCCTCAAGGCGCTTGTGGCGTTTCTCTGTCTCCTCTATCAGGAGGTTCCACAGCTGCTGCAAGTCTGCAAGCCGCTGCTGGATTGCTTCGGCATTAAGGCTGCTGTCTGTAACAATGTTTTGGCTCCTCTCAAAAATGTCGTCAATCCGAGGCTGGTGTCCCTGGATTTCTTTCTGAAGTGTCTAATGTGGGGAAATTCAATACTCACACTGGAATCAGCTTACTGAACAAACACGCAAAAAGAAAGACAGTGGGAAGTCATCCAAGAAGGCAGACTCCCAGAATGCTTTGCGGCAATTGGACTAAGAGAGAGAGACAGCATGCAACATTTTCTGATAGGACTAGCACTTTCACAAGTCACTTCAGGACAGGGACATGAATTTCAAAGGACTCAAGGCTAAGGAGATGAGAACTAGGTAACGTAGCTGAAAAGGACACTGCCTTGGAGCCACTTGCCACAGGGATTGACATCCCTAGAACAAATTTCCCACCTGATGCTATCGTGCACCACATATTTTGTGAACTGGGATTATTTGTTTCTTATGTAGATTTGCACCCCACCGTCATCACAGAAAGTGCCCAAGGCACCAACTGGCACCTACTACCCATGTTGGTGAGGATTACCACCAAGGGGAGTTGCAGTCTGAGTGAGCAAGAAACTCAATACAATGTCAAGTGTAACATCTATAGGTCGGCACATTGTGGTAATCAGCAAATCAGTAATGGGTGAAATAATGTCAGGTATGTGATCTCTGTAGTTATCACAAAACAGCTATATTTTAAGTTTTCACCACAGATGGTCTCTTGAAAGCATAGGATTCAACAGCCACCAGTGAGAAGGACATTCTCACATGGATTGGGTTTGCACTATGTGAACAGCCTGTTGTCTGAATGATCTCTAGAAATGCCTGGGATGGGTTTAGGAAAAGCAGAGTTCAGCCTCTTGACTTTGCCATTGATTCAATCCTGCATGTAAAGTGGGCACAACTGCTTTGATCCATTTAACCACAGTGTAAAACCGGATCAAGAACAGCATATATGCCTTTTAAACTTGATTTGTGAGGTTCTAGTCAATGTGCTGCAGGCAGCGTTCCTTAACAGCTCAGTCTAAATCTCCCTTGACTTTTTGCCTGCAGGTGGATTACTGGGATCCAGGCAGACTTAGCCACTTACCTGATTCTTCTTAATTAACAGCTGAACAGTCTGAAGATTGTGACCATGATCTGTAGAAGTGGCAATAGGCATTCTCTCTCCTACCCACAACTAGAAAAAAGTCAAACAAATAAAAAATTATATTTGTGGGAAATGAAGTTCAACAAGAAAAAACAAAGGCAGCATCATGTCCTAGGGAAAAATGGGCCCAAAAACAGGAACTGCCAAAAGATTCCCAGCAACAGAGGCCCTAAAGTTAACTTCCAAACTCACAATTTCATCTTCGACATCCCGGTTGAACTGATGGATCTCCTTGGAAGCAAGGAGGTGGGACTTCCTCTCATTCAAGGGTTCCAGCAGCTCCACAAACTTCTTCTCTACAATAAGGCGCTTGCCGTCCACCTCATCTGTACTCTTGCCTTCCTGGCTCAGTGCCTGGGCCTGGCTCTTCAGCTCCTCAATCTCCTTCTTACGAACATCCATTTGGTTCTCAAGCATCTAAAATGGTGGGGGTGGAGAAGGGAAATGTGTATATTCATAAACTATTCTCTTCTGGTGTGAGACCTCTGAAATGAGAAGAGTAGCTAGGGAAAGCAGATAAAACCAAACAAGAAAGACCTTCTGGGTAGTCTAGATTTCTGTGGGCCTTATTAAGTGTTCAGGGCACTGACAGACAATATGCAGCCATTTTTTTTTCAGCCCCTGGACTCAGTTCTCTGGAAACTCAGCAGCAACTGAATGTTGACAAATATGGCAGCAATAAACCAGCAGGAAGCCCTCATGTCAAAGGTTTTGTTTTATTTTGGGTGGCAAACTGCAAAACCCTCTTTAAAAACAAGCATCTCCTACTTGTTTCAAAGGAGTTTCCTAGTTTGGAAGTGGCACAGCAGCCCATGGCCAGTTCTACAAGGTGGACCTTGGCACAGCCAGAGTTGCCTATCGCTGATTTAAGATGAGGATTTCATCCACAGATTTCCACAGATTGTACCACTTTTGTTTAAATGCACAGTTATACGTCAGTTAACAAAGTAGGTATGTTCTGGACATTGCTTCTTCAACAGAAAATATGATGTTCTTTTTGTTTTCTGTTATGCTATTCACAGCATGCTCACTAAGGGAATCTGGAAACAGCTATTTACCTAACCTATTGTTGGCAGGCACATGCTACGACAGTAGAATGGGCTAGAGTAGAATCACACGCTTTCCCAGCTCAACTTTTACTGCATCGTTTACTGCAGAAATGCTGCTGCAACCTCACACCAAACATCTGCCTTTCTTTAGCCCTCTTTCACCATCTTTCCAGTGCTGATGCTGCAAAAACAAACCCAGCTAGAAAGAAGAGAAAGAAAAGGGAGGACTATTTGCAAATAAGATTTTCGCTGTCAGACATTTTGGCCATTTCCACACTAGACTGTTATGGCGCTATGATTCCACGTTCAACATCTTATGGAATCCTGGAGTTTGCAGTTTCGGGAGGGGCCCCCTCCCAAAAACATAAACTCCAGGATTCCATAGGATGTTGAACATGGAATCATAGGGCTATAACAGCCTAGTGTGGAAATGGCCTTTGTTAACTAAAGTATGCCTGAAAACCCCCTTATCAATTCAAAATACAACTTTGTAGAAGAGATTAAAAAAAAAGTATAAGTTTACTGTAATTAAACCCATGCAAGATCTACTTCTGCTTGCCCATGAAAATCAAACTCCATTAGGAAGATCATATATTTATAAATGGGAACTTTGGTAAATCCTTGGGGCAATGGGGAGACCTGTAGCTATAAAATCAGTCATAGTGCAGCTTTCCTTCTGTCCTCATCAAATAGATGTCGTTTACAGAAGAAGTGTTAAAGACTGACTTAAAGAGACTGTAGTGAGATGGAGACCAAGATGTTTGAACTGTTGCTAGTTTCAGATAACTGATGGAGACCCCTGTACTCAGACTGGATAGGGGAAAGGGATACAGGCTGAGATCTCATTCACCACTAGTGCAGCCTATAATTATGCAACCGTAGCAGAAGTGCTGATCCACTTGTCCACCCATCATTAACTGACCCTCCTAGGCAGCACTCCTAGGCTTACACAATGTTTTACATCAGCATCATGAGGTTTAAGCCACCTCTAGGAAAATGCAACTCCTTGTATGCAACTGCTTTTATGCCAGTGTAAAGCCACAACAGGATTCTGTGTGAAGGTTGCCACATCCAGGTTAACTGGGTAAGGGCTTTTCATACAAACAGAAATGCTTTAATAATGTGGAACTGCAGTCACATTGAATGCTTTCTGGTTGAAAAAGCAGTTGAAAATTTTTAAGGTTCAGAAGAAATAAATATCTGTATCTGTCTATTTTTGGTGAGACTGGCCCCAAAAGAAGCTGAACTATTCGAGAGTCTATCCCCTTTACCCCCATTCCTTGAGAGGTTAGATCTGGCTACAGTGAAACATGCCTCAATTACATCTTGTTTGGATTACTGTAATGCACTCTACATGGGATGGCCTTTGGAAACGATTCAGAAACTTCAGCAAGGTTCAAAATCTGGCAGCCAGAATGCTGACTGGGGCCAATTACAGGGAGCATATAATTCCCCTGTTAAAACAGTTTCACTGACTACCTGTCCATTTCCGGGCACAATTCAAAGTTCTGGCCATGAGCTATAAAGCCCTGTATAGCTTAGGCCAGATAATTGAAAAGACCGTATCTCCCTATACAAACCTGCCAGAGTTTTAAGATCTGTAGGGGAAGGTTTTCTCTCAGTCGCGCTACTGTTTGAGGCTTGCTTAGTGAGGACACAGCAAGGAAACTTCTCAGTGGCTACACCCACTCTCTGAACTCTCTTCCATGGGAGGCTAGGCTGGCCCCTGTCTTGCTTTTCTTTCACTGGCAAACAAAAACATTCCCATTCAAGCAGGCTTTTAATGCCTGAGTAGGTGAACTTTTATTTTATTGGGATTTTTTTTTAACAATTGTGTTTTTATAATTATTTTTAAATGTTTTTATATGATTAGTTCAATTGTTTTAAATTATATTGTAAATGTTTTTAACTCTTCTGGAAGCTGCCTTGGGTCCCGCTTTGGGAGAAAGACAGCATATAAATACAATCAATCAACCAATCAATCACTAACCTGTTGTTTCTTCAGCAGAATATTGACACTGGTGAGGTCCTTGCCATAGTCATCTGACTGTATCTGGCTCTCCAAGCCATTCAGCCACTTGTCCAAGTCAGCACAACTCTGAGTGAAGAGCTCAGCCTTGTTGGCATCAAAAAGCCGCTGAGCTTTGGTTTGGGTGGTGCTTTCAAGCTCTTCCCACATCTGGTGCAGACTGGTAAGCTTCTCTTTTACTATTGCTTCTGTTTCAGGTTTCTCAGCAATAAGCTGCATTCCTTCCTGCAAACAAACAGAAATGTCAGCCAGGAGTCATCAAGCTCCCTTGGTTGTGTCAGTTTGAAGAGTAGAACTGACTGCTTCTAAATTCTGACTATGCGACAACAGATTCTCATCCATTCTTTTTAATATTGGCTATCTTGGGGCCAAAAAAGGTGGGATTGGCTGAAGAAGGGGAAATAAAAAGCATGGTGGGAACCTCTGGAAACAGGATTCTCAGGCTTAATACTACAACAGCAATTACTTGTTCCCCTCCTTTTTAACCTCCTCATGGCTGTATTTTTTTTCCAAGTTGAAGACACGACATACAGTGCTGTGTTTAGATAGCCATTCACAGCTTTATAAATCATTTGTGAAGCAGAGGACAGGCAATGTGGATGCACATTCCTCACTTGTCCTCAAGCAATGGCTTTGGCATGGAGATCCTGGTTTGCACTAGGCCAGAATTCTGTCGTATGTCCAAACCAGAGAAATCTGGTTTAATATCAGTTAATGAACCAGGATAACTCTGATGGCCAAAATTAAACTAGAGTTCCCTTATTAAGACATAATAAGGAACACTAAACACATTCTTGTGTCAAAGTCAGAACACGAGGGAAGCAGGAGTGGGACTGAGGTGAATACCCCAATCTACTACTGACTCTTATCAGAATCCTCCAAGGATGGATTGGAGGATCAGAGAACATGCCATAAGCCTATGCATAAGCTGTACCTTCTCTGTTTTGAGGTTTCTGCTAACCATAGTTCACTATAGCATCTGCATCAGTTATAGTTCATGCTATCATCCAAACTATGGTTTGCACACCCTATAGATCAAAGATCACAGTTAGAAGGTGAGCATTAAGCATAATAAAACACAGTGTTAAACACAGTTGGATGTTTAATTAAGATCAAGTAAAATCCTGGAAGTGAAGGAACTGGCACATAAGAGGAGTAGAGGGAGACTGAGGAAAGAGCATGTGATACCACATCTTGGGAGGATCAGCCACTGGCTGCAGTCACACATTACTTTATCTCCCATATCATTTGAAAACCAGCGTGTGAGACTTCTGGTACTGGCAAACCATTCTTCCTTATCTGCAAGTGTGTAAAACTAAACAGGAAAAGGGATTTTCATGTTGCATTGGAGCCTGCAATCATTATAACTACTACATTACAGTTATAACTCCCAAAGAAACCGGGCAAACTGTTCTGAACAAACAACAGACATCTCAGAGACTCAGTCCCTGCACGTGAACCAACTGAAGTACCTCTAGTTCCTTCCCAGAGTTTTGTTCCCTTTCCTCTTACCTTTTCGATTTTGTCCAGCCATTCTTTATTGGAACCAAGTTCTGCCATGAAGGCCTGGTGTTTCAGCCACTTGCTGTGCAGGTTCCTTGCTTCATCGTAAGACATGTCCTGGGCTGTAAGCATCTTCTCATTAATCCAGAGGGATAGCTGGGGAAAAATAGTGGGAGAAAAGTCACTTTTTGTTTGGGTTGGGGCTCCAGCATCTTTTATTCATGTTGTGCATGAATATGTGTGCACATTTGGCACATGCTGTGCACATGCAACACTGCTATCCTAATGCTATTCTAGGGACTAGTAATACAAGTGATGTACAACTTTGGAAATAGAGATATATGCTATACAATAACCATATAGGATCTTGGCCAATATTTTGTAAATAAAAAATAAGAATACTAATTCCCTTGGGCTTTGAAATCATTAACTTCTGGTCTGCAAGATAATGAAAAGACAATGCAATACTTTGGGAAATTTGCTCCCATTCATAACTTAATGTGCAGAAGTATTTATTTTTGTGTATCTGTCTCTCTATCTGTCTCTCTCAGGGCCACATACAAGTAAAATCAAAATAAATAATTTAAAACGATAAAAATAATTCAAATAGTCTAAAAATATATGAAACATATTAATTAGTCAATGCAGGTTAAAAAGGCTGAAACAATCTAGTACCATTTAAATGAGTTTTTTGAAATAAATCAGGCCCAATAGCTTTAGTAAGCAGTTATGTTTTTACTTGATACCTAATGGAAGCCAGTGCTGGCACCTGTTGGGCCTTCAAAGGGAAGGCATTCCACAACTGGGGCACCACAGCTAAGAAGGCCCCCTCACACATTCTTACACAGTGTATTGATCTTACTGGTGGAACAAAGAGGAGCCTCCCCAAGCAGACCTCAATCCTCAGGCAGGCATACAGAAGGAGAGGTGCTCCCTTAAGTATTGAAGTCCCAAGCTGCGTAGAGCTTATACGAGATGGACCAACGGTACGCCTCAGTATAAAGCAATTAGTACATCCCACAATTAATACATATTCCAGTATAGTAAAGAGAACCTAGAGTATCGCTACTTCAGTTCAAAAGTTCCATCCAACATCATACAAGCAGATATCCTCTGACACTATGGGACTTAAGTCTCTTCCACCCACATCCACTTCTATGCCAGAGGACACCACACTCCAGAAATCAGAAAAGTTACTTTTTGCAGATAACAGCTCTCAGCATACTTCAACCAGCATGATCACTAGAGCCAGGCTGGCTGGGCTATTTCTGGGAGGTGTAGTGAAAGACAAAGCTGTCCCACTCTCTTGAGAAGATGTCAGATGTACACATTGGGTTTATAAGGGGGTATGGGAACCTGTTCTCTAGCAGCTTCTGTTCTGTGGGAGCACGTAGCACACTGGATGCAACGGCAAGGGTGAGCTTTAATCTCCTGCCGCTGCCAAGGAATCTCTCCTGAATTTTCAGACCCAATGGGCGGTTGTTTTCTTTTCTTTGTTATAATTAACAAAACAACAACAACACAACACAGCCCTCCAGAAGCTGCAAACTCTGCATCTTTTCAGCCAATGACCCTGTTCTGAGTTTCATGAGTTGCAGTAAACCCTTTCCCCAGGATCCAAATGGCAAAGGCAAGGGGGAACAGAGCTGGTATGCTGGCTCAGCCACCCCTATTTTTGGCCGACAAAGACCATTTTTCATCCATTCATGAACATTTCCAAAGGTCACTTCATAAAAGACTCGTTAAGGGTGGCAATAAAAGGAAAATGTGTAATTGTGGGAATCAGAAGAATCTGCCTTTCAGAGGAAGCTAACAAAGGCACCGTTCATGGGAGAAGGAAACATTCTCATTGGGGCAGTGGCTGGTCTGCCCTCTAGGGCAGGATTGTGTCTACTTGGGTGCCAAATGATCCTGACCTTTGGAGACGAGAAAAGAGTCAGCATGGTGTAGTGGTTTTGAGCATTGGACTACAACGCTGAAGACCAGGATTCGACTCCTCACTTGACCATGAAAGGTCACTGGGTTACGCACACTCTCAGCTCCAGAAAAACTCTTTATGGTTTCCATATGTCAGAAATGACTTGAAGGCACACAACAACAACAACAACAACAACATGGAAAGGTTGAGCTTTCAAGGCTCCTAGAAAACCATGGGGGATGAAATTTTCAGGGTGTGTGTGTATGTGGAACATTTCATTATGCCTTTGGATAAAGCCCTCATAACAACCACATATCATGGTAGCAAATGAGAGGTTATGAAAATAGCTGGGAAGAATAATTTAATGTTGCCTTTTAATAATACAGAGAGGGTTCAGATTCTTCCATGTTTAGCTTAAAAACTTTCACTGTTTGCGCCAGCTCCACCTCCTACAGTGTCATCACCAAGCTCCACCCTTATTGAACAGGCTTCACCCCTCAATCTGCAAGGCATCATGACTTAGCTTTCATGACATTCTCTGCCTTACCTCAGAGGCTGACCTTCAAACAGAAGAGTTTTACTTTTCACACTGGATATACTGCTGCTGGGGGAGGGATTCTGAAAACTTTAGGTCAAAAAAGCTAATTCTTTCTGAGGGTCTAGAAGGCATGAAGAAGTTGAATACTACGAACATATAAAGCCACCTTCTGCCAGGTCAGATTTCTAGTCCATCCAGCCCATAATGTGTACTCTTGACTGGAAGAGACTCTCCAAGGCAGAATGGCATCTTGTCCTGCCTAGTCTTCTTAATGGTGGATCTTTTTTTTTTAATTAAAATTTTTATTGAAATCATAAAAATAAAACATTCCATAATTCTTACATTCCATAATTCTTACATTAACATAAATGTACTTCTATCATCTCTATACCTCATACATCTAAATAACATACATCCTATCTTTTCCGTTTATACAACCTAATACCTCCTAACACGTAAGAAAACAAAATCCATAAAGTTTCAGTACCTACCTGATACCCTTCCCTTATTACTTCTACATATGTTGTGGACGATTACAGTCTATCTATACATGATCAACAATTCCTTACACTCTGTTTCTTAACCTTCATACTACTACCTCTTTCCAGTACTTCTGTAATCTTACTACAATATTAATTCCTCTGAGTTTTATTTTTTTTTAATTCATTTATTGTTGCCTTCCCCATTGGGTTTCCCAAAGGGGTTTTACTAAATTCCACTCTTCATTAATTTGTTTCTTTGGTCTGTCATTTACTATTGCTGTAAATTCGTCCAATTCCCAAAGTTCATACAGTTTCCATAACCAATCATCCACTTTAGGTATTTCCTTTAACTTCCACTGTTGTGCAAATACTAATCTTGCCGCTGTTACCATATATATCATCATTTTTCTCAATGAATTCTTCTTAAAGTACTTATTATCTAACATATTTAATAAATATATTTCCGGGTTCATAGGAAAATTAATATGAAGTGCATTAACAATACATTCGTGAATAATTTTCCAATACTCCTTAACTTTGGTGCAGCACCACCACAGATGGTAAATCAATGCAGTGGAGAGGGTCAGATTTCCCCTTGCCCAACTTCTCATATAATAGTTTTTTTCCCCTTATATGAAAATTCCCCAATAGAGAACTCATTACATCTACATACAAAATGTATGTGGAGCTAGGTAAGAAAGCAAGGTGCCTAAGATCCAGCTCACTTCAGAATTTCCATTCTTAACAAAAAGAATATATACACATACATACACATATACACATACATATAACACACACTCTATCGTCTACTTTTGCCATGGAAAAAGCAAACAAACGTTCTATTCCAAGAGGCCTATATTGGAAGCTCCTTTTGTCTCACCAACACTATCTCTAGAATCAGGTCCAGAGGGCTCTTCTAACAGTCCCCCTCCCCTGCATTTTTAATAAAATGGCACTATCTCTGTCTACTGTCTACGAAAAAAGGGGGCAGCTCCTTAAGAACTGGCTGCTATTAGAGGCTAATCAGCTGCTTCCGGGATGATAGCTATCATCTGTTACAAATTAATGGATTAGAGACGAAAGACAAATGGACACAGACACATGAACACACACTCTATTCAAGAGCAAAGCAAAAGCACAGATCTACCTCTTGGCAATCCTGAAGAAACTTTTGAAGATCCCTGTTGTCTTTCAGTCTCATCAGAAGTTCACTGGCCACCTCACGATTCTTCTTATGTCTGTTTAAAACAAAAACAAGGAAGGAACTTTTCAATGTGGGAGCTTTGAGGACATCATGGTTTTGGTTATTATACACTATTTGAATGGAAGCTCTGTTACAGTTCTCTTGCATATCTCCCAATCTTTGGATGCTAGACAACCCTCTAATCAGGGACAAAAGTCCTCGAAATGAAGGACACAATGACAGGCCTCAAACTTTTCCTTACACAACAAAATGAAACAAAGTGTTTTGAAGGATGGAAGTTTTGCTCAGGAATGGAATTTGTATGAGGGTCTGTTCCAAGATAGGTTTGTGGAGTTGTGGCTGTTAGGAAACTTTTTATCTCCTAAAAATCCTTTACTACACCCTAGAAATGCTACATTTTGGGACTGCAACTCCCAGGATCCACCAGCCAGCATAGCTAGGAAGTTACAGTCCTAAAAATTATAATCCAAAAACATTTTTTGAAGCTCTGCCTAAACAACTTGGACAAGGTAGTAATTTGAAACGTGTCAAGTTTTGCAGCTCTTGGTGGAGGAAGAAGGACCCAGTTGGACTAGTAGCATTTGGAGGGTAGACAGTTGATCAACCACAAGAAATGAGTACACGGTACTGATACCTTCAGCCTTATATCAGGCTTCTTTGCCTGATGGATCCGGGTGGGGAAATTTCCCAAACAAGGATCCTTTTTCTGTATGCTAGGGAGACACATTTGTACAGCAGTTTCTGATGCTTCTGAACCCATACAACTTGGGTCCAGTTTATTTGAAGGATCCTATCTTCCTTTATGAGCCCATTATTGCTCTAAGATAACCTTGGGAGGCCCTTCTCTCTGTCCCACCACCTTCATGGGCTTGTTTGGGAGAAGACTTTCTTGGTTGCTACTCCTAGACTTTGGAACTCCTTCCCTAGAGAGGCCAGTATGGCTCCATCCTTTCTCTCCTTCTGTTAGCAGGTCAAAACATTTTGGTGCTGTCCTGCTTTTACAAACTGACTGGGGCTGGGCTTTTAATGCTATGTGGTGTTGTTTTTAAGGTTTATATGTGGTATTTTAACAAACTTTAATATTTTTAACTTTATAAATTAACTACTTTTTAAATCTTGTATAGAAAAATGTATTGAAATACATTCTATTTGTAAGTTGTTCGCCGCCTCGATCCATATGGAGAGGCAGGTTACAAATAAATAATAAATAAAATAAAATAAAATAATGATTTTGTACTGTTTTTAAGTTTCATTGTTTTAAATACGTTGTTAGCTCCCTTGAGTCTCATTATTGGGAGAAAGGCAGGATATAAATGAACAGAATAAAATAAATAAATAAATGAGGAGTGTGGACAGCTACCTCACAATCACCTTGTCCAACCAAATATCTATGTTTTCATTTCACAGATTCATTGGGGAGATTATGCTATAACCAATGCTCCCTTGTCACCAGAAAAAACTGTGGCCTTTGCCACTCGTTGCATGCAGGATGTAGCAAAAGAAGAAGAAAGGATGATGCCTGTGTAGTTTGTGTTTCTGTGATTCACACTTTGGGGGATAAAATCTTGAAGTAGTTCTATGCATATTCCTCTTTGCCATAGTGGAGATGTACGTTTCCCCTTTTCATATTACTTGTGAGACTGAAACAAAAACTTGACATTTATGCCACTTGATAGAATGCACAAAGCACCTCTCAGTTACAAGCAAATCCAGAAGAAGAGGGATATAATGTTGGGCATTGCTTTGTCAAAATAAAAGATGGATGAACAACAATAAAACATTCCAAAGCAGTGGGATCTTTGACTGGAGAATCACCTTTCAAGGAGGGCTTCAGCCACATGAATTTCCACACTGTGGGCCTCATGTCAAACATGAACAAACATCTGAAAAGGAGAGATGCAGCAGTAATGGGAGACTTCAACTGGAAGAAGTAGAATGGTGATCCACAACTTTGGACCTAATCCTCATCAACAGAGAAGAACTGGTCAATGATGAAAAAGTAATAGTAAATGACCACATCCTCCTAGAAATCATTATATAAAGGCAAAGGAGCTGAGAATCATGGGATGTACATGCTGCATTTCAAGGTAATGGATGCCAATAAATTTAACCTTGGTCAGAAATATTGGTCATAAATTCTGAATACATGATCAGATATACTGAAAGACAAGACAGCTCATGGTTTGAAGTTTCTTAAAGGTTTTCTGTTCCATTGCTGCAAATGAGGTCCTACACAGGATTAGAGTTCTCTGGAGCAAACAGACACTGCAGGAGAATAATTGGGAGAGGAGCTGGAGTAAGGCTTGGGTTGGAGTACAGAGTCATAAGGACTCCCTCAAGAAACAGGCAGAGGCAGTGTTATCAATAAGCAGTTCAAGGTCAGAGAAACAGAATGGTATCTTATTGGCTCATTGAGCAACAGGCAGAACTCCAAAGAGGAGTCCTGAAAAAGTGCCAAGGGTCAAAGGAGTCAAGGAAATGCAATAGCAGAGAGCAATGCTGGAGACAGGGTTCATGGCTGAGTCTGGCAGCCAGCGTTTCAAGAGCTTTCACTTATAAGTAGTTAGCTGTAGCTCTTTAGAGCACATTTTGATAAGTTAAGGCCTGCTGGCTTCTTCCACTCTGGCACATCTGAGTTTACTCATACTGTTGCTTCTGCCACTGTCTCCCTGAGACTGTGGGGGCTTTTCTGCTTTTATGTCAGTGCATTCATCCTGTTCCTATTGGGGAGAGCAATCTCTGCTGGAGGACACAGGCGTATCCTCAGACTCCAAGGGACTGCCGAGGGGGGCTGCAGCCTTCCCCTCTTCCTCTGAATTTTCCTGCTCAGTTCTTTCATCTTGGCTCCTTGCCTGGGGAGGACGCCATGAGGTAAGCATGACAGAAGACGATATGCTGAAAGTTGCAAATAATTCCAAAAGAGAGAAGTGGGAGTCATCTAAAGAAACCAGGATGGCTGTAAAAGGAATGTTTAGATGAGTTGAGATTTAAAAGGGGCACATTTAAAAGAAGGAGCAAATCATCAAGGAAGAATATGAAAGAGTAGCCAATAATTTTAGGGAAAAGACTGGGAGAGCTAAAGCTCAAAATAAGCACAGACTTGCAAGAAGAATCATTATAATAAAAGGGATGGGTGGGGTATATTTGAGGAAGAACATGGAAGCCATAGGTCCACTGCACAGAGAAGATGGAGAAATGCTAATGCGTGATGGAAAGAAGGCAAAACTGTTCAACTAATTTGCATCTGTTTTCTCCCAAAAGAAAGAGAGAACTCAACCTGTTGAAAACTGCTTAAATGTGGAAAGTGAGGTGGGGGGTCAAGCCCAAAATAGGTGTCCAGAGCAAGACAGTTAATTAAAAGTTATAAGAAAGGATATTCCAACACAACATAGAATCATAGAATCATAGAAATGTAGTTGGAGGAATTTGACAGTGTTTAACAGTGCAAGGTGGTGGAATGTCTCTCTTTTTTTTGTAAAAGATTTTTAAGCAAACGCTGGACAACAATCTGCCAGGGATGCTTTACTTGTGGATACTTGCATTGACGGAGTTTGAACTAGATGACAATTGAGTTCCCTTCCATCTTTAAGATGCTACAGAAGTTTTAAATGAACTTTATGTACAAGAACATATATTTTTGTAAGCCACCATTAGGTTCATATTAAAGGAGGAAAACAAATTATCTTTCTTTATTTCTCAGATTGAAATCCTAGCCTCTTGGAAGGAGCTCATGAGATTATTCCATTTCACGTGATCTGCTAAAGGCACCTAGTGAGAAAAAGTTAAAACTAGCCCTCTCTCAGCTCTTGAAATGCTATATTTAACAGATTACCACTCCAACAACCCTCCAGCTAGTATAGCCTGTGGGAGTAGTAATTACCAAAAAGTAACTTTTCCATACTCTGGCTTCTCTGTTCCAAGCTCCAAATGTTCAAGTACTCTTTGCAGATTTATGCATTTTATTTGGGGATGGATTGGTACATCACTTCAAGCAGTCACTGAAATACTAAACAAATTATTAAATCTAAATAAATCTCTTAAAAAACCCTAAATAAACAAATGTAAAACTGTTTAACTAGACCTTCAATTCCAGAAATAAAGTAGGAGGTGTGTGGTGGTGTCAGCTCTCTCTGGTTTTTGCAGTTGAAATTGGAAGAGAATATGAAGCTTTTAAAACCATGCCGGTTACACACAGTGGTGGTTCTATTTCCTGTGCCTCATTTAAACTATATTGGATTTAGCCGCAGAAACTGGGCCAGTTTCTCCCTTTAGTCAATGAAAATGTCTCTGCCATTACACAGGGCAAAGATTCAGTCCAACTTTTTTTAAAAAAGCTCAAGCCACATGAAAGTAAAAATGCTTTGACATAACTTTCTCCTAATAGGTTCCATTACAAATTATGAGGCCTTCTCACACAAGCCCTGCTTCCTCAAAGGCTCTTTAATAAATTTTTGCTATGACTCAGCACCCCATAAACTTGCTTTTACCAAGGCAAGCTCCAGTGGTTTCTGTAATCCCTAAATAAAATAACAGGCTCAAGATCACTTTCCAGGTGGTTACACCTACATATTCCAGAAAAAGGAAGTTGTGTGTGCATGTGTTTTAAAACATCCCTATTAGCATTATATATATATTTTTTTTTAAAAAAAGAAACTTGAAAAGCAAAGACTATTCCGATACAGGCAAAAATTAACACAGATCTCAACTGGATGCTACCAATGCAGTAGAAGATCTGTAGTTGCAAGAGAAGTTAACCATTCTAACTTAGAAGCAATCCACAGGTTGGGTTCACACATAATTATTAGTATCAGTAGCTTGTCATTTGAGTTGTGTGGGGCAGAGGTTGCCCACCATCATATGGGAGCAAAGTCCCCTTCCCTTCCCTGTTCAGAGCATGGTTTGCTCTGATTGTAAGGAAGGTGGTTGCCTGCTGAATTATGGCTGGTTGTGGTCAAACCAACTTCTGCCAGCAAACTGTGGTTTGTTAGCTAGCTGTAAGCCACAATTTTAAGACATGGTTTGTTTCTGGCTTACGAACTCTACCGTGTTATATTGCTTGTTGTTATATCCGAACCCAAAATTGTATCTTGTTACTAATGTATTTCCCAGACTGTCTGCCTGGAAGCAAGGACTGACAAAAGGAGCAGAAGAAGAACAGATCAGAAATGGGGAAAACAAACAGGTTTCTTTGGTAATTACAGGAGAATTCATGGCTGAATCAACAAATCATGGTCAACAAAGTAGCAAGTTTGCACTTAACAGCTGTTTCTTGTTGCATTCAATGTAAGAAACGATGGTTAACAACCATGGAATAAGCCAAGATACAAAACCATGGTTGTAGTTCGTTCATTATCTTTTGTCCTCCAACTTTTAATCTGTTTCTTGGTTTGGACAAAATGTGGAAATATAATTAATTGAACATTTCCTTGTTAGTTCTATTCCACTTAAAAAGGTTGAAGAAAGGGACTACATACATGGAGAAAAAGCCAAGTCAGGGCTTATCTTATTATAATCCGGATTCTTCTTGGAGAACCACTCTTTTCTTCTACTTTTCTCATTTTACCCCCATTATTAAAGCCAGAATTCACTGCTTAATTGTCCACAGGTGCCTTATACTCAAAATTTGTATGAGTTACTTTTTCAGACTGTCATTTCTAGCATCCAGGAGATTTTGGGAGTCACAACTCAAACTTTTCAAAACTTTGATTATATCAAGTCATGTTTCTACTCCTCATCAACTATTGCTTACTCCCACTAGAAACAGTTCTCTGGGATTTCAGGAAGGGAGTCCTTCCCAGATCCTACAACTAGAGATGCCAAAAACTGAACCTGAGACTTTCTGTGTTCAACCATGTGTGCCCTTTTCACTCAGCTGCATGCTTGGCAACCAACTGTAACATGAAAAACCACACTACTGGCTAATGCAGATTCTTCATCCTGTTGTGCTTCCAACACATTTGTCGGGCAGTGGTAGTGATCAGTCAGGTGGCTGGATAGGTGTGCGCAGCACTTCTCATGGCTAACTGCTTAAGTCTAGACGGATTTGGCAGGGAAGTCGGGGCGGGAGGTGTGCAGAGTACATTTATGAGGTGGTGTTGATAGCAACTGTCATCGCCTCCTCTCACTATAAACAATCCTATAGCTGCCTAGAGGTTGGTAAAGTCTGCTGATCATGGTGTGATTTGAGAGCCCTGAAGTAGTTAGTTACAGGACTTGCAGCCAAAGATTTCAGGAGCAACCCAAGAAAATACTTGTAGAGGAAGCACTTGGAAAGAGTGAGCATCAACAACTGCCAAACCTGGGCACTGCCAGGGGCCCCATGACAGAAGCTACCACTAACCCTGCACCTTTTGCCAGACTTGTACTTCAAACATTCTCAAAATTCCCCAAAATTACTGTTCCTAGAGACTTAAAATCTCTGGAAATTTTGAAGCCGGGGGGGGGATCCATCCCTGGTTTTTCAGTGAAATTTTGGGGGAAACAGAAATACATACTATTGAACATAACTATGACATTTTAAAAATCTTTAGGACTCCTTCAGACTGGTGACAATCCTCAGGATTTGGTGGGAGATGTAGCTGTAATTACCAGTTGCTGCTGCTATTGTTGTTGCTGTTTTATAAAATATCCATACAACATTTCTTCTGTCCATTTTTCTCTCTCCCTAAATTAGAGTACAGTGGGCCCTCTTTTACTACACCTTCTGCAAATGCAATCTCCATCTCACACAACGTGCTGCATCCCTGTACTTAAAATGGCAGTGATGTCTGTGTGGGCACATTGCCGCATCCGTGTGCATCTTGCATCCATTGAAAAGAATGGGATGCAAGTATTCACATTTTTTGTTTTATGCTAGGGTTCCTAGAATGAAACCCCCTGTATACACAGAGGGCACACTGTACTAGCTGCACCCTTTTATTCCCACTACAGGGGGTGGTGTTTTTCCCCTGTCTCATGAGATAAATATCACACTTCTTTGTCCATTGTCTTGGTTCCTCCCATTATATTTGTGGGAAGTCCCACAGACGACAGTTCAACATGAGCATAATATGCAGATCACATGCACTGCTATCATCTGCTACAACTAGCAACAGAAAGGGAACAAAACCCCAGCATGTTTAAAGCACAACTGGATATTGGAGAAGAAATAACTGTTACAAGGCACTGAAATGTGTCAAATCTTCAAAAAAGAACACCTTGATATTTACTGGAATTATTGAGCAGTCTGGAGGAGCTCTAAGTTTCTAGAAGCAAAGCCATAAATATACTCTGTACTAATGAAAGAACTAGAGACTCCTGGACCCTGTGTTTCCTAAGTATTAGTACAATGGTTTTTGACATTTGAAAAGGGTGGTGCAGAATGAAAACATAAGCCAAACATTTTGAAATAAACAAACTAAAGTGTGTTATTTGGACAGAAACAGTTTTATACAGTCACAATCTTAAGGACTAGGGTAGGTGCGTTTTTGGATATAAAGATGGTCCCATCATTGCTCTGTTTCCGATGTCAGATTAAGACATTTTTGTGCCATCAAGCTTCTATAAATTCATTGGGTCTGGGCTCTTGATGCTGTGCAAGTCTGTTTTAAAGTTGGTATAGTTTTTTTAAAAATACATTTTAATGTATTTAATATTTTTAATATGTAATGTTTTAACTTTATTAACGCTTTAATTATTTTTAAAATTTTATATTGATATTTTCATGGATGTTTTAATTTGTACTGTTTTAACATTGTTAGCTGCCTTGAGTCCCACTGTTAGGAAAAAAGAGGGATATAAATAAATAAATAAATTTTAACTCAGCACTGAAAAAAGTGGACTCTTTACTAGCGTATTATCATCACTAGCAATGAACTTTGTCCCAATATATTCTCATGAGGATGGCAGCACCCATTAGGTGCAAAAATGCCCATTGGATCTGAATGTCATACACAGCTACAGTATTTCTTGTGGTTGTTTCAGGAAAAGTCAGCTTTGACTTATGGGGACCCTGCGAATGAGAGGGATCCAAGAGCCTCGGTCATCAGCTGCCCTGCTCAGATCCTGCAAACTCAGGACCACAGCCTCCTTGATTTAATCAATCCATCTGTGATGCTATTTTCCTCTTCTCCTACTGTCTTCCACTTTACCAGAATTATCATGCTCTAATTGTGCAGGTCAGGAGTGGGTACGCGGCCCTTGAGATACTGTTGGATTACAACTCCCTGCAGCTTTAGTCAACACAGTCAATAATGAAGAGTGCTGGGAGCTGCAATCCAATAACATCTGGAAAGGCATGATTCCCACTCCTGTTGCAGATTCTGAGAGATATAGAATCATAAATCATAGAAATGTAGAGTTGGAAGAGACCACACGGGCCATCCAGTCCAACCCCGGCCATGCAGGAACACCCTGAAAGCACTCCCGACAGATGGCCATCCAGCCTCTGCTTAAAAACCTCCAAGGAAAGAGACTCCACTACACTCCGAGGCAGCGTATTCCACTGCCGGACAGCCCTGACCATCAGGAAGTTCTTCCTGAGGTTCAGATGGAATCTCCTTTCCTGCAGCTTGAATCCATTGCTCCCTGTCCTGGTTTCTGGAGCAGCAGAAAACTAGCCCTCTCCTTCCTCTACATGGCATCCCTTCAAATATTTAAACATGGCTATCATGTCCCCTCTTAACCTTCTCTTCTGCAGACTAAACATACCCATCTCTCTAAGTTTATCCTCACATACTTCAAATAAGCCACTCTCCCAAGCTCTGAGAGCATGCTTCCCCTTCCAGATAGTACCCCTCCACCACAGGGAAGGTAGTAACAATAAAGACAGTGCTAGTGGGCCCATTCTTACTGTGTAATCATATGGTGGGGGCTGGTGCAGAAGAGCTTTTGGTCAGCCATTTTAGTTGTGCTTTTTTGTTTTTTGCTATGATTAGTTAAGAGTTGCTGTTTTTTGTCTATTTTCTTATAATGTTGTTAATTTTATAAATAAATATTCCTTTTTTTAAAAAAATCTAACCAGTTCTGATTGCTTTCTTCTGATCACGTTGTGTTGCAAACCATTCAAATCGTCTCATAACACAAAATAGTACTTCTGAGAAATAGAATATGGGAGACTGTAGTGCTAAGGGCCTGCAACATTCCCTCAATGCTTTTTGGAAATTTTACCTGTCATCAATGGAATCCACTTTCTCCTGGATCTTGTCAGAGTTGATGTTGCCATCACTGACTAGCCTCCTTCCCGTCTCTACTACAGCATTGATCTTCTCTTCATTGGCATCCATGGTGGTCATGAAATCCTCCTGTTTTTTGATAGCAGCTTCTGCTCCTTCCAAAGTGGTGGGCATTTCAGTATGTGCCAAAACATATTCCTATAATTTTTAATAGCAAGACACAAAAAGAAGAGAGAAACATAAAGCTCTCTGATAATTTACTGCTCACCACTGATCACAAAATCAATGCTACATGGATTTATATGATATTTTTATTCATTGCCACGCACCAATATTAACTCTTCTGTCATTGTGATGACATGGCAAACTCATCTGAAGTGGACTCGGTTTGCACAAAGACTTTTCCTACAAATTCTCAGACATGCTTTCACCATGTGTCAACACTGCAGCAAGCCAACGCCTAGAAAATCTTTCAAGACTGTATTATGTAGTGGACATAAGACACATCAGTGGTAACACTCAGATGTTATATTCTCAATCCTCCAAATCATAGCCTGGGGTCCTCTAAGCCACAGTCTGGAGGACTTAGAATGAGTGACAAACTCAAAATGACTATTTCTTCCTTTTCCTCTCCCTCCCTCCCTCCCTCCCTCCCTCCCTTTGTGTGTGTCTCTCTCTCTTCCACCCCTGCAAGTCTTATTAGAAGACTTCTTGGTCTTGCCCTAAAGTCCAAACCAACAGAGGGGCACAGAAATCCCTCCAAACCATGACTGGAAATCAGAATCAAACTGTATTTAGCAATCCTGTTTTTGATAGCTAATTCAAACCTTGCTTTGACAGTTTAGATTTCATAGAAAATAGCGGTTTGAGAAAATGAATATGGGAAGGCAAGAAGGGAGATTATGACCGTGTTATTCATACCTGATTTTACAAACCACAGTCTGGATGATAGAGCATGCAGTGTCTGATTACAGCCAAGAGATCAACTTATGTGGCCTCTTCATGTAATTATCTTACCAGCCATATTTCTGTGAAGCAACTAGTTTCTTGTGAGGACAAAACCATGTGTGCTTTTACAAGAAAGTTGCTTCCAGTTACGTGCTAAATCTGAGCTTGGGTTATACAATCCAGGATGTGGGAGGGATGAATGATAATATACAGCAAAAGTGGAGTCTTTCCCGAGGCTGAGAGGGGTTGTACTGGAACCCTTGGATCTCACCAAGGGCCACATGACCATCCAATCTGCTACTGCCATTGCTGAAATTCAGGAGCAACAACTGAATATGTGGCTGAGCCTCACCTGCACCTACAGTGGCTCTCTATGATACAGAAGGATGCCAGCCTGCCCTGCTTTACCATAAAGATCAACAAGACCATAGGGAAGAAAGTCTACTTCCTTCCTAAAGTAACAGAAAGGGAAGACTAGGGGGGCACTCACTGCAGTTTCAGTAGAGTGGATGGTGATATGCAGAGGCAGTTGGGGATAATAGGAAGACAAATCGGGGTGCAAGAGTTGCATGCAACCTGTGAGACAATTGTTGCCCACCGTTCCTTACCTGGTTGTTAAGAAAGGCTTCTGCTTGTTTTGTGTCTCTGAGGAACAGCTGGTAGGCATGGGACTGGGAGAGAAGATTCTGCCGATTCTCCCACATTTTGTGGAGCTCATTCCATCCAGTGTCCAAGGCTTGCAGGCGCTGGTGCAAGAACATGTACTGAGCATCGGTCTGCCCTTGTGTGACCATCTCACCCATGTCCCTCATTTTCTGATAGTCTTCCTCATAATTATTGATTTCATTCTTAATATTCTCATGTTGCGTGAGCAGTTTCTCTGCCTCTGTCAGTGTGTTTGGCATGTCTTCCGAGGCAATGGCAGTCTGGGTCCGGGAGAGCCAGGACTGGAAGTCATCCAGGTCACGCAAGAACTGCTGCAGCTTGCTGGCCTCTCCGAGCGACTCTTCACGGTTCTTCAGAGTCGTTTTCATCTCTTCCCAAACGTCATTGATTTCAGCGAGCCTAGACAGAATGGCTTGAGCTTGGTCAGGATGCTCTGACTCTAACTTCTCAGCCTCTTTCTGGAGGTCAGTTAGCTTAGCCTCAATAGCCACTAAGTCACGTTCCATTCCGGTCAGCTTCCTCTGAAGAGCAATAACTCCAGCCAGGTCATTACCAAGCTCTTGGGTGGATTCAATAACTTTAGTCTTCTCTCTGATCCAAGACTTGGTTTCATTACATTCGAGGTGATAGTTCTGGATACTGAGAGCTGAGAGGAGAGCATCCTTCTTTATGTCTACCAGTTCTCTGAACTGACTCCACCTGGAACAAAGAACCAAAGAAAGAGAATGTGGAGAAACCAAATTAATTTATCAACCCAACTTCCAAACCTAGATAAATAAACTTATCAAATGTACTAAACATTCTGCTTTCATTATATGCGTTCATTTCTCTCTTCACTATAAACAGTGGACATAATTTCAGTGCTTCTATTGTTAAAGCTGGGGATCCTTTCACTTGCCACATGTTTAGACATCAAATCTGGCAGCACCAGTCTGTGTGTCCAAAGCAATTGTAGGAGTTGTAGTCAAACACATCTGGAATGCAATGCATTCTACTATATAATGTGAATGATCTAAAGACATATGGCAAATTACTGAAGGCTGCACTGTAAGTAACATTCTTATTAATAATGAAAGCTTGATAAAAGTGTTAAAACCTCTGCCTAATGAAAATAGGAGAACCTTGGTTTTGGTTCTTGTCTTGTTTTTGGCAAATATTAGAGAGAAATGTAAAGTCCTACACTTAGATAGAAAAAATGGAATGCGCAAATATAGGATGGGGGACACGTGGCTAGATAACAGGATGTGTGAAAGGGATATAGAACTCTTGGTGGACCACAAGCTGAACATGAGTCAGCAGTGTGGTGCGGCAGCCAAGAAAGCCAAAGCAATTCTTGGTTGCATCAATAGGAGTATGGTGTCTAGATCAAGGGAGGTAATGGTACCATTCCATTCTGCATTGGTTAAACCTCATTTGGAATACTGTGTTCAGTTCTGGGCACCTCATTTCAAGAAGGATACTGACAAGCTGGATCGTGTCCAGAGGAGGGCGACCAAAATGATGAAGGGTCTGGAAGCCATGCCCTATGAAGAGCAGCTTAGGGAGCTGGGTATGTTTAGTCTGCAGAAGAGAAGGTTAAGAGGTGACACGATAGCCATGTTTAACTATTTGAAGGGATGTCATGTCAAGGAGGGAGCGGGCTTGTTTTCTGCTGCTCCAGAAACTAGGACAAGGAGCAATGGATTCAAACTACAGGAAAAGAGATTCCACTTAAACCTCAGGAAGAACTTCCTGACAGTCAGAGCTGTTTGGCAGTGGAATATGCTGTCTCAGAGTGTGGTGGAGTCTCCTTCTTCAGAGGTTTTTAAGCAGAGGCTGGATGGCCATCTGTTGAGAGTGCTCTGATGTGGGTTCCTGCTTGATGGGGGGTTGGACCGGATGGTCCCTGTGGTCTCTTCCAACTCTATGATTCTATGCTCTTCAACTTGAAAAGCCTCAATTCCAAACAATTAGATGCCAATTGCTCATCTTACTTTGCAAGAGCAAACCCATATTATTTATTTAGCAAAATTAGTTGAGCAAACTAAATGGTATACAAAGTACACAAAACTTTCTATTTATGTGGATCTCATCCTAATAGTGCCCACACAGATAGCAAAGACGCACTCAGGGAAACAAAAGTCAGGTAAGAGTCAATATTCCTCACCTTGTATTGAGCTTATCTTGCTGTGCCTTGATCTCCTTTTCATTTGGATGTCCGTTGTGAATCAGTTGTCTAGCAATCTGGTTAACCACAGCAACACGTGAGGCTTGATTGTTCATTTCTGGTTCTAAACTTTCAAATCTAGAGGTGGAGTGCATCAGAAGAAATGTGAATGGACAGCCAGCCATGAAACAATATTAAGCATGAAGCTGAAAAAGCCAACAAAATCCATCTCACCACTTTCTCTCACCTGTGCTGGATCACTTCCAGGTCTTCTAGTTTCTCAGGGATTTCCATGTTGTTTAGCCATTGTTCCTTCTCATCAATCCAAAGCTCGCAAGCATCTGCCTCACTGAACATCTTATACAGAGCCAAAGTGTCCTGCAGGGCTTGCTTGCGAAGTCGTGTGAGTTCAGCAACCTCCTTGTACCTCTCTTCTATTCCTGCCAACCTGCTCTGCACATCTGCCGACTCTGCATGTTCCTGTGGCAAGGCTCTGGCTTGTTCGTGAAGAGAATCAATAATTGACCTGTAGCTTGCAATCTCTTCGGCAACATCTTTGTGTTTCTTAACCAAGGACTGAGTGGAATATTCATCATGGCCAACATCATTGCTGGAGACAATTTTGAGGATGTCCAACATCCACGTGTCAATGTCATCTGCATCAGCCTGGAACTGGTGAAGGAGGGATGCTTCTTCCAGGCGCTTCTTCCGGATGGCAGACAACTGTTCCAGGTTAGCCCACTGATTCTTGATGTCTGCAATCCTCTCTCTGATCTTCTCAGACCCAAAGTGATCTTCAGCGATCATATCTTCCCCTTCTTTGATTGCCTGTTGGAAGTGGCTGCTCCGACCACTCATCTCGTCTTCAAATGCCTTATGTTTGCTGAGAAGCCGGACGATGCTGGTTAAGTCTTTTCCGTAGTCATCTGATGATAAGATCTGCTCCTTTTCCCTTATCCATCCCTCCTCTTCAGCCATTTCCCAGAAGAACTTCCATAAACGCCGGGATTCTTCCAAGCGAGCTCGGCGTTCAGCCGACAACTGACATAACTCCTTGTAACAAAACTCCATGTGAGCCACACGGTCTCTGATAACTTGTGGGTCACAGGGTTTGTAACCTATCAACAAGCAGACACAGACAGGGAGTGGAGAAGGTACAGGGAAAGTTAATTCATTGTCGAGCAGTCTAAATCACATCCAGCAGAAAAAGCTAACTGAATTCTAGTTCTTTTGCACTTGCTCACAGATTCATCACATACAATCATCCTCAATTTAGCATATGCAATCTTTTGAGATGCCCTCGTGGGGCATGTCAGGGCTACGCCTTTGTCAGAACATGTTCTGAGACCCCCCTCATCGTTGTCTTGCCAGCAGTTTCACAGATGCACACAAACAGGTTCCAACTCAGTACAGTGCATCAGAAATCAGCTGTTGAACTTACAACAATATTATTCTTCTCAACAGACAGGTACTTTAATATTTCCCCATGATTGCTCCGCTTCCCCAACATAATGTGATAAGAGCAAAGCCATAACCCACAGGGAACTGTGGAAGAACCACATGCAAACTGCATAAACATGACACCACATATGCATCACATTATGTGCATTGGCTGCAACAGGAACCTCTTTGATAACATGTACCCTAACTGAGGTGGTGTTTGGTGTTCTGTTATAGTTGGCACGCTCTCTAAGCCACATGAGGAAAAGGAGAAAAGGTAAGGCGGGGAATGGCAAATGTTGTAGATCATGGGCAGAATTCTGCTGATGTATCATGCTGGGGAAGGGAAGTTACATTTTTTTCAGCACTGAGCAGCAGTGGTGAGGGAAGGTGGACAAAATCTGCTAGCTCTGAGCAGTGTATTTCTCCAGTGTCTTACTTCCTTCATGGCTCCTACATCTGTAATCTTTTCTGAACTTGCTGTCACTGCCTACACTGGCATAGTTGCACCACTACCAGTGGGATTGGGGCCAATGTCTCCTAAGTTGTTGTTATTGCGTGCCTTCAAGTCATTTCTGACTTACAGCAACCCTAAGGTGAATGTATCATGGGGTTTTCTGACCCTGAGAGTGTCTGAGGTGCCCCAGGTCACTCAGGGGGTTTCCATGGCTGAGTGGGAATTGAATCCTGGTCTCTAGAGTTGTAGTCCAACTCTCAAATCTCTACACCATGCTGCCTCCCAATTACTAGTGGAAAATGTTTGCACTTGTTAAATGGGTCATGCTGAATATTAATTCTGTGTAGACATAAACTCTGTTGATATGAGGAATCCAAAAATTTAAAGGTACTTTTGTTTATAGCATGGCACACATTCTATACTAATAGCTACAGCTATGGCTAAAGAAACAGAATATATATATGATGCTACTGAGTTTAATCAAATGATATCTTATAATGACATTCTGTATACCACCAATACCACTGATCCACTGGACTCTACACAAAAGCCTATTTAAATAATGTGCCCAGTGCCTCAACATAAGACAAAACACGCATGCCCACAGGAGACAGTTATGATTCTTGTTTTTAACTGTGTCAACTCTACACACTTTAAGTCTGGTGTCTTCTGTCTCTAACATCCAATAAGCATGTGGTCACAACAGACATGTCTCCAAGGTCAAATAAATAGTAAGAACCTTACCTTCTCCATCTGTGGCAAATTTCTGAGCAGATGCATTGACTCCTCTCACTCTCTCAGCCTGAATGGAAATGTCAGCCTCAACAAGCGCATGCTTCTGCAATAAGTCTTCTACACCCAGGAGATGTTTGCCATAATCTTGAGACAGCAGCAACACCTGTACACACAAAATCTTCAATCAAAGTGCCCAAACACAACCTGTTTTAAAAAATTAAGTTTACATGGCTGGTTTTTCACTAGCGATACCATAAAAGCCAATCTCAGTTCTCAAATTTCAGGCTTTCTTGTTCTTGGGTATGTACACAAATGAATACACGCACGCGCGCGCACACACACACAGGTGTATCCTATTAAATGTGAAAATTGTGCAAATGTAGACTTCAATGTATTTCTTACATTTGCCTCATTCTACATACATAGAACTTTTCCACTCAATTAAGTAGACATGTATTTTGTACTCTGGTATGAAAAGGGAGACTGGCATCAACACTACCATTGTACCAAGCACCAATTGGTGCCAACACAAAATCCAAGATGGCAGGATTCCTATGTGTTCATATAAGAGACTGATAGTCTAGGGATCAGCAACCGGAGGCCCTTAAGACAAATCTGCTCTCCTGGGGAAGAACATTGACTAGCCTCCCAATTTCATGGAGATGAATGGCAGGTGGCTGTGGCAATAAAAAATATTGGAAATGCACTTTGGAAAATGGGAATACATTGGCCCAGTAACCTCTAGTCTGCTTTCAGAGTGATTCCTCCTTTAAACTAATGGCTGATCAACATAAAAGATACTAGTACTGGCCTGTGCTGCCTTTCTTCCCATCTATTTCTCTGCTGTGAGTTATAAAAATTAACTCCGAATAAACACAATTCAATATTTCATTTGTTTGAATAGATACATAATTAAGTATGAACACAGGAGTCACACATCCTGGCTTTTTATATTGTCTTTTAACAAATTTTAAATGATTTTAAATCTATACATTGTTTCATTGTTTTTGAACAACACCCATATATGTATTACTGATGTTTTGTAATGTGCGTTGGTTTTTTAATCCCCACAGGTTCTAGTAATTTGTAAATCATCTTAAGCCCCAATATTGGGGAAAAGGTGGGATATAAATGAATATCATAAAAGGAGTAATATAATAAATCATCCTTAGTTCAAGTACAGATCAGCTGACAATTGCACTGCGAAAGGCATAATTCTGAACCTCCTGAACCTTTTCCAAACTTGATTATCTTTCCCACCTTGGCCACTTACCTTCATCTCATCCATCCAGTCCATAATATACAGCATTTCCTGGAAGATCTTCTGCAGACCAAGGTTCATCTCCAGTCGTTGCCTGCGTGCCCTGAGCAGTTCCAGGAGGTACTCCCACAGGCGGATCACATTATCTTTCCTTGCGGTGATGCGCTTGATATCATGGTAATTCTCAGCCTCAAGCTCCCTGGCAACAGCAACCACTGCCTGGACTCTTTCCTCGTAGGCCGCAATGTCTGTCTCGATAGCTTCATGCTTTTTCGTGGCAGCCTCCACAGCCGGGAGGTCAAACCCAAAGTTATCCTGTAAACACAATGGGTTCTGTTTAATGGCGCTATAGTACAGAGAAACACAACTTGGAAAAAGTCAGTTTGTTTGAGACTGCAGTGTCCAGAATCCCCAAGTTGTTGGGGGTTTTGGGAGCTGTTGTCCCAAATAGAGAAACTTTTCCAAGTTCTGATGGACGATTTTTGATGCTTGAACTGCAGGGCATGCAAGGAGCAATCCAGATGCTGTTAGACTATGGGTTTGAATCACAGCTGGATAAAAGACAAAATATATCCAAGAACTAGGGTAAAGACTGAAATAAGTGGCCTCTCCAGGCTTCTGAAATCCAAATAAATCACTAATACAGTCCAACTGAGGCTGGCTTATCAATGCCTTACCCCATTACACAATGTTAAGTTGTGTGTTCACTGATGAGCTGGTCTTTGGTGAACCCCAAGTACTTGATTCTTTTCTTCATACCGTGGGAGTTGAGAATTAGAGAATTCTCAAAATAATCTTGGCTAAAGGTTGCAGAATACCACCCCTTACCTATCTCATGATGTAAATATGCAACATCAGCACATTTTGCTAATGATGACACTTGTGATGAACAGGGATTCATTGTTATAGTGCACATTGTTTTTCAACAGTCTTGTAAGGCAAGGAATACAAAAGGCAGGGGAAACTTCCACTTTATGGGCCTGTTCCAGCCTGCAGAGAGAATAATCTGGCCTACCGTCAAATTCTCTGCCATTCAGAAACCATCTTCACCTTTATTATGTGGCCTGTTGAAGGACTGGGTGAAGAAAGGATGCTCCACACCCTATTTTAGCTCCTCAACAAGGCAACTGACCCCCGCCCCTATGGTGCTTGTTCAGTATTGAGTTGAGTCCTGGAAGCCTTATAATTTAGCATTTCATCTGCTAGCGTATCTGTTACATATATCGTTTGAGGGATGTAGATTTGTAAGACAGCAATCCTATCCCTACTTCCTAGAAGAAATTCTTAGTTTTGAGCAGAAATGTACAAGATTGCACTCTTGATTTGTTGCAGTAAAAACATCAACAGGAAAGAACAACTAAACTGGTGAGCTAGAATTTATTAGCAAATTTCACTATTCAGTTGGACATAACTGAAATTCTGGGTTTCTTTCCAATGGCAGGCATTAAACCAGAAATTATCGGTATCATCTAAAACTGCTATTGTGCATGGGTCACTCTGTTCTTATTTTTTATTCACTTGCCACTTACATTTGAAACCACTTGGGACAAAATTAGGATATAAAACAATCAATCAAGCAAAAAAAAAAATTACATTTCACAGTGAACTGGATACTAGTCCCTAGAAACACCTGCCACAACAAATCTGTTAGTCTTCAAATCTCTTTGCTGCCTTTGTAGGGGACATTTGTTTCTGGCCAGGGGAAAAAAGGCATACAAAGCTAACATGCCACTGTTTTATCATTGTCATCAGTGTAACAGATTTACTCACAGGGCACTTTTATAGCATTCATACAATTGCATCAGCAGTGAATTTGGCATCTATTGTTACGAACACAGGGATTATCAGTTTAGCAATTCTAAACAGTTACCTACTGACAAACTCTCTTGCCAGTTTTGGGGTTTCCTGCTTCTTCATCTTGAAAAGAATGCAAGAGGTGTCAAAGGATGCCATAGGACTGACTAGTTTGGTGCTGAAATACAGGTAGAGAGGCAAACAAATGTAGTCTTGTGGTGGTGGTGGTGGTGGTGGGGGAATCAAGAGGAAATCTATAGGTTCTGAGATAATTTTACTACCTCTGGTATATGCAGATTCCCTCAACCCTGGCCAGCAACGCAATGGTCAAGGACATGGCAACTGTAAGCCAAAATACATAGAGAGCAACACATTGCTTACCCTTGGCCTGAATATTCCAGGAAAAGAGGACAGAAGTCAACATACAACTACCACTTCTGGCAAACTCAATCATTCAGGGATATTTATATTTAGTCATTTCTGTGATATATGCCATGCCTAGGATGCATCCCTACTGCACCAGTTATAGAGGTTTGATACCCTTTTAAACTTCCATGGTTCCATCCTATGGAATTCTGGCATTTGCTGTTTTGCTAAGCAATTTAGTATTCTCCCTGCTGAAGAGCTCTAGTTCACCCCTCTGCTATTATAGCACTGTTGCTCTCTAGCAGAGAATTCTTAGTACCTCACTTCACTAGACTATAGATCCAAAGATTCTACAAGATAGAAACATGGTTGTTAAAGTGATCTCTAGTCCCACCTCTAGTTCCACCTTCGAGATCTAAAAAAACCCTTTGGAATATACCTAAGTAAACTCATAGCTTTCAAAATTGCATGGTCAGTGTTAGAGGGAGGGATTAGCAAATATCTCTTATTAGAAAGAATATCTCTTATTTGAGGACCAGAAATCTTGTCCCTTATAAGGCCAGCAGACATCCCTTATTATAAGGGATGTTGCTTATTTGAAGGCCGGAAAGCTTTTCTTTTTATATAATCAAAAAAATCCAGTATTTTGGGGTTGTGAACCCTTCACAAAGACAGAAATGTGTGCATCTTGTCATTGATGAAACAATATGTTAATTTTACAGGGAAATAGTTTGCTAGGTTAAGTAAAATCAATACTTGGTATTTAGGTAGAACACAAACTTGTCAACGGTTACTTCCTGATTGTCTATCCTGCATATCATGAATCTCAAAGATCCCTTAATTGCTATTTTAAAAACATAGCAGCACTAGTTGGGTAGATTCTGAGAACTGCCATCAAGCTCTGAGCACAGGTGTTAATTTTCTCTGGATCCTAATAGTGTGCTCTTCAGTACTCAGAAACTCAGTGTAGAAGGGTGTGCAGTGCAATCCTATACAAGTCTATTCAGAAGTAAATCCCACTGCTTTCAGGTTAGAGGGCATAATATTGCAGCTTTAGGCACCCAAACAAATCTATTAAAAAAAAATAAAAAAATAAATAAAAGAAGTTTCACCTGAGAAACCAGACGCTGGTTTTCACTCAGCCACGTCTCCCTCATAGCTGCCTTGCGGTCAAATCTGCGGGCAAGTTGTTCCAGTTTCTCCTGTCGGATGAGCTCATTACGCAGTGCCAGTTCTCTTTCATGTTCAGCTTTTTCCAGTCTTTCCCAGGCCTGGGTAATGGGAGGGAGAATTAATTGAAAAAAAGATGTAATTTACATAAAGAAAAGAAAAACCGTGAGAGATTTCCACAGTCTGCTTTAGCAGTAAATCAATATTGCACAATATTAGTGGCAAGGAAATATCTGGATTGCTTGTCTTAATTAAGGAATGAAAGACACAGCGCTTGGGCTTGAGATTTGGGGTTGGTCAAAGCACTGCAGTTGTTCCAGTTTTGCCTTTGGCAGTTTACACTGCTATAAAACAGGCATAAACCCTTGTTCTTATCTGAGCTTGCAGTTCCTTTGAAGAACTTTATTCATCTGTAAGGGCTAACTGTATACTGCATCAGAGAATCTAGTCGTTGCTTCAGGATCCTAAGAATTGCTTTCAGTTTGTAACAAGACAAGTTGTAGAATGTCATGATTCTATTGAAAAATCTGAAAGTGTTGCTAAGGAGAAAGAAATAAATAGCAATGGATGAAGGTCAGATGACATTTCCTGTAGGTGGTTGCATATTGGGTTTTCTGTATTTTGTCTTGCCATGTATGTAAAATCTGAAAGCAGAGAGCCCCCAGTACATCTCAAACCTTACAATAAAACCAGGAAGATATCAAATCTCATGTACCACAGAAGAGACAAATCACAGGAAGTTTAAAGGATCTTAAGAATCTCCTTCCTGTCCCCCAAGTCCAAATCACTTGATCTGTTGCCAAGTTGAAGGAAGAGCCATAAAGAATGAGTTGTGTGTCTCAGAAGAGTGCTAAGAATCAATTGAGTCAGCTTAACAAGCATACAGATCCACAATGAGTTACATACCGCTCAGGATAGAAAAGACATATAACAATCCAGTAGTATTAGTCAGACAAATTTTTTTACCTCAGTTAATCTTGAAGGTGCTACTGGATCCTTTTATCTCTTTTTTGCTAAGACAGACTAACACAGATACCTCTTTGAATGCTATTGAGGCTTCTTGGTAGAAATACTGCTGTCTGGAACCTAAGCATTTTTAGGACCTTACAGATAAAAGCACTTGAACAATGTTTAATATACACACATAGGCAAGAGGTAGTGTTTATCCCTCTAAATGTGGATACAAGTAACAGCTCCCCTGGGAATTCTAGGCAGGAATGAAAAGCAAATGAGGAATGCTTATCTTGTTTTGAAGTATGTTGTCATCCCCAAGAGATCTTGCCAAACTGGTTGCTGTTCATCTGGTTAGACCAAGGATTCCAAGCACTCTGGCTACATTCCAATGAGATTTTTTTACAACCTTTTCTCCCTCCCCCTGCACCAGCATCTTCTCCTTTGTCCATCCCAGAAAGGTAACTCAGTGAACATGCCAGTGAGCAATTCTTCTGGCCAAGTTCCATTGGAGTGAATGGGACCTACGGAAGATCACATTTGTCCTAATCCTTCCCACAAGACTTATCAGGATGAATTTGCAAGCAAACAATGGCCTGAACCATTCTGGTTAGTCTCAACTAGAGTAAACCTACTGCATTAGTTGTTTAACAGTGCTTATGTAAATCCCATTGATTCAAAGGATCTATTCTGCTCTACCAATAGGATTCAGGACCATGTGTCCTCTGCTCTGCTGAAGGAGACAAGGTGCAGTTCTGTTTTAAAACAGATCATGGATCACAAGTACATCTGAGTTTGATTTTGTGAAGTTAATTGTATATGGACACTAATAAAGTGGGATTTACCATATTTGCCAGCATATAAGATGCACTTCTTCTCCCAAAATAGCCTTTGAAAAATGGAGTACATCTTATATGCTGGATGCGTCATTGTGAGCTCTTCTTTTGTCCCCCCCCCGAGAAAAAATCATAGGAAAGGGAGGGGCAAAAGAGAGCAAAAGAAGCTTCCTCCACCTCCCTTTCCCTTCCATTCTACCTTGGTGGGGAAACATCCCCACCAAGGCAAAATGCATAGGAAAGGCAGGAGAAGGTCTAGCAAAGCCCTGCACCAGAGCTAGTTCTGCCCCCTGGACCCCCTCCTCCCTTTCCTATGCATCTTGCTTAGGCATAGGAAAGGAAGGGGAAGATCTAGGGAAGCCGCAAGCTGGCACTGGTTCCATCCCCGCCGACCCACTCCTCCCTTTCCTATGCATTTTGCCTACGTGTAGGAAAGGGAGGGGAGGTCTAAGAGGCAAAAAGAATGATCACTCAAGTCTTCCCTAGAGCCCCCATTCTCTTTCCTATGCATTTTGCCTTGGTGAGGAGCACTCATGCCAAAGTGACATGGAGGGGAAGGGGGTGTAAGGGAAGCTTCATCAGCATATAAGACATACCAGTACTAAAAAAAATTTCCCAAAAAAATTACCTTTGAAAATGAGATGCATCTTATACGACAGCAAATATGGTAAGTGGTAGCTCTGAATCACAGAATCAGAGACTCTTATGAGATGAGAGGGACTAGAAGAGACACCTAGTCCAAACTCCAGCCATTCAGGAACACACATATAAGGCATTCTTGAAAGATGTCCATCCAACCTCTGTTTAAAGACCTTCAAAGAAGGAGGATCCCTCCAAGGCACTCTAGTCCACTCTCAAACAACTCTTATAATAAGTAAATTCTTTCTAATGTTAAGGTAGACTCTTTTCTCTTGCAATTTGAACCCACTGGTCCATTTCCTGCTCTCTGGAGCAGCAGAAAGCAAGCTTGCTCCATCTTCATGACATCTCTTCAAATATTTAAAAGTAGCTATCCTGTCACCTCTAAGTCTGAAGTAATGCACAAGGTCTGTTTCTCAGATTCATCAGTATAGTGCAGAATAGGAAGAAGCAAACTTTTATCAGTAACCTGGAACAAGGCAAGTAAAGGATGTGGCCTGGTGTGTGTGTGTGAGCGAGAAGGTCTGACGAGAACCTGGAGGTCCAGATTGAGAGAGCTGGAAGCCTGCATTTGGGCTCATGGGCCAATGGTTGTAAGAATCACATTTTTGGACAACTTGTAAGAATCACATTTTTGGACAACAGCTCTCAGAACCACCACTCTCAACTGACCATAATCATTGGTTACACTGGCTAGGGGATTCTAACTGTAGTCCAGAACAGCTACTTTTCCAAGTTCTATCCCTGCTTTATTGTGTCAGTTTGCCCAACAATACTACTGGCCACATTTTGACTCAGAGAAGGGGTAGGAATCATACTGCTAGACTGCAAGTTACAAAGTCTTAGCTAGCACAACTAACTGTGAAGAATGTCAAGACTTATTGTATAGTAGCCTCTGGAAGGTTGGCTTAGAGAGGTGCTTTTGGCACTGACTGTTTCATAAGGTTGAATTGCTGACCCCCTGAACTGGCACTACAGTGTGCTTCTTCAGTTTCTAACTCCTCTTCAACTCTCAAGACCGTGTTCTGGAGTATACCATAAATGTCACTACTGATCCACTTATGACTTCAGCAGTCTCCACCAGCCTGATCCTGCCCAATTGTGCTCTGTTCAACTGCTAACACTAACAGTGGGCTTGGGGAACATAAAACAATGCACTGTATTTACCTTGTTGATATCTGAGATGAGTTTCCCTTCCCTGGGCATGTAGACTTTCTGATTGTTAGCCCTCATTTTGCTCTGAATAGTGAAAAGCAGGACTTCCAGGTTTCCTTTTTCTGTGAATCTACAGAGAAGAGGGAGTAGGGGAAAACACAGGCTTAAAATTACCTTTCCACTGAAATAACATTTCACCCAGAAATCTGCATATGTTACATGATCAACATTTTTTTAAAAAAGCACCAACTTCCCAGTTCAACTAGCTCATATATCACAGTCTGGACAAGGATAGCCAACTGGACATGTTGCATTTAACTCCCTATATATGAAAGAATCAGAGGAATTTCTTTTTAAATTTTTTTTTCCTGAGCTGTGTGCTTTGTATCTTGCTAAATGGCAAATTTGGAGCCACAAGGTAAGATCACCAAAATGAACACAAAAGCTCAAATTAGATTTCCATGGCAGAACTGTGGCCTTTGAACATTTGCAAAAAATTTGATTATTGCTTACACAATTTATACAATCTGAACCAGACAAATCAGGGTTGTTTTAACCCAGGTTTTGGTTAATTGCTCTGTACTTGACAGATTTAAACTTACTTGACACAGTTGCTACCATGAGACTAGGGACAGATGTTTCCCAGTATTCTAATTAGTATATAGTGCTTTTTATGAAAAAGGGCTATCCCTATTCACTTTGACAGCAGGAAATATTCCCTATACACAATGGATATAAAGGCACTGAGCATTTCCTGAGAGTGACGGAGACAGTTCCAGTACATCAGATAATCTGTAAGCACTGGAGCTAATAGATGGCAGGTGTGGGATGAAAGCCCCAAAGGTATACAAACCTGTCGAAGAAGATCTATGTCCTAAATGGAATTACTATTCCCCTCTAGAGTAGACTCACTGAATCACTGAAGTTTACATAAATGTTGGTTTACCAAGTTCCTATTGATTAAATGGGTTTACTATAGTTGATACCAATGATGGTATTTAGAAATATAAGCATGTGATTTTGAACAGCATGACATTTTGAAATCATGGGTTTGAGATAAAAAAGTACACACCTATATAAAAAACGGCAATATGCAGTGAGCCAATAAAAGCAGGAAACTAAAATTAATAGTAAGAAATGTTCTATAGAATGCGTTCAAGTCTGATTTTAAAAAGTGCAAGATGATAGCATTTGTTGGACCTCCTTCTCTTACAAACAGCATAAAAGCCTTCAAGCATCACAGAGTTCAATTTTAGGTTCTAGAAAAATTATACTGTGGTGTTCAAAAGCTGGCATGTTAATAAATGGAAGTACACACTGCTCAAGAAAATTGTGTGGCCTTTCTTCTGGGAATACAGGAGGATAATAATCCAACCTAAGAGTAGCTGTTAGGTATAACAAGAATAATTGTTAGATTGGTCCTAAAGACAGCCTGATTCCAAAATAATTCAGATACTATGTGATTTAGAATATGGCTGGGGAAGCTCTTATCCTCTATATATCTACATTTTGTTGGACTACAATTTCCATTGCCTTAGCCATTGCCTATGCTGGCTAGGACTGCAGGGAGTTTTTGTAATCCAAAACACATGGAAAGCCACAAGTCTCCCACCTGATTTTTATTAACGGAGCTGCAAGCTTTCAAGATGCACAGAGTTCCTGAGTTGACAATAATAGCTCTGCCCAACTCAAAACCTTATGAATTTTTCAACACAGAAAATGTAACAGCAGTTACCTCTACTAGTTATTATTGAAAGGTGTAATAGGTAGTTGTTCAACAGAAGATTTATTTGAACATTATCTTTGGCTTGGCACAAGGAAAGATTTTAATGGGTTGCAGTAAAACTGCTAATCCCTAGAACTGAAACTCCTTTCCTCCTTTATGAGTGCACACATCTGCTTGGCTCTGATGTACACATTTATGGCATGATTACATTACCATATACATAACTGCCATCATCCGTACCATGTTATGATGTTTGTGGCTCAAACCACTTACAGCATTGTTGTCCTGTTTGCGGTGACAGCAGTTTCATGGTGAGAGACCACAGAATTAGATGTAACCCAGAAAAGTGTCATGAAACTGCTCAATGAATGTCAGATGCTATCTAACCATCAGTAAAAGGCACAGCATAGCTAGACTCTAATTGCCCATGATTACAAGACACAAACTGCCTAGAGGATTATTCCCATTTCTTTTAGTAAACTGGAATCAACTGCCTCTACAGCAGGGAGAAAAAAGGAAGATAGTGAATGAATCCTACTTGGGTGGCTTCTCCACTGTGCGGTAGGTGTTGAATGCTTGTAGCTGCTGCTGCACTCCAACTAGTGAGTTGGCAAATTTGCGGTTGTTCAAGATGATGATGGTTTGCTCAATCCACTCGAGGAGATCAGAAGCTAAGGACTCGTACTTTTCGATCATCTTCTCTGTTTCAATTGCATTGTCAAGCACCTATGAAAAGCAGTTCAAAACAAGCTGAGTGGCAAGGCCAGGCTGCCAGAAATATGCACTACACCTGTGGAAGGGAGACAAGAGCTGGGAAAGAAGCTTATGAAGCACACCTGCTGACTTCTGAGAACATAAAGCAATAAAAGACAAAGAGGAGAATGGATGTGTTGACTTAGAAAACGCCTTTTCAAGATCCCAGGTTACTTATAGTGTATATGATGAATGGGATCTCAAGCCTTGAGAGGTGGCAACTCAGTTTCTCCAGGCTCAGTTCTCTTGACAATCTAAGTGCAGCTGATCTACAAAAAAACCCAGCATGCAATAAAGAAATGAATAATTCACTGATGAAAGAGTGTTCTGTCTACCTGTCTAAATCTTAAAATTCCAACTCCAAGGAACTCAATTCCATGTTTAAAACATATTCCAAGCAATCTCAGAATGCTGAGAACTGCAGGGTTTAGAGACATTACTGCTGATACTATGTCTGAAGTATTTTCAGCTCATGTCCTCATGTGAGCTCAAGAAGGCAACAGCATTACCTGCCACAGTCTCTGAAGAAAGCTCTTTTCCAACCCTCCCACCAAGTTAGCCTGTTTCTCTGTCAGCATCCAGGCTTGCAGAAAAGAAATGATTGCTTTTTGTTTCTCTGAGTCCAAAACAAAACCAGCTGAGGACCCCAGGAGAGTAAGTAAGCAGGTGCTCAGCATTCAAGAAGGATTCTCCAGAGGTGCCTGTAGCAGCTGACAGAGACAATAACCCATGAGTTTGGAAATCATTCAGGCCAAAAGCATTCCCCTTCCCTGAGTTAGCAGACATCCTCTCACCATCAGTTCCCTTCCCACAGGTCAGATGATGTCAGAGAATGTGAACATGCCTTCTAACGTTCCTGGCTCCTCGGCCAGAGCTTTTCTAGATGATGCTTCTTTCAAAGAACCATCTTCACTCCCACAAGGAGAGACAGGAGTGCTTAGCAGGTGCTTTGACAGCCAATTGAGTCATAAAATTGGGGTTTAGCCAGCTCCTGAAGGACTGGTAGTTTGTGCTTTGCTCCCCATTCTCTTTTCATGCATAGAGGAGGCAAAGAGGAAGCAAAGCTGGCTCTTTGCATGTGCAGATCCCTGGTTCCTATCCTATTTTCCTTGTGAGGGAAGCAGAAAGAGTGCTCTTCTCCTGGACTAACTGTAACAGTCAATAAGAGGCTTCCTGGCATATTTCCAGTCTTCTGGGCAAAATGGGGCTTAATTTAGAAAGTATACTATTTGACATTCCTCCTTACCACAAATGTGTAAGATAGATTACTCATATTTCCATTTTACAGAAGGGAAACATAGCCAAGGAAAGTACTAAAATTAAACAGAGGATCTGTGCTGGGAGGATTACTGTTCAGTTTATTTTTGTTTCTGTAGACCTTGAGATTTTAATGCCTCTTCTATACTCTTGTTTACTGACATCAAACCCTCCAGTAGATTTTGAATGGGTTAAGAATCTTATTTCTAAATAAAAATCAGCTTTGTTATCAGGCAGATTTCTCATTGTCATGTACAACAATATATGCACACACATACAGAGAGAGAGAGAATTGTTTTATTTCAGTTTAGTGCCAAATCTTTGAAGGAGAGAAATGGGAAATAGAAATGGACATGGAAGGCAAAAAATGAGAGGTGGTATGGTAATATATAAAAACAGACCAAAAATTACAAAACCTTAGCTTAATTAAGGGTATTTAAAAGAAAGCCAATACCCTCTGAATGAATTCACAGTTAATAACTCTTACAAAATCCACAGTGGGAAGCAAGAAGTGTGATTAAAGTGGGAAATTAAACTCTGCATTTTATGGGACTCTGGAAGTCAGCAGAAAATAAGATTTAAGCGAGCTGCATGGCATATAAAAGCTTAGCTTGCAAACCTTTCCAATACGTTTTCCTTCAACAGCTAAAGCTTTCATCTTAGAAAAGTAGTGGTAATATGTCACCACATAGGTGATAATGGATTTTTCATCAGGATGGTCAACACTGATATCTGAAAAACAAACAAGAGTTTCTTTAGTACAGAGCTGGGTTGTCTGTGACTTTAAAACGGCCCTTACCAGCATGCTTGAAATTTACTTATTCAAGCCTCAGATGTTAAACTAAACAGGACCAGCTGCACATTTAGCTCCTCCATCTCAGAGTTTAAGAAGTTAAATATAATTCTTAGCCACTGGCCACACCAATTGGACTTGTAGTCCAAAGAGAAATACTTCCCAGCTCTGCATCTCACAGAGCTTAACTCATGATGCAGCACTGCCAAGTTCTGAGTTTGTTATATTGTTATCCTGGCATTTGCTCTGAGGAGTTCTCCCACCTCCATTTTACCTGCACAACAACCTTGGAAGGTAGGTTAGTTTGAGACAGAAAACAACTGACCCAGTGAGCTTCATTACTTCAGTGGGAATTTGAACCTGGGACTCCTTTGTCCCACTGCAACTCCCTAAACTGCTGCACTGCACTATTTTTCAAACAAGCTTCTCATGCCCCCTTTGATCAGCTGATCAGAAATAGTAAAATATAGACTGATGCGATAGCAATGACACAGAACCCATTCAGATATTATAGAGTGAGAAGTGCTACTGAGGAATGAGTTTATCTTAAAGCTGTTCTTGATGGGCTTAGAACAGTGTCCTACTTTGGGTCTTTGTTCATACTATACAGTTAAAGTGAAATTCTCTAAGAAGAAATATGTAGTGTCATTCACCCAGCCTGAAATCTACCCTACAATAGATGTTGCAGCATATCTGTAAAATCACTTGGTTATTTCTATATATGTCTTATAACAGGCAACAGAGGAAAAAAGCAAGAGAAACGACCAGACTTTCACATCAACATGTTGAAAAATGAAAAATTCCTAGATTAGGAATGACCAAACTGCACCCCCTTTGTGATCTCTAGTCCATTTGCGTTTGCAATGAAACTAGCAAATCTTTTGTGAAAAATTGAACAATTATACCACATAAGCCTTCAGGGTAAAAATTTTTGCTATGTTACTGTATCTCAAAATATTTTTGAAGCCCAGGGGACCTTACTGAAAATCCAAAAATGATTTCCATGATTTCCAGTCACTTCAACTTTTGAAAGAAACCCCTGCTAATGGGCTAGAACAGCTCAAGAGAAGGCAAAGCCCCCCCCATTGCTCCTCACACCTCCTAGACAAAAGGCCTCTGTTTAAAAAAATGTGGAACTGGGGCAATGTTGGGGATATGACTCTCCCTTGTGGAAGGGGGTACTGTGTAGCCCCTTTCTCTTTGGAAATGGCCCACCTCTGACTTTGATTATCTCAGTAATCTAGCGATATCTGACACACGTTCCTGTGGAATGGGTCTGTGATCTGTCCTAAACACAATCCTCCTCCCCAAATTACTTCACATCTCAGAGTTACATTGGTTTATAAGGGATAACAAGGACAGCAAAACAGCTCTGGCTGGTTGACACTGAGGTACAGGGGTTGAGGGTGAAAGGAAAAGAGACATTTGTTTTCAGAGTCAGATAGTCTTACCCTCTGGGTCCAGTAGTTTAGTAAGGCCAAGGTGTTGTTCTGCAAGGTTAAAAGCATTCTGTAGATTGTAGTGTGCATTTGATTTCTTCAGCTTATCAAAATCAATTAGATCAGGCCTAAGGAAGGAATCAGGTAACAACAACAAAATATGACCTTAAGTTTCTTCACTACACAAAACCCTTTCCCATATCATTTGAATTAATTAAAATGGGGCCAGGAGTATTGGCAACAGAAGGAGAAAGTTAAATCAGCAAGGAGTGAGTACCCACTGGATGATGGTACACAGAGTTATGGCATGTAACTGTCAAACTTCTTAGGACAGAGGCGAGCTCATTTGTAGTGTATCATCTCTGAGGCAATGAAAACTCATCATGAGCAAATGTGTTAGGGGAGGAGATATAATTTCAGGAATACAGAGACATGGGAGAGAATAGCAAGCAAGAGAGGGAAACACTGCATGCAAGGGAAGGATAACAGACAAGAGAGAACATACATCAGGATGGAAGAGACAACAGTGAGGACTAGAGATTTTTCTTATGATTGTATTATTCCCATGGTAACTGGAATTAAAAAATTTGTATATACTGGAATTTTCTACCAGTTGGCTACAGATGTCTAGTTTCATGTGGACATATTATTATTATTAGTAGTAGTAGTAGTATTACTGTTAACTATCACTACTAGATAGTACTACTACTACATGAAGGCCAAGATGAATAAAACAATAGAAAAGTTCTGCACAACGTAAAGAGTTTCTTCATGGTTCTCCGGAGAATTGTTCTTACTGCTGAAAAGTAAGAAACTTTATAAGTGAAACAGCATTTGGTTTTATTTCAGCAGAGGAAGCTGTTATGGGGAAGAACAAATGAAGTCCCAACTAGATGTAAATTCCTCTCTAAACAGGCTCAAGTTACTTTCAAAATTGAGTTATTATTACAATTTTAAAATGACAAATTATTACTATTAACATAGCATCATTTGTGTTTATAGAGTAACATGAACAAAATACAGCTCCTTCATGGTTAGACAGGACAATGGAAGGAGACAAAAGGAGATGAATTTGAATAAAGATGACATTATTTAGAATCTTGTGTACAGTTTACACAGGAGAACATGCCACCGAACTTCCACATGCACACGCATAGAACTGGGCTGTAAGTATTTGGGGAAGAGGCGTACAGGATTAAGCCAAAATCATTCACAGAAGAACTGGATTTTCAGCTGGGGTCTGAAGAGGCAGACAGAAGGGATACAACATAGGTATTATGAAAGGGAGACTGAAAACTGTCATTATGGCCAAGTTGTAATTCTGCATCCTTTGGTTCTACAGCTGTTTTTAAAAAAACTCATCAAACTTCTAACAAGTGCCCACCTGTGTTTGTGGATTAGTGCGTTGAAAGCCATTCCGTCCCTCCAGCTGGTGGTGAAGTTGTGAATGTTGACGTTGGGATAGCTGACACAACAACAGAATCAAAAGGAAGGGGGGGAAAGAAAACTCAGTCAATATAGGATGAATGCTCAGAGACATGAAAAACGAGCAGCATCAACCAGCTGCTCAATTGGTTGCACTCAAGCAACCTTTGAATTACTTGTAGCAAAACAGGCCATGGCCTATCACATCATCTCCTAGCAACTCCGCTCAGAAAAGTCTGCCCTCTGTCATCCTCCAGATGTGCTAACCAAATGGTTCTCAACTTTTGGTCTTCCAGATGCTCAAGATTTCAATCTCCAGAAGAACCAGTTGCATGCTCAAAAGCAGCTGAAATCCAAAATGTCTGGAGGGTCAACAGTCAAGAGCCACTGTTTTAGACCACAACTCCCATAACCCTAAAGCAAGCATCTGTAGGATTCTGGGAGATTACAGCCCTAGATATCTGGAGGCAGTGTCTCTGATGTCTGTGTGATAAATCTGCTTTGCATTTCAGTCCAAACCTTAAAGGAGCAACTAAAGGTGTTGAAGCCTATTCCCAAAATAACTTCATCACCCTTAGATAGCTTCTTTAAATTTTGGACTAAAAGCTGAAGCTGATGCACTAGTCCACTAACATCAGAGCAACTGCTGTTTGGAGGGTGCCAAGTTGGGGAAAGCTGCCTTAAACGAAATTAACAAAAAGATGAGGAAGATTCAGATATGACATTGGAACAAACTTCTGTACCACTGGGGAAATGGAACTGTCATTAACATGGAAATCCTCCAAAGCCTCAACGGTGCACAGATGAATATTAAAAGGGAAATATGCATGGGGTCATGATAGGAAGCCAAGGGGCTAGGAATGAGCCAGGCAAGAGAGGGGAATCCATCAGAGCAGCTGAGGGTGCAAGCAGCTGGTGGGACCAAGACTCAAAACTCTGGGGTGAGATGCCTCCCCTTACACAGCCCAGCCAAATGACCAGCCAGTCCAAATTAGGAAGCAAGGGGATGGGAGAAGGTTATAGAACAAGGAAGGGGGACCTCTTTCAACCCAAGGGTCAAATTCAGTGTCAGATAAATTCTGAATATCTGCAGCTGCATATTAGTAGTGGATGGGACCCAAAATGGCAGTGTACTCTAGTTTAAAGCTCTTACTGCCATTAACTAACCCTTAGAAGAGGCATTTCAACCTTTTAGAATGGGGGAAGATATGTTTAAATGTTGGGAAATCATCAAATGAGGGTGCCACTGGGGAAGGGATGTAACAATCTGGGGAGTCCCCAAGGAATGGGACCCCAGAGAGCTGGATTCAACCCCAGAGCCTGTTCTAGAACCTGAAAGCAAGGAAAGTGGAATACAGTTGGGTTCTCTTCCTTCAATAAGATAAATAATCCCCTGTTAGAATTACTCACGTAAAGATCACTTTGTAGCAAAAGTCAGGTTTCTTCCTTAAGGCAGAACAGAGCAGAGGTGACTGGTCTCATATCTTAAAGCAGGGGTGGGGATAGTACAGCCTAGGGCTTCATGCAGCTTCCCAAAACTGGTTTTGCAGCCCTCAACTCCTCCAGACTCTCTGGACTGCCATTTCTCATGGCTCCCCCAAAAATTAAATTGCCACTCCAGAAGCTTCCAAGAGCAGCAATTCAAGTTTTAAATAGCTTGCGGGGCCCCCTGTGCTATTTTTTAAAAAAAAATTTAAAAATTTAAAAATTAAATATTTTTAACAGTATTTTTTAAAAAATATTTTAAAAACCACACAGTTTCTCCAAATAGGAAGTGGACTTGCCATCACTTCCTGTTTTTTGTTTTGATAGCCCCAGCTGCAGAAAATTGACCCTCAAAGACCCACTGCTGTTGCCCAGGTCACAAATAAGAGAGTCAACCATATAAAGAGAATACAGGACCCACATAAAATGTCTCATTTCCCATCCCAAGGATGCAAAACTGGAAGATGCAAAACTGGAAGAGGGTTCACTAGAACCATGTACAGGCTCATTTCAGAGCAGACAACTATTTTAGGCCATTTCTGCACCTTACCGGTTCCCATCAACATCCTGTCACAATCCCAGCAGCATCTTTGCTGGGATGGGAGCATGATGCGGATGCTCCCCTCTGCACCAGGCTGGCTCTCTGTGGAAGGGAGTGCGAGTACCACATGCCTTCCTTCCGCAGCACAACCGGCCTCTTTCCCATGCTGCGCTGAGGAATGAAGCACCTACATTGTGCTTCCACCACTTCTGCATGGCTGGTGGTGAGGGGAGGGTCATGTGATCACAGGCACTTAAGGGATTTATTCCATTAAGTCAATATCCCATGATCACAATGGGTGGGAATGGGCTGGCAGCAGAATTGTGACGACACTGTGCAAAAGTACGACTGCCATTGTAGGATGGTCACACCATGTGGAAATGGCATAAATATTACTTTTATAGAAAGTGTGGGCCTTGCAATTATCTAATAGTTGAAAGGGGCTGTTGTCAGAGCAACAGTGTAGACCCTGAGCCACTGCATCTACAAAACTCCCAGACTGACTAACATTGCCAGCAGAACAGCTTCCAGTTATTCAGCATAGCCCCATTAGTCTGCTTCAGCATAAAAACACATAAAGGAATCCAGTGACACTGCTGGGACTAATTGGGAAGAAGAAATTTCTAGCATAAGTTTTTGTGGACTCAGTCCACTTTACCCAGAAGTGTCTAACAAAATGGACAGAGTCTGCAAAAGCTTAATTTCTGCTTCCCAGTTAGTCACAAAGGTGCTACTGGGTTCCTTTATGGTGTTCTATTTATGATGCTGCATGGGGACACTTTGTACAGATGCAATCTTGTCTGAATGATAAATTTGAACAGCATGCTACACAGGGATGTGGAAGATCACCATTTCCCAACCTGGTTTTTTCCAGTTTTACTGGACTACAAGACATATGATCTTACAGCCATCTTCCAGGTTGGTGGGAGATGATGGGAGTTCTAATACTGTCCATCCTGGAACATACACATTTTGGAGGGGAGGGCCTCAATTACCATTTGATTCAAACTCACCCAGCTGTCTTCATCTGGCACCACAGTAGTAGCGCATCTTTAGCAGACTTCTTCTCTTTGTTGTCTTCAGTTTCAACACTAATATCCTGAATCTGTAATGCCACACAAAAACATGAGTAGCAATTCATTTGTCAAACTCTCAGCCTATTTATTTCATGCTGGTCTTTCATGCTTCTGAGAGAACAATGTTCTTTGAATAACAGTAAAGAAACAATTAACCAGCAGAAGGAAGAAAAGGTTTCAAGTGAGTGTGCATAAAATTCCAAAACACCAATCCCTGCTATTAATTTGATGGACTCTCCTTAAGAAACATGTGCTCTCTATTCTCCCTCCTCCAGTGCAGCCCAAGGATATTGGGAGTTTCCACTTCTATTTTAGATTAACTGCAATTTCGCATATCACTTGAACTCCAACCTGTGTTTCACATTAAACAAGGTTGTTGAAACATGCCAGTTTTGCAAACCTACGGTTCAGTTAGCTTGCTTCAGACAAGCTGCAGTTTTGATTAGCCATAGTTTACAGGGCTTGAATGACAGAAGCAGCCATGGTTTATTTAAAAAAAAACACCTTGAAGCAAAAGTTTTGGAACTCCTTGCAGCTATGTGAAAAGAAAAGTATGTTTACGGGGCAGTCTGTTCACATGAGCCCAGGGAAAGATAATACTTGTTCCTACCACAGTGAACCATGAGTTCGCACGAGATCCAAATGCAGCCAGTGTTTCACAAAGACTGGCAGTGGTCCAAGCAAGACTAAGCACCCCAATCAATCTGATTTTAATGTAAGCTCAATGTGACTTTGGAGTCTGGAGCGTTGTTTGGGTTTTGCCTATAAACCCTATGAGATTTAAGGCCTCCCTTTCAGATCTGAATAGTTTCAGCTTACATAATTCTGAAATTAAGCACAAAGAACGTAATGTCCCTGATACTACCCAACACACAGAAGGAAGTTAAGGAAAATTCTCTAAAGGAGAAGGGAGAATATCTTTCAGATCTTTGCATAAAGGTGACTAACTATATGTACAGAGGGCTGAGGGGGGGAAAAAATCAACCAGAGATAAACATGGGCCAACAATATGTTGTGATTTACCTGGAACCTCAATATAATAGTCCAAATAAGGCCAAGAGTTAGTCTGTGATTCCCATCCACAATATCATGGGATCCCATGTTTTCCAGGTGTACTCGCTGTTCTTTCAGAAACTGGAGGGCTTTGTCAACATTTTCCAAGCAGTGGATGCGCATTCTTCCCTTTGTTGGCTTGGGCTACACAGAACATTGGTTAAAGGCAAGGAAAAGGAAACATCACTGAAAAAGTAGACATAAAGACTTCTTCATTCCAAATTAACATGCTCATTTTTAGTCTTGAGGCTTCATGTTCTATTCCGTGTCTGAAGGCATGTTGTGATGCATAGCTATATGTATCTATATATGAGTCTTTAAGTCACCTGCTGATTTATGGTGACCCCATGGATTTCATAGAGTTTGCATAGGCAACGAGTATACAGAGGTGCTTTGCCATTGCCTTCCACTGAAATTTAGCCTGCAACACCTTGGTCTCCCAGCCAAGTATTGACCCATCTTACGTTCTAAGACTAGACCAGGAATTCTATATATGCAGGTTTCCCCATTCATATCCATTGGTACATATGACAGAGTGTTTCTCTTCCTTTTCCTTCCACTGTTGGAAAACCTTTGAAGGTCAGTATTTTTACAAGTTTATCAGAGCTCTTGTTCCCATCAGAACTCTTAGAGGGGGGCAATGACTTGAAGCTCCAGACAATGTGTTTCATGTAATATTGATTAGCTGAGGCTGCGAAACAAAATGAGGTCAGCTTTACAAGGGCATGTATCTTTCAGCATAATAATAAACAAAACCTTCCATCTTTCAAGCTCCTACTCCATCACTCATCATTGTTCCCTTTAGCCATCTCTGCAGCAATTTCTTTACGCTATCCAAAACAGCTTAGGGGATTGCTTACAGTACGCAAAGACCTCTAGGGCTTTATCATTACATTAGACAATAAATATTTTCTTTGTACTGGTATTTTTTTCTGGCTTGGAAATAAGTGGTGAAGTATTTTTGCTGCTAATTTATTTCTGCCAGGCTCTGTTAAAGGCAATAGGGAAGGGCTAGTGAATACAGTGCCTAACCAAGCTGAGAAGGAATTTGTACTCAGATCTTGCTGGCATAATCCAAGACAGTATATATTACTTCCCCCCTGGCTCTAGTATGGTCAGGGTCTTCACACAGGTGTCCGTTGTACTCTATGTGGTTCTCTGCTTCTCCTTATACATTTCCTCTGTGCCTCTAAACCTGGATTATTCTGTTAAAATCTCTTCCTTTAATTCCCTACCTCCTCTCACAATGACACACAAAGCCATAACTTGCAGTTGCAACAGATTAGTAAAATGAACTGAAAACATAAAATTGGTTATTGTTGTGTGACTTTCAATTGTTTCCAGCTTGAGGTGACCTTATCACGCTTTTTTTTTTCTTGCCAAGATTTGTTCAGAGGTTTGCCATGGCTCTCCTCTGAGGCTGAGAGAGTGTGACTCACCCAACGTCAGCCAGTAGGTTTCCATGGCTGAGCAAGGATGCAAACTCTGTCTCCCACATAGTTCAATGCTCAAACCACTATATCACACTGTCTCCTTAAAACATACAGTAGTTTACATCAAGTATCAGTGCTGGACATTTGACAGAAGTCTGGACTCCCAGCACTGATGATACTGACTGGGAATTCTGCCATCTGTACTCCAAAAAAGTAACTTTTGCAAGCACAGTGTCTAGCTCACCTTACCCTCTACACATTTTGCTAGCAACTCTCCATGCTGACAAGCCTAGCCAAAGATCTTCCTCCTTGGCTTCCCAAAGTTGGCTTTTAAAATATGGTGTCTACATGAACATTAACTGAGACACTCAATTCTTGTCTTTTTGCAACTTACATTCCTTGCAGCGGTGGGAAAGTGCTAAACAAGCAAATAAAGCTTTGCATGCACGCAGTAATGAGAACTGGTAAGTGTCCAGGGAACACTGTCTGCCAACCATGCAAACTCTTTTCAAAAGGGCCAATCAAAGTTGCAGCCAGGACTGATTGAGGAGACCTCAGGAGAAGAGAACTTTACAACTGCTTGTTGATCTTTTTAAAAAAAAAATAAGGAAAAAAGTGAAGAAGAAATTTGTTCTAGCCAGCTTTTAAAAAAGAACACGAAGGAGGAAGTAATCCAGCACTGTTAGAGGGAAACATTGCAGACATAATGTAAATCATGCAAAATCACATTAAGATCATTCGTCAAGTTGCTGTATAAAAAAGGCCTTGTGTATCTCACAAAAAGAAGCAGGGAGCCGGAGAAACAACTGCCCCCAGAACAACTGCAATTTAGCCCACTAAGATTAACTGAAGAGCTCTAGCACAGTGTAACAAGGTTCAAATCCTCATTTCTGCTGAGGAAACCCACTGGGTGACCTTGCACAAGTCACATTCTCTCAGCCTCAGAGGAAGGCAATGGCAAACCCTCTTTGATTATATCTGTCCAAGTAACAACCCAGTAATAGGTTCACTTCTGGGTCATCAGGGTCAGCCGGCAAGAAAACTTTGACTTAGGGCCATAAAATGGAAATGACTTAAAAGACACACAAAGTTAATTAACAAGGTTAATTGAAACCCATAGGACTACTTCTTTCTAGTAAACCTGGAATAATTCCCAGAGTTCATGTAGTCTAATCCCTGGAATATGACAGGATTATCCATAATGACACATCCCGGCTCCGCCTGGCAGAAACCGGAGTGCGGAAAAAACTGTGAGCCACAACTCCACTCCGCAGCAAGTACTGAACTGGCCGGGTTGGCTGGCCGGGTTGGATTATCAATGGTTCTTCTGCTGCAATTGCTATGGGCCCGTCTTAGCCCAGAGTCTCAGTGCAGAGGGACAAATGTAGCACTTGCCTCCTTCATTGGGTTTTCTTTGGTCCCTGTTGACCTTTTGAAGGCAGGTGAAGACATTTTTGTACTGGCAGGTTTTTTAAATTGACTGGATCTAAGTTGAAGATACAATAGTGTGCCCAATGTGCCCAATGGATGGGCACAGAATTTGGGACATTCAATTGTAGAAACTTGGGAAAGAGTGTGGAAAATACATATAAAATTTACACCAAACTTAAATTTAAGAGAAAATTTTCATTAAATGTTTTACAGATGGTACATGACCCCAGAAAGATTACAAAAAATAACAAAAAATGGGAATTCAAATTGTTGGAAGTGTGATGAAAAGAAGGGGTCTTTCTTTCCATATGTGGTGGACATGTAAGATAGCAAAAATTTTTTGGAAGGGAGTTCATGACGAAATCCAAAGAATTTGTAAGCTGAATTTTGAAATGAAACTGGAGCTTTATTCGTTAAATATGCTAGGGCAACAAAGGGAAATAAGAAATCATCAGACGATATTATTATATCTAATAACTGCAGCAAGGTTGATATATGCGCAGCATTGGAAAGAAAAGAAACATATTGATATAGAAGAATGGAAGTTAAAAGCTCTGGATATGATAGAAATGCAAATGTTAGCATTTTCTTTGAAGAATAAATCTATCCAGAATTTTGGGTAAGGATATAAATGCATAAGAAATCAAAGAAGAAATAATGTAACTGTTCCTCTCTCTGTGAGATGGAAATTATGTTTGCAATGGACTGGAAATAAGCAATTTCAACTGGAAGATTTAAGCATGGAAGTGTGTGTGGGGTATTTTCGAGACAAACTTTCAATAAAAATTATACAAAAAAAAATTGACTGGATCTGGGCCCATGATGCTGTGCAGCTTTTAAGGTGGTACAGTTTTAATATATTTAATATCTTTACTATTATTATCATTTTAACAGGTAATCATTTTAATTTTATAAGTTGTTTAATTGTTTTCAAAATTTTATACTTTCATGGATGTTTTAATTTGAGCTGTTTAATTGCATTAGCCACCCTGAGTCCCACCATCAGGAGAAAGACAGGGGTTAAATACATAATAAATAATAATAATTTGGCAAGGAATACTCAAGAGGTGGTTTTGCCACTTCCTTCCTCTGAAATACAGCCTACAGCACCTGGAATTCACTGGTGGTCTCCCATCAAAGTACTAACCAGGGCTGATCCTGCTTAGCTTTCAAGATCAGAAGCATCTGGTACCTTTAGGATATTTAGGCCCAACTGTCATGGTTACAGGTTCTTCAATGAATGTGCTGGACTTTCAATATTTTACCCCTTATTTATTATTAGGGTGTCGTTTTAAAATGGTTTAAATTAGTAAATTTAATCTGCATTTCAATACGTATAATCAATTTGCCAGCATCCTGTTAATGACCTTGTGGAACTCCTTGGAAGATGCCCTTGATCTGTATCAAGTACGGAAACATAAATAGATACTTCCCTGACCCCCTGCCCTCCACTAGCCACAGAACAGCTCTTTTAGGGACCAATTGCAGTGATGCATTCAGTTGCAGGGCTGGTTAGAGATTAACCATGAAGAACTCTTACACTACGTATGACCATTTAGTATCTCAGCCATTGTGTACGTGTGTTTTATGGGAACTTCTTTAATTATGTTGGAAGCTGCCTTGGCCTTCAACCCTAGAAGAGTCTTTAAACCAAATAACTAAATATACTCAATCACTTCTGGAAAGTTTGTGATGATGTGCTGATCTATACATAATAGTTGCAGAACAGCATCTGTCATGAGCAAAACAGCCATTCAGTTTATGTCAGGCCACTATCTCATCAGCTAAACTGGCCTGGTCTTCATATTTAAATATGTACTTTGGGGAGCAGGAGTGGGGCAGAGGCTCTTATAGCAGAAGCTGCCAAGCATCCAAACCCAGGGAAAAAGTCCGTATATAAACCAAATAATAAACAAACACACAAACACTTCTGGAAGGTTTGTGGTGATGCGCTACAGTGCTTAAAAATGTATTTTTAAAAAATAACAAAATTTAATTCAAAGGAGAAATTTAAAATAAGTATGGAGAGGTGATAGATTTTGAAGTTACCACATCATGGGAGTCACAGAGGGAGGGACAAGTTGGGCATGCCCACGCCCTGCCCACTGCTGGATCTGTGTCGACAGGAAGTGTTATCAAGCACTTTTACGGTACCGCACTGAACCAGCTGACAGGATTGAAGTGCTAAAGAAGGCTCTTAACCGATTTTTATTGGAAATTGTACAAGGCGGTTTTGCAACACTTGGGGATGGCATAGCAGCTGGATAGTGATGACATCATACGAAAGCCTGACTCCTGGACAGTAATAACCTGCTGCTGTTGCAGGATAACAACACTGTGCAGAAATGGCCTTAAGTTTTAGTTTCTTTCTTCTCAGGCCACTTCCGCACTACACTCTTATAGCATGATTATTCCACTTTCAACATCCTATGGAATCCTGGGGTTTACAGTTTTGGGAGGGGCCACTTGGCCCCTCCCGAAACTGCAAACTCCAGGATTCCATAGGATGTTGAAAGTGGAATAATCACACTATAAGAGCATAGTGTGGAAAAGGCCTCAGAGTGAGTAGCCAAAACCAAAGAGATGGCAATTTTGTCCATGGATGGAGAACATCTGCTATGGCCCGTGTCTGTTAAGCTCCAAGCTGTATTCCCTTTAACTCCTACACAGTGGTCTATTCCACTCCACAAAGTCCCACCTCTATCAGCTATGCTCCACCGTCTTCATGGAGCAATCCCAGCTTTCTGCCAGAAGACAACCTTATAGGCTAACAGGTGAACCTTGTCTCACTGACCGCATTTCATGAAGTCAGAGGGAGGGTGCTACAAAGGAGAGTCACAGATATTACGGCAGACACAGTCTGAAAAACAAGAGCTGACTCTGAATAAGTCTTTCAAATATAAATGAAATTTAGCATGGTCATGTGTCCTATTTTACAGGGAATGGTCCTGTATCTGAAACCTGTCGGAGCACAGACATCTGTTTGAAAGCTTGCTATATACAAAGGGATGTCTAGCCCAAAAACAGATTAAAGGACAAAAGAACCCCAAGAAGAAAGAGTAGTTGGTTTGAAGTTGCTCATCATCAGTGAGCACCTGAGCAGCAGATTACCTGTGGCCAATGCACATTATGCAGTTATAACACTGTGATTCCACTTCAACTACCATGGCCACATCCTGTGGAATCCTGGTATTTGTACTCTGGTGAAGCACAGGACACTCCAACTGGTAATTCTAAATGCCTGTTCCTAAACTGCAGCTCTCATAATTCTAGAGGACAGAACTATGGCAGTTAAAGTGTCATCATAGCACTATAATTTCACAGTGTGTATGCATCCTGAGTAATCCAATCACAGTCTTCCCCACTATGGTAAAATGCATCATATTTCTAATTAAATTTTAATCATTTCTATTTTTTAAAACTATAGAAATAAACCAGAGTATACAAATGTTGTCCAAATCTTCTATCCTCTTAATCTGCCTGAATCTTGTTGATAGTCTCATCTAGAGTATATCCATTCAACAGTTATTGAATGGTGAGTCAACACTTATACAAACCCCACTGAATCAAAAGATTTACTCTAGTTCATGCGAACAATTATCCAGAACTTTGACTTCAACCATTGCCTGTTTTGCTCATCTTGATGCAAGCAAAGTATGATATCAGAAGAAATGAAATGAAGGGAGGAGTCCCTGGCAGATACCTGTAACTGGATCACATTTCCAGACTATGAATCATCACTATCTCCACTAAAGACTTTGATACTTCAAAGCAAAGCAACAAAAAGCCGATCCCTGCCTTGAAAAGCTTACAAACAAAAACTGAATGGAGAGCAGCATAACAAAGGAAGGGAATGAAAATATGGGTGAGGATAAAAATAGAAAGAAAACGAGTTCAATTAAGTTACACAAAAGGTTAATCTGCACTACACAACTGTATCAGTTTGATACCACTTTTAAGTGTCACTGCTCCATTCTATGCAGTCCTGGGGTTTACAGCTTGATGAGATACTTGGAATTCTCTGTTAGAGAGATGAAAGCCATTCTACACTAGACTGTTATAGAGCTATTATTCCACTTTCAACATCTTATGGAATCCTAGAGTTTGCAGTTTAGACTGCAAAGCCCAGGATTCCATTGGATGTTGAAAGAGGAATAATAGCACTATAACAGTGGTTCTCAACCTTCCTAATGCTGCGACCCTTTAATACAGTTCCTCATATTGTGGTGACCCCAACCATAAAATTATTTATTTATTATTTACAATGCCTCCTCCCCCCCGGCAAAGGCCACCTCACCAGCCAGGAACGGAGGGGGAGCGCAGGGAGGGAAAGAGGAGCCGTACGTCTCTCCCGGGAAAAAACTCCAAGAACCCCCCCCCGGGCTCTGCTTCTGCTTCGCTCTCGTTTCCACTGGGGGGGCAGTGTGGGAAAAGTTTCCAGAGTATCGACCCTGGCGGGGGGGGGGGAATCCCAGCGCCTTTGTCTTTTGTGCCGGGTGCAGCTCGCCCCCCCGGAAAAGCGCCCCCCCGGTCCTTCTGCAGTGCCCCCCTCCGTGGCGAGTGCGGCAGGGGCCGTGGCCAGGAGGAGGCCTGCCCCCCGTGCTGCTGCCACCCCCCCAAGCTGGCCCGTCAGATGGGAGGTTCTCCCGGTAGCGGAGAAGGGGAGCGATTTCAGTCCCTTCTGAACAGGGGGCAGGAGGACGCAAGTGTGTGGCTTGTACTTGCGCACCACCACTCCTGCTGTGGCGACGCTGTGGCCACACGCGCTCCCGCCAAAGGGGGCAGGAGGACGCAAGCGCGTGGCTCACGCTTGTGCACCACCACCGAGGGAATGGAGCATAAGACCATTGGAAATATGTATTTTCCGATGGTCTTAGGCGACCCCTGTGAAAGGGTCGTTCGACCCTCAAAGGGGTCGCGACCCACTGGTTGAGAACTGCTGCACTATAACAATCTAGCGTGGAAATGGTCATAGTCCATAGTCTATACAGCCTACCTATTTAAGGATTCCTTATAATGAAATCATAACCATTAAAGTGATATGAAATTGATACAAATGCATAATGCAGATAAACATCTTATCAGGTAGGCTTCATTCACTAGAAGATGAAGACCTGGAGACTTTCCCAGAGGTTTTCCTGAAATGTAGGTGTTGAGGAGAGTGTAAAAACAAACATTGAGGATGTGGGTTGAACAGATCTGTGTAGACTGTGATACATGGTGAACCACAACCCACATTTCACACCCTCATTTTTGTCAGCTTTCCAGGATTAACTATTTGTTGTATTAATTACCCTTCAGTATAAGACTGCTACTTCTTGGGTATTTCCAAAATTTTAGTCCTTTTTAATGGAGGCTTTCATTCTTTGTTGCAACAATGCTTGTGAGTACACAGCAGTTTTCAGATTACAAAGTAATTTTGACTTATTTTTTAATGTATGAAGATTATGAAGAAAAAGTCCATACTGTTCGCACAATGGAGCATGCGCAGCAGACTAATTTTCAGCAGTCTGAAAATCTTATAAACTTGGATTTAAAACATATATTAGAGTCGATGGATTTTGTTTTCGAGCAAATGGACTTTGAGCACGATCCCAACGCATGTCCTTTTTGAAGTAAATTCTGTAAAGTTCAACAGGACTTTTGGCATTAATACATAGGGCTTTATAAGTTACTGGTCATCCAACAGCATTGGTTCTGTGGGTGTCATAACCCATTGCAGAAAAGTTGTTTATTTGTACTACAGCTACCAGAATCCTCAGTCAGCCAGAAGATTTTGAAACTTGTAGTCCAAACGAATAATCTCCTTAAACTCTCTCTACCAAATGTAAGAACAACTGTTCCAAAGTGGAGATCTAAAAAATAAAGATACACAGCAACAACTGGTTGTTGCAAATAGTCAAAGGAGTACATTCCAGAATTAAATGAACCATACTAAATGCACAGCATCTTTTTTTAAAAGTTTAAAAGACTTGGAAAGTCCTATGAAAATAAAATCTTCTTTTCCTGGTGCTGAAAAGACATGAATGTAGGCACCTGCCAGAATTTTCTGGGTAGGACAACATTCCGCTACCAAGGAACATCCTTCCTTCTCAACTAGGCAACTGGGGTATTCACTTAAAAGTTTAAGGCAGGGTGTTCTTCCATTCTGTAAATATAACTTAACTCACCAGTGAAACAGATGCAGCAAAACCAGACATTAATAATGCTGCACTTATGTTGCCTAAGGCAACTTAAGTGTCAACATGTGGCATAAACATTAATATTTTGCTTGGGTCACCCATCTGTGACACCAGTGACTCAGAAATGAGCAGTTTCACTTCATGTTCCTACAGCTCTAAACTCTTACTCAGGAGGCAGAATGGAAGGAACCAGTTATGAACAACAGCATTCGTACAAAAGGATGCAGTCTTATTATTGTCGTTACGTGCCTTCAAATTGTTCCTGATTTATGGTGATCCCAAGGCAAACCTATCCTTCTTCGCACGATTTCTTCAGAGGAGGTTTGACTTTGCTTTCCTCCGAGGCTGAGAGAGAGTGACTTACCCAAGGTCACCCAGTGGGTTTCCAGAGCCAAGAAGGAATTCAAAGCCTAGTCTCCCAGAGTCATAGCCCAACACAGACCACTGCACCATGTCAACTCTCCATGAGACTCCATTAGTCTTGCTCTTGTGTGCCTTCAAGTTGCTTCTGACTTATGTAAACCCAAAGGCAAACTTATTACAGCGTTTTCTGGGGGCTTAGAATAACAAGCCCAGGGTCACTCAGTGAGCTTCCATGGCTGAGCGGGAAATCGAACCCTGGTTTCCAGGGCTGTAGTCCAATGCTCAAACCACTACACAACACTATCTGGATATTAAAAACCAAACCCAGAAGCCTTCCTGTTTCTTCAACTGTCCTGATGATTCAAAAATCAGAAAGGAATGAGAACTGTGAGAAAAAAACCTATTGCTATAACTTAAGAGGTGGAGAGGAACAATAGTACAAATGACCATGGTGGACGTGGATTCTGGGAGCGGTAGTCCAAAGACCAACTTTATTAGTTCTGCAAATGCTACAGGGACCCCAGAACTGGCAGGCAGGTTCTTAATAATTTGGCCCTCTTGCAGGTACAGGTTTACATCAGTTAATGAAGTAGACATGTTCTTAGAAATTACTTCAACAGAAAATCTGGTACCAGAGGCAGAAAGAACATGCAAAATATAGGGACAGGTTTCTACAGTATAAAAAAGAAAAGTTTGACATATTTAGCTTATGTCTTATTGAAAAGTAATAATGCACACATGTGAAATGAAACAACCAGGGCAGGTAAATCTTGCACAATTGAAGAAAAACATGTCGAACCTTCTGGAGGCCACTTAAGGCCTTCTCCCAAAGTATATCCAATGATGACTTCTACTTTCACCAGCGTCCATTTTTTTCAATGATGTCCATGTTTATGACCAGACTTGGAGATTTATACTTTTTTTTTTTTTTAACATGCTAGGGGTACCTGGGGAATCAGGTTATCTTCCTTCCTCTCTTCACTCTGCTTTGTCTTGCTCAGTAAGGCAGTTGTCATTTACCTTGCCTATTCTGGTCAGGCACACCTAGCCTATTTCCGCACTACACTCTTATAGCGTGATTATTCCACTTTCAACATCCTATGGAATCCTGGGGTTTGCAGTTTCAGGAGGGGCCGGATGTTGAAAGTGGAATAATCGCGCTATAAGAGTGTAGTGTGGAAATGGTCCTAGCTACAGTAGGATTGGCTACAGCAGGATCCCCTTCCTTTCCAGCTCCATCTTTATTGTTTACTGATAACCTGACTGCAACCTGACACCAAAAGTTTGTGTTTCTCCAGTCCTCCTAATGCAGATGTTGTTGAAAAGTTCCAGTTACACAGAAGATGAGGAGGAAAGAGACTTAAAGGGTTTGTAAAAACTGAGCTTCTCAGCCAGAGGTTTTGTTAGCTGAGGTATGCATATACTTGAATACTTTCCCCATCTATTATCACTGAAGCATCCTCAAATGTGAAGATTCTCACAATGTGTACTTAGAGGAGACTGTGTGTTCAGTGTAGCTTACTCTCAAGTAAGCGAGCACAAGATAGATTGCAGGCAGCCTTTATTATTCCTAAGCGAGCTCACTAGTAATCACTGTCTTAGTATTTCTTGATCATTTGCTACACTTCTGATTGATAATACCCCTGGAGGCTCAACTACACAAGAATCTCAGTGGCTCAGTTTTGCCAGATCATTTCAGGATGGGGGGGGTTTGTCCCATCAGTCCCCTCCAGTTCTGGGCTCCGTGAAGAGCTGTCTGTTTCTCACTTATACTTTCTTCCAAATTATTGATTTACATATGGCTGTCTGTGTGGCTAGTGATTAAGAGTACCCCAGTTGTAGTTTGAGCCACAAAACACACCGGGTGACCATGGATAAATAATTCCCTCATAGCATGACCTACCTCACAAAGTTGTTGTCAGGATAAAATGGAAGGAAGAAAAAGGAAGAGGATCATACAGGGTATCTTAAGTTCACTGGAGAAGTGACATCTTAATGTTAATAAGCTATCTTATTTAAAGTAAGACACATTTTGCTGTCTCAGCCAGAACAGCAACAGTGCCAGTTCCTCCTCCTAAATCAAGGTGTACAACACCCAAGGCTGGTCTAATAAATTAATAAACAATAGTACTACTAATACTACTGCTATACTATTACCATTTAATAGTAATATTATCATTGCTACTAATAATAGTAATGATAGAAACATTTCCATCCCTTCTTGGTTCATGGTGGCTTACAATCCAACCTGAACAATGAATGAAACTGTTTCCATCAACCTATAACTTTGGAACTGCTAATTATTATTATTATTGTTATCATCTCCCCCTTCCTCCTCTACTTCTTGATACAGGAAAGCTTTCTAGAATAGGCCTTATAAGTTACGATTTGGTCAAACCATGGTTTGTTGTGATGTCTGAACTGAAATGAACAGGAGCAGGCAGACAGAATTCCTGCTGTGATCAAACCTCTCCATGAGAAGCTGTCTTAGGAAGGAAAATCTGTTGTGGAGAAGAAACGAAAGTCACAGACTAGATATTTTTTTGCTAGTATAGAAAACAACCTGTCTGCCAGAATAACCAGTCTTAATTATCACTGTTGGAATACACTGAATGGTAATTAAGACCTATGGGCTAGAGAAATCCTCAGCTGATTTGTGGTAAGAGGAGCAATACTAACTTTGCCCTCCAGCGTGGCCATGCATCACTCAATTTACTACCACCAGCAGCAGAACATGAGTAATTTCGAGCATGGTTGTATATAACATTAGGTTTGTTATCTTTTTTTAAAGAAGAAATAAAAGTACTTGATGTTAAGAGATTAGAACCTTGGAAATCAGAAAAACAGCATTTTATGGGCTTAATTATTGAAGCTACTTTTTTTTCCAGACCAGTTCTGCTTTTTTATTATTATTTTTAAATTTTATTATTATTTATTATTTTATTATTATTTATTATTATTTATTATTCAATATTTACAAACAACCATTCTTTCTTTTTATAAATACATAAGAAATAGAAAAAAAAGAAATATATACAATTAAATTTATATACCTATCCAGCATCTTATTCTATTTCTATTTCTTCTTCTATTGATCTTCTATCTTAACCTACATATATATTCTGTTGATCATTTCCCTTTTTATGTGATTTGCCTCAAAATTTTCAAAATAAATTAGCTACATTTTTAAAAATAAAACGGATCATGTTAATCAAGAGCTCTAATCTTTATTTTCAGTTCACTGAGATATGTGGAAATATAGGTAGAAACTAACTCAGAAGATGCTCAGAAGTCAAAATAGTAGAAATTTCTCATTTTGTCCATCAGTGCCTGCAAAAAAGATACCTCTGATGCCTAAAAGGTCCACACATGACAGAGTTGCTTTACTTGCAAAAGTTGAGCAGAAGAATTTTGGGAAGATATCACTTGCAGTGCTGTAACAGAGAAAATGACCTGCCCAAATTTCATTATCTCTGCCTGAGGTTTATGAAAATTATTTCTTATAAATTTATGAAGGCTTCCTCAACAAGGACATCATGACAAGTCTTTTCCTAAAAATCTTTGTGACCACATATAACAATCTCTCTTCTGCACTGGACAGACAGACACAGCAGGGTGTTGTGTATGTTTTAAGAAGCCATTTTGCTGTTGTTGTTACAGTCTGCCTTCAATTTGCTTCCAACTTATGGTGACCCTAAGGTGAACCCCAATCATGGGGTTGAGGTTTAGAGTGTGTCATGTATCCAAAGTCACCCAATGGGTTTCCATGGCTGAGTGGGGAACTGAACATGGGTCTTCAGGATTATAGTCCAAAGCTCAAACAACTACACTATTCTGGCTTTCAAGTAATTTTTAGTCCACCCTTAACACACTTCCACTTTTGATGCATGTGCATTATGAAGACATGGATATGGAAATGAGTAGGACGCTCATCAGACAGTATTATTCTATACAATTCTTTACACAGTCCTGTAGTCAAAAGCTCACCTGGTCACCATAGGTGACTGGGAATTCTACGCAGGTCAGTGAGCAGGTTTGACAAGGAGAGGTAGAATCTTTAATCTTACTAAGCTAGTCCCCATGTTTCTGTGCTGTCCATGGAGGAAGAAGCTTTTGTTTCTCTGCTGCAGCACAGAAACACACATTGATTCTTCTCTCATTTGGATTTTTTTTATTTTAAAAATATCTGAGTAATGCCTGTGGTCTTATCTACAAGGCTATATTTGCAGATACAGCAACTCTTATGCTCCACATTGTCCATATTTTTATTTATTATTTATTTGTATCCCGCCTCTCCATATGGATCGAGGCGGCGAACAACTTACAAATAGCATGTATTTCAAAACATTTCTATACATTTCTATTCAGTGTCAGCCTCAGACATTACCACTGGAAATGAAGTGTTCACCACAAGGAGTTGATTTTGAAAAAAACCCATATATTTACACAGAATAGAATGGACTGCTCTTGAATCTAGAGATCTACTGTGGTGTGGACAGAAAGACAGTAGTTGGGTCCTCAACTTGGAAGGTTAAGATTCAGTTCTTTGCTCTGTTATTGGATTAATGCTGACCTGCTCTACAGGCTTACAGACAGATACTCTGGGATGTAAATAATAATAAACACCCTTCCTTCACTTAAAACCCTTTAAATGAGGTGACTAAACTGTGGAACTGGGACGAGGGGGCCGAACACAGAGGGATGCGGACTGGCTTCCCTCCTCACTGTGTTTATGTTTGTTTAAGAATTTCAGTTATGTGCAAGGCACACACAAGCAAGGCAATTTTAATTCCTTCTAATCTCTCCTCCTTAGTGTAATAAAGGGCAAAATTCAGCAAAGAGGATCTGTTTATATGAAGTGACCTTTTGGGCTTTTCAGAAATTATAAAGAAATTATTGTTAAAGGTCCAAATAGCTGAAGAGTGCTATTATGTAACAGAGTCTGCGTCTTTTTTTCCTCCCCTCCCCTCTCTTTTTCTCTCATGTGCGTGTGTTGTGTACAGGCACAGGTTTCTAATAATGAGTGGAAAAAGCCCAAAATCATGTCTAGGATGCAAGCAGGAAAGTAGTATGCTGTGCTCTTTAAATTACCTGTTCAATTGACTGTTATAGGAAGCGGTGACAAGAGAACTGTGGTCCTCTAAATATTGCTGAATGGAGAGATCTCTCACCATTGGTTATGCTGGCGAAGGATGCTGGGAGTTTCCACTCACTAACATATGAAGAGCCACATAAACCCATCCTTGCTTTACAGGTTAGCTCTTGGCTTAAATTCAGTCTCCTCCCCAATAACTTTGTAGGGCAAAAGTGGTTTGTTCTTAACTGTCATCAAGTTGACTTTGATTTATACCAACCCTATGGATGAGAGACCTTTAAGTCACTGTATCACCAACCACCCTGCTCAGGTCTTGCAGATTCAGGGCCATGTCTTCCTTGATTGAGTCCATCCATCAGTAATGCTGTCATCCTGTTGTCTTACTGCCTTCCACCTTACTAAGCATTATTGCCTTTTCTAATGAGTCACGATATGGCCAAAGTATGACAGCCTCAGTTTAGTCATCTTGGCTCTGTTTTCTCCAAATACTTTGGGGTTTATACAACAAGCTTCTAGGAGTCATTCAGATCAGCCTGAACAAATCTGTTAAGCAGCTCAATGCTTCTTTCAAGAATCTATATACCCCTTGATAATAACAATTCTGAGCAGCCATATTTAAGGCACCTGTAATACTCTACTGAAAACCATTATGGGGTATCAGTTTCAGTGTTGCATGAGGACTTGGGAGACCAGGGTCTGAATCCCCACTCAGCCATGGAAACCCAGTGGATAACTTTGGGAAAGTCCCATTCTCAGCTTTGGAGGACAGCAATGCTAAACCTCCTCCTCTGAATAAATTCTATGGAGAAAGCCCTACATAATAAATTAGAGTTGACTTGAAAGCACAAAAGAAAACAAAAAAAAAATGGTTATTTCCTTTCATACATCTGATGAAACATAAACTAGTTAAAAAAACTTGTGCCACAATATTTTATATGTCTTTGGGATACCACAAGATTCTTTGGGGGGGGGTTCTGTAACAAATCCCACTATAAGTTGAGGAGAAGCCAGAAAATGGTCAAGCAGGAACATTTTTGCCTTCTGTCATTACAATTCTGACTCTATGAAGATGAAATAGCAGAGTTGTGAAATGTGAGGGTCACTCTGGACTTTCTCCAGCTATGTAGCAGGACACAAGGGTTCATCTGTTTTGAGGCTGCTCCTCGAGACCTTTATTTCAAACGTGAACTGAAAGATGCAACAGTGCAGGGCTTCAAAAGGTTAACTTTTGCACTAAAAATCTCAGGATCTCCTAGCCAGCAGGAACACTGATTGAGAGATACTTGGAATTGTGGTCCAAAAAAAATTACCAATTTTCCATGTTCTGGGATGTTGGAAACAGCCCTTAGAGATGCTTGACCCAAATTCTGGGTTGTACAATCCAGGAGAACACCCTTGACTTCAGACATGATAAAACTGTAGACAGTCATTTCTCTAACTGTGTGCTTAATTCAAAATAAATATTAGCATGTGGAAAGAGGGGAGAAAACACAAGCAGAAGAGCCTCAGTAAACAAGATTTAAGAGCTAATCTGGCTAACACACTGTGGAATGCTTGTAATTATCTCAAGGTTTTCACAAACCACCTTATTTAGATAAGGTGGTTTGCTTGTTTGCGGTGGAATGCATGTTAGGATGTGTTCTTTAAATACAGATTGCTAAAAGCACGTTCATTCTAAAGCTGAGGCAACAAAGTTAAGAAATGTCTGCTATATATAAATTACGATGTCTCTAGGAGTTTCCCACACATAAGTTGCTCAGGACAGCCAAACACACTTAGTAAACAAATATGGGCAATATTATTTTATGCGAAGTAAACTCTGGTGAAATAAACTCGGCTCAAAGCCGACTGAAACTGTTTTGATGCTTCTCATGCGCAGCTTGGAGTAACAACTCCCAGAATCCCTAAGACAGCAGGGTCACATTTTTTTCCCCAGTGGTCAAACTATGGAGTTCTTGAGTGCACAAAACAGACTGACTGGGATGAATCAGGGACAAAGGTGGATTGCCTGGCCCACACAACATTGTCCGCGTGCACCAAATATAGGGAGTCTCTCTGGGACAGAAAGATATCTCCCTTTTTCTGGGACAATCTCTGTTTGCTTTCTGTCCTACACTGCAGGGTGCAGCTGGAAACCTGCGCATGATGCAGTCTGTCTCCTTGAAGGATGGGCAACTGTGAGATAATGGGGGGCTGTGTAAGCTCACTAGGAGACCCTGGGGCCTGTACTCCACAACCACATACCTCGCTGAAGAAAAACAAACAAACCCAAGTGCTTTCTATGGGCTGTGGGGGGCATTTGATCCCTGTTCTTAGGGGTCTGGGGCCATTTTAGGCCTTTTTTAAAACAGGAAGTAACTTAAAGTCACTTCCAGTTTACTTCCAGTTTTTAATCCCAAAACATGATGTAAATGCCCACAGAGGGCAATGGAGGGGGGAAATACATTTTTAAACTTTAGAAGCCTCTTGGGGGGGCACAAAAACAGCCCTGGGGAGGCCACATGCATCCTATAGGCTGGGCTTTGCCCAAAAGTGTGTTGCTATTACTGAGATAGCACTGGAAACAATCATTAAATTTAAATGAGGAAAAGAAAGTATGCATCTCTGTAATCTACTACTTCTCCTCTCAAAATACAACTGGATGACTATATCATTGTGTGACTAGATTTCTAGTACACACATAAGGACACAAAAGGAATCCTTTGTGCACAGACCAAAGGTTTCTTTAGCCTACTATCTTGTCTCCAAGAGTGGCTAGCTTGTGACCTATTTTAAGTGGTTAAACAATCAGAGTTGACAACCTGGCACACACGAAAATGATCTCTGAAATAATTAGGGTGGTTTTTTTTTAAATGAAGTGTTCTGGGACAAAGCAAAATGTAGTTTGACACCAAAATGGGGTAGAGGGGAGGTTTTTGCTGGGACACTAAGGAAATGTACTAACAATCTGATGCTTGTTTTTAAGAACATGCCAGCAGGGCCCTGTGGCATTAAAAAAAATTAACAGAACAGTGTGTTACAGTCATTATTTCTTCAGTGCTAATGATGAAATGTGAGAAAGAATAAATGCGGTTTTCCACGACTAATTTGTGAAAGGAATTAATTTACTACTCTCCCCTTCCCACACTTTTATGAAGTACTTCGGCATTCCTATTATTTACGTATTTACTAGCATACATACCCAGTGTTGTCCAGGATTTTATTTTCTCATCGGTAATACTTGTTAGAAAGATTTGAGATCCTATATCTCTAATTCCCAAAACTGTCTTATCCAGTACCTGTAATTTTCTCCCATACTCCCCAATCCAATTTGTATTCAGAATCATTAACATACAGAGGTTGGGTTCCAGAGGGAATACACTACTCTCTTCCTTCTTGCTGCTAGGTCTCATCTCCATAGCAACCGGCCTATTCAAGACAGACACAGTTGACTGAGGCCCAAGAGCTCTCTGGCTGAGAATTCTAAAGGCCCCTCCCTAAACTGCAAACCTCAGGATTCCATAGGATGTTGAAAGTGGAATACTAGCACTAAAACAGTGTAGTGCGGAAATGGCCTAAGAAATACTATGGGTTGCAGTAAAATTAATCTACCCCTCCAAATAATTACTTGAATTCTGTACAGTGAACCTTCCATATAATGCAGGGGTTCTGTCCCAGGAACCCTCATGAATAATAGAATTCATGAATGCTCACATTCCATTATATTCAGTGACAACAACATGCACACAAAACACTTTAACATTTCCAGGTATGTCAGCATTATTTTAGGTACAGGTACATGACACTTTGTGTGAACTGAAAATCATGCATACAGGTCGCAGGTAAGGATGGCTCACTGAATGTTAAAAAGCAATACACTGACAGATGCTACACAGATATGGTAGCAGGTATGAGCAAAAATACATATAGATCCTATATGGGTAACCCTCCCCCACCACTCATTTCCAATTATCCAGTCACTCCTTTAACTCATACTACGTTTGGAATCATTATATAAAATGGAGAATGAACCAGCATTAGTTGTTACTCCACAGTTTTTATAACACCATAATATTAGAACTGGATAGGGGCAATCTTTTTAAAATCTTACTCTGAATATATCCTGCCTTGACTTCCAAATGAGAGTCAAGGCAGGTCACAACATGAATAAAAACAAAGTTCATGAATTAAAAATTAATAACAAGTTTTCGAAAATTAAACTAAGTAGGAGGACAGCTTTCTGTAGGCCAAACATCAATACTTTAAAACAACACAAATTAATAAAAAGGCTTTAATCCTTTAGAAAAAATAGAAAAAATGGCTACCCCCCTTCCCCTAGTCATGGTAATTTGAAAAATAATGTGCAATATTAAGAATAAACATACTGGTTGCCCAAAAAATATGATGTTGTTAAAGTTAGCATTATAAAAAGGAGAAAACTACCGGTAATAACAATGTTACTTGTAACACATTATTTCCAGATTTTGACCTCAGGGGAATTCATGGGCTTAGACCTCATATCCTGTACTTTTTACCAATATTCAATTAATACCACAGCAGAAAAATATACAAATTAAGGACAATCTGCATATCTCATTAATGTTATTCATTGCTCCATTGTTTTTTTAAAAGAAATAATAAAAAGGAATAACTGGTTACGTTTCTTAAAACTGGAACAACATAGGGATATTTGGACAGGAACTTACAAGTCTCTCTCCTGAAAGAACTTCTAGCAGTTTGATCAGCATCCTTCCATCACGAAGATCAGTGTACAAGTCTGTAATTCTACAGGACACACGTGCCAGGTGAGAATTAACCCATTTTGTGAATGTCTTCTTCTGGACTGCCTCTCGTTCATCTAGTGGAGGAAAAAAAAACAAGCTGGTTTAGCAAAAAGAAATCTGACATGGAAAGCAAGCCAACAATGTCCCAGTAACACAGGGATACTGTTTGAACATGTGATGTACTCTTTTAGCAGGGCAAGGGAGCATATGAGTGCATCCACACTGCAACATTTGATACCACTTTAAATGTCATGACTCCATCCTATGGAATTCCTGCAATTTGTAATTTTGTGAGGTATTTCCTCTGTAGTGCCAGTGTGGGGGTTTGAGTGTTGGACTCTGGGAAGCCAGGGTTCAAGTCACACTCTCTCAGCCTTAGAGGAAAGCAATGACAAACTTTCTCAAATCTGACCAAGAAACCCCCACGAAAGATTCACCTTAGGGTCACCATAAATTGGAAATGACTGGAAGGCACACAAGAACAATGGCTCTTCCTCTGAATTACACCACTAGAGCTTTCTGAGTACCTTGTATCGAAATACCAACCCTAGGATTCTATAGGATAGGCCATGGATGTTAAAGTGGTATCAAACTGTTATAATTGTGGAATGAGGACACATTGTATGACTCTCCAGATGTTACTGAGACTTCAGTTCCTACAAGTTTCAGCAAGTCTGTGGTGAAATATTATGGGAGGTGTAGCTCAACATTTGGAAGGCCAAATGTTGTCCTTACCTTACATGGATTTACACGGTTGGTTCATTTATCCCAATCATATCTCTTCTCACTCTCCAGAGTCTTTCCTGGCTCTGATGCCTAAGACTTTTTCCAGCGGAAGATACCAAAATTAGTCCTGAGACTATTCACCTACAAAACATGCACTGTGCCAATCAGCAATTGCCCTACATTATTTCACAGAATTGTGATATCTACTAGCATTGTAACACTTAAACTAACTAGCATGTGGATAACCCAATAGATTATCCCCAGGATTGGCTATGTACCTGTAGCCTGAGCAACCCTTGGTTGACTCTCAGCTACAACGAAGTACCTGAACCAAACCAGTAAGCATTTTATCTGGCCCAGTCCCATGACCTTAGTCCTATCTGCTTTTGGAATGTAAATTCTTCCCAAACTAGAATTTGGTTATAAAATGTTCTTTTACCCAGAACCAGAAGAGACTATTTGGCAACTGGAAAGAGTAGGACTAATTTTTCTAGAATGATTTTTATGATGAGAAAAAAAAAATACAGACCTGTTGGTATCTTAAAGACCGACAAATACGATCATAACATAGCTTACGCAGACTATAGCCCACTTCACTGAATACATTAAGTGCTATTCAGAATTTGTTCTATATAATACTTAAGGAATCTCCAGATGGGGCAAATGTGTTGAGAGGTTGTAGTATTTATTGCTTTGGTTTTTAATTTTTTAAAAATATCCCAAACACATTTCTGTTGATGGTTATCCAATAATTTCTGACATCAATCACAACATTTTATTCCTGCTCTCAAGTGGGTTTCTCCTTGATTCTGAGACATGTAGAAACAATATGTTCCCTTTCTTCCTTTCCTTTTCAAAATGTCTTTTCAGTGTTATTCTACATCTGTGAAACAGCACCTTTTGCAATATAACTTAGAAGAAGAAGAAGAAGAAGAAGAAAGAAGGAAATCTGCTTTTCAAATCATAGCATCATCACTCTAAACCACATTTTGAAACCGAAATTGCCACAAACAGCTCTCAAAAAGAACGATACAAGTAGACATGGTGATGGCAACCAGAGCCAAACCTGGCAAAAACCAAGGGGCTACATGGCAAAAATTCTCACTTCTTTAGACCAATCCCACAAACTTTTTACCTTCAGTCTCTTGGGATCAACCAGGTATAAGAAAATTCAGATGACTACCCTTAGATTTTCAAAGAATGCTGCTATGCTATTTAGTCTATCTTAATTTACAATATTTCAATCATAGATACATTTTCAAAAGAAATCTTGTGTGCCATGTGATCCAAACAGCATACCTTGTCAAGATTTCACAGATGAAAGCCAGGACACATGTGACTGACCAACACTGGAGTGTAATTAAAAGGATGTGGCCAGGCAGTAAAGGGTTATTAATGAGGAAGACAAGAGAAAACTACTATATTAAGCAGAAAAGCCATGGAATTTATGTAGTGAGTTTAGGAAGGGCAAGATCACCTCCTTGTTCCCTCTGCTGTTTGCTGAATTAACTCAGTGCTAACTACTGCACCTTTAACTCAGTTTGCAGCAATTGAAATAAGCTTGAAACAATGGGGGAAAGTGGGAAGCAGAAAGAGAAACTGGGATATTTTGAAAGCAGGTGAGAAAACAGGACAGCAGAGGATTAACTAAGACTGTCTCTGCCAAATCCAGACAGTTGGAGCGTATGAAACAGCACCTTAATTTACAACATTTAAACAAAAGTTCTTCACATCTTTCAAAAGAAAACCCGTACATCATACCATCCATATTCCACTAATTAACAACTTTTAAAACAAAGAAACACTTCATGTAAATGAAACTACATTTGACAAGAGTCTAGTTGCAAAGAAAGTTTTGCCTTCCCCCCTTTTAGCTGATTAAGCCTTTCTGATTGGAAGATTAAGGCATGGAGGGGTGGAGGGTGGAATCATTTAATGTATACGAATGATTGTAAAGTAATATCAGTTTTGAGATTAGTCTAGCTTTACAAAAAGCCACAGACAAACAGATGGTTTTTGGCTTAATCCCCAGGAATACTTTCACAACTGTTTGTGCAGCCAATTGTTGCCCAACACAGTGTTGATTTACTGTTGCACAGTAGATACCATTCCAGACAGACTACAGGCTGACCATCCAGTGACCTTTAAATAGACACACACATATGCATACACACACACACATTTTACTCATAAATTAAGCTAGTTGTGGGCAGGACTCATAATAGCTGAATAGCAGAACACTTCTTTGGATACAGATGATCCCAGATTTTAATTCATGGTATGTCTAGTTAAAAAAAAACACACACCTGAGAATAGGTTATGAATTAAAACTGCGTTAAGCAAATCCTAAATTAAGAGAGCAAATGGTCGGCCAACTTAGGCCCTTTCCACACGCGGGGGAAGAAATGGGCGAAAACACACTACAACGGACCTTACCTGAAACCGGGTAAGTCCATTGCCACGTGGAGCAGTGCGTTTTCATTGTTCCACACTCCTTGGCACCCCGCGGCGTCCTGCGGTGCCCAAAATGGCGGCTTACGACTGGCGGAGGCTCTCCACCAACCGGAGAAGCTCGCCAGCCGGAAAGCCCACCCCTGGCAGATCTGCAGGTATGCCATTGCGTGCACCTGCAAATCCACACCGGGCACTGCGACGGGGCTGCATGGGGCTGCACGCCCCTTGCTTTTTAAAAACCTCCGGAAAAGTGGTTTTTAAAAAGCACACAGCGCCGCCACTTCCGGTCGCCCTAGCGCAGATTGGGGTGTGGAACTACGCAAAAGTAGTCCACCCCAATCCACTTTACGGTGTAGACGACCTCCATCAGAGGTCACACTACACCGTTTTTTAACCCCCGTGTGGAAAGGGCCTTAGTACAAAGCAAGACCTTAAAGCCCAAACTGATCATGGATGCAGTTAAGATTAAATGGTGTGCCTATGCACACAAATGTATATATACACACACAGAGGCAACAATGGTCAAACTAACAAATTGCCTTTTCATTGCACCCCAAATTATCTGCTCAAGAAAACTGTCTCAGTCTGCCTAACGATAGGGCTGGCCTTGCATTTTCTTAAGGACACCAATCACCTCCCCAACCCAACCCAATGAAGAGGTAACATTTTTGATGCATTGTGGTGCTTGTATTCACAAGATAGCAATCACATGATGCACCCTATTGCCAACTCAACTACAAATAAAGAATGTACTTGTATATCTATGTGTGTAATGGCTGGAACAGAGACTTTTGCTATTAGGATACATATTTACATGACGGATAGCAAGAACGCCACTGTCAGAAGTTTTACTTTAATGATGGCATGCTTTTAACTCTGGCCACTGGCCAAAAGGACAAAATTCTGATGTGTTCTGCTTTTTATCCTGTTCTTTTTCTTCTGCTTAGAGTACAGTGACCCCGAAATGAAGTAAATATTTTGGCACAAGACAGTCACTGTGGGGCCATCAATAGCAGTAACTAGGCCTCACAGATTAGAAATGTTGCTATTGCCATGCTGGGCCTTGTGGATTAGATATGCAGCTAAGAGCAGAACAATCTTTGTGTTTGAGGTAGTTTCTAAAGCTAGGCCAAAACAGAGAGTACTGTGTTCATTCAAAAAAGATTTTCTGTATACTAGGTAGGGACAGGTAAGTTCATATATGGGGGGTGTCATTTTTGACCCCAGGGAACAACTGTAGATTGCACCACATCTAGAAATGTTAAAAATAATAATTAAAAGGAAAACCATCCAGAAGTGGAGGAACGGAGGGCTGCCAGAGTGAAAACTGCAGTACCTTTAATTGTTGCGTAGAAGCAGGAATTTCAGCAGGTGTTGCTTGTGTGGCTGTGTGACACACAATATCTTCTTAAAATCCCTGTTCTACAAAATCACTGAAGGTACAGGATCCATTTCTAGTTTTAATTCAGGCAACCCTAGGTGGAAGTTCATTTCTAGATTCCTTTAAAAAAATGGCAAGGATTGTGGGGCCCAGAGCCTTTCTGTAACTGAAAAGCACTGTTCCTACAGGTATCCACGAAAGGAAAAAAATCATGTTCTCATTCACTGAGTGCTCCTCTGTCCCACCCCACCCTAATCAATGAGTGGGCTGCAAAAATGGCTTTGGGAGCCACATGGGAACACAAGTTATACTTTGCACATCCATCCTTTATACCAGAGCTACTCAAAGTAGCGGTCTCTGGACCAGTACTGGTGTTTGCTGGGCTCTGGTGAGTTTCCTGGAAAGAAAAAGACAACTGTAGCCAATAGGCATAAATATGGTGCCAGTCTCTGGCATACTGGATAATAGATTATTGCTGGCCCTTCACATCAGATAGCCCGAGAAGCAATATTTTACACTATACTTCCGCAATATACACTATATATCTGCAGATATTTCAATCTATGTTCTTCCTTGAAGGCCTGAACTTTACTTCTGAGCAGAGATGTATAGGGTACCACTGTTAATTTGGGAGGAGGGGTAGAAGGAAAGAAGAGAGACTAGAGAATTAAACAAACAAGTCGAAGCAAGGCCTCAGGCTGGAATGCAGATATAATGATTTATTCCTATGTGGAAATTGCCTGTTATGTTCCAGTAATATAAAACAGAAAAAATATATTCCTAGGAGCAATCTACATTAATTACATATGCAGCATGTAAATATTAAAAATTAATATGAAAAGCAGAATCAAATAATAAACTGTTTAACCTCTGATGTGGAATACACATTATCTGCAGCCTGTTCAAATTGGGAGGCTGCCCCAGATGTTGGACTATAACTCTCATCAACCTCTCCGGTAGTGAGGGGAGCTGTAACCAACCACCACCAAAATACACCCAGTTCATACAGCCTGTATTAAATCAGTGTTTTAGACCTCGGTGCTGTAATTTGATTTTGATGTCTCTGTGATTTTGATATCTCTGTGAATGGGGAGGGGAGGTGCAGGTGTCTTCTCCTCCTATTCTCTTGCCTTTTGCCCAGGGGTGGAGAAAGAAGGTGCACACACCTGGGCAAAAGGTAAGGGAACGGGAGGAGGAGAATGGGGGTGGGAGGCACACGGCCATATCGTGAATAATCGTATTTGCAAAGATCAAAGCCACGAATGTGGAGAGAGGACTGTAAAGTTAAAAACACCATTCTTTTTCTCTTTCTGTTACTGCTTGTTTTTGAAACAAATACGTTAGCAGATCCATGCTAATACATGACAGATTACTATCATGGCATCTCAAGGAAACATTATATAATCTATACGTTATTCACTGGAGCGTGTCCAGAGGGAGGAGACCAAGATGGTGAAGGGTCTGGAAGCCACGCCCTATGTGAAGCGGCTGCAGCAGAGAAGGTTAAGAGGGGTCATGATAGTCATGTTTAAATATTTGAAGGAATGTCATGTCGAGGAGGGAGCAGGCTTGTTCTCTACTGCTCCAGAGACTAGGACAAGGAGCAATGGATACAAGCTGCAGGAAAGGAGATTCCACGTGAACCTCAAGAAGAACTTCCTGATGGTCAGAGCTGTTTGGCAGTGGAATATGCTGCCTTGGAGTGTGGTGGAGTCTCCTTCTTTGGAGGCTCTTATGCAAATACTGGATGGCCATCTTTTGGGAGTGCTTTGATGTGTGCTCCTGCATAGCAGGGAGTTGGACTGGATGGCTCCTGTGGTCTCTTCCAACTCTACAGTTCTCTGATTCACTGGTCAGCCTCTGTGGAGTAGCGGATAACATGTGGTACAATGCCCAGGCAGACCTAGATTCAAACTTGCATTCAAGTACATTCTAGATAGTTATCTGAGAATAACCCCACTTAAGTCATGTACAGAACCATGGTGCAGATGACTCACTTCAATATTTGAATTCATTGTAGGGCTTCTCTTTTATGTATATTATTAATCTGCAAGGACCATAATGAGTTTTTCATTTTAAAAAAAGTGCTGGGCAGGTCAACACCGTCACTTCATTCTTCTTCAGGATCAATTTAGACATTGCCTCTGTCTCCACCTTTTACCTCACCCCTAGGTAAATCTTACAGGTGTCTCTCTCCCCCTCTGAGAAGTCAAGGGTGTGACAAGAGTTTTTTTCTCTCTTCTCCCTAGCAAAGAACACCCAACACCCCACAGACCTTTGCTCCATGATATCAGTTTCTATTTTCAAACAGATTTTCCTTTTTTTTTCTTCACCTCTACATTCTTTTATTTCCTCTGCTTCCGGATTTTAATGTCAGTTTTCAGGCCAAATAGCAAACAAACCCTAGCATGCTCAGAGAGTTTCTGCAGAAGCTTTGCTAAAGGAAACCATCCCATGCTTGTCCAAGGATTCCCAGCTGTACATACAGAAGGTTCTTTGGTTCGGCAAACAAATTGGGAATTTCCCCTGAACTATGTTTCACACACTGAGAGTGTTCCAAAATTCACAAGCCAGTATATGTAGCACACATTGTAGAAACCATAGGGGTATTCTTTGGACAGATCTTCACAGGGAGGATTTCATGAAGGTTGCATCAGCTTGCTGTGAAGTGAAAGCACACTAGCAGGCAGTTCCTGCCTGAAGTTTCACAACCAACCAAGGTCTCATACTAGGTGGTGGTTCTCTTGTCACTTTCAGACCCATAAATCCAACAGGCAACTAATTTCCCTTTCAGTTTTTACAGTCTGAAATGACAGAAAGACTAAACTAAATGTCCCAACTTTGGGGAAAAGACAGAGTAAAGTAATAGAATACAGCAATATGATTTATTACAATACAGATCTCTCTCCCACACAAAAATGTTTATATCAGTGGCAGCCATGCTTGAGGCCTTTTCAGCTGAAGGTTAAAGTAAAAAATGTTTCCATCTATTAAATAAATAACAATCGTTATTTGCTACTGATAATTCTCACCATGGCAGCCAGCCAGACATGATATTGAAAGCTACTATCTTCTAAAAGTTTTGCAGGGATGGATAAAAACTCTGCAAATATAGACAAGTAGATGAGGGTGGGTATAAGATCACCAGCGAGAGTTTCTGAAGATTTCTAATTAAAGCCAGAGGATATGGGTGGAGCAGCAAATGGGTGGGAGCTTACAATGACATTTGTTTCTCTGGGGTGTGTGTCAATTGGTGGAGGGGGAGAGAAGGAGGAGGCAGACAATGTGAACATCATGCAAAGCACAGCCAGCAGGAAAAGGGAAGTTGCTCTCAAAGAATTTGCACTGATAATTCTGAGAGAATCAGACTTATCTCCAGGCCACACTAAGGACAGCGATTTCCGTGGGACGGAAACCCCAAAGGACACAATGTCCTCCAGATAAAGGGCTGGGGACTTGGACATCCTGGTTAAGATCCGGTAGTTTCTACAGATGCTTGGTAAATTAACATGCCTCATATAAACCAACCGAAAACTAGAGTGGTTCAGACTAGGGACAGCAAGGTGGAAGGTCAGAAGCCACTGACAGACCTCTGGGTTATTGGCAGCAGATTGGCAAGAAGTGTTTTATTGCAACAGATTAACAAAAAACAAGTGATTTTTTTTTTTTTTTAAATTTCTGCCATGGTAGAAGTTGTGCTAATTGCTTAGGCCTTAGCCCCACTGTTCCTCACCTGTAAAAATGCAAGTACATGCATATCTCAGTCAACAAAGCCTTTTCAACACACCCACACAGCTCCCCTTTTCCTTTTTGTCGGCTATCTAAATGTTTGTTTATTTGTTTGGTTTAGCAGCATCAGCATTGAGAGGATGGTGAAATAGAACTAGAAAAGCACTGACAGTGATGACTCATAGTAGAACATTTGCAGTAAACAAATGCAGAAAAGCTTGGCCTGGGAAATAATCGTATTCTTTTCTATCTGATCCTTCTGCAGCTGGGTATGCTTGCCTGCAATAGGCAAGGTAAACAGCAGCGGCCATCAGAATCCCTCGCTGAGCATGCACTAACAGCAAAACAGAGAGAAAAAGGAAGAGCAGATGATCTTGCCTCTCACCAGCTATCCCCAATATATTAAAAATAGCAGAGATCTATAAGTCTGGGCAAGAAAATTAAAATAATAAGAAACATGTATTAAGTATTTGTTGGTTTTTGAAAGAAGATATTGAAGACTTTTTTTAAAAAACAACAACAACCAAATTCTGTACTCATCTACGTAGCTGCAGCTTCTGTTGCTGTGTGCCTTCACGTCATCCTAAGTTATGGTGACCCTAAGGCCCTATCATGGTGTTTTCTTGGCAGAATTTGTTCAGAGGGGGGCTGCCCTTGCCTTCTTCTGAGGCTGAAAGTATGACTTGCCCAAGGTCAAATAGTGGCTCTCCACGGGCAAACGGAGACTCAAACCCTGATCTCCCACATTCCTAATCCAACGTTCAAATCACTACAGTATGCTGGTTCTCTGTTGGATTTTGTAACATTTTATTGACTGAGCATGAGGCCATTTCCTGATGCCAGCCTAAACAGTGATGCCACCCTACCTGTAACTTGCTACTTGGGGGTGGGGGCAAAAAGGGTGTCACCCAGTCACTTTCCAAAAGTTACTCTTTGAGGGGATTTTTTTAAAGCATGGTGGATTTTTCAAATACCATGCCATTTTCTTATCAATACTAAGGTTTTTATTTCTAGGCGGAAAACAGAAAATGGATAGTCACAGGAAAATTAACAGCACTCAGCAACTAATGTAACAAATGACCATATCAACTATACAAAAATTAATACCAGCAGGCTACTTTTCAAACAGTGCAACAGGGAACAACAGTGCATTGGAAATGATTCTGGAACCTCTTTGGTACAGTGAGGGAAAATATGAATGAAACTTCTGGCTACATACACAGCCCCTTTTGAGCACGCTGCAATTAAACACAGAAGTCTTCAATTAGCCACAGTTTCTCATTTTGTCCAAACCAGGAAACTACAGATTAAATCCACTATCACACTAGAAGCCATCTGCAAGTGCAACATGACTCCACCCCAGCTTCCTTATGAGTCTTGATGCTGCTCCCCAAATATGGTTGGGGGAAGATATTCCATACCTGTAGAAGTGCACAGCATGTGTGTATTTGCATAAGGGCAAACAGTCTTCTAGTGGTGCCACTGCTGGAAGCAGTTCCACTAGTGGAACAACTCTCGTTGATCCTGGTGTATTGTTACCAAATCTGAATTGAAACCATGTTTGAAGCTTGTTTAAGATCCTATCTTATGCCAAACATAGTAAACATGGCTGGCATCCTGCTAATCATTTACAATGTCTTAGGCCATTTCTGCACCCTACCTGATCCTGTTGTCCTCCTGTCATAATCCCAGCAGTGTCTTCGCCAGGAACGAAGCATGATGAGAACACTCCCATCCACATGTGGATGGCTCCCTATGGAAGGGAGTATGAGTGACATGTACCTGCCTTTTACAGTGCAGCTGGGCTCTTTCCCATGCTGTGCTGGGGAAAGAAGCACCTACACTGCGCTTCCTGCCCTTCCGCATGGCAGGTAAGGATGGGAGTGTCACACAATTGCAGCCGCTTAATGGATTTATTCCATTAAGCAAATATAACATGATTGCAACTGGGGCGGCTGTAACTGCAGCGAGACCATGACAACATCATGTAGAAGCATGACTGGTGGACCGCTGCCATCCTGCCCCCATAGTGGGCCTGCAGTGCCATGTGGAAGGCCATTTCCACACTAGCCTGTTATAGCGCAATGATTCCACTTTCAACATCCTCTGGAATCTTGGGGTTTGCAGTTTTGGGAGGGGCCGGCTGGCTGTTGAAAGTGGACTCATTGCGCTATAACAGGCTAGTGCGGAAATGGCCGAAATGTAAGACTGTTCCCCATTCCCATTTACAACTGTAGTACAATTGTATAGATTTCAAATGCCCCCATGTTAACACATCTTAAAATGTAGCAAACTGTACCAAGGAAAGGAGTTCTGTGGTCCAGGTAGCAGGGCACTGAGGAATGGTGTACCCAGCCTCTTCCTGCCATCTAGCACCAAGGAGTTTTGATAGGACCTCACAGGGCACCCTGTTTCTGCTCAGCATACTACTGTTCACTGGCAGGAGAGGGGATGGACATGTCATCCCTCACCCCCTCCCCTCGCCAGCGATACAGAAATCCTTCGCTCAGTACTGCTGGCTGGATTTTAAGGTGGGTTATAGGATTAGATTGGGAGACAGAGTATAGGCACAAAATTGTGTCCAGGATCTTGGACAATATTTTCTCTCTTAAAATTATTTTTTATTAAATTATTTTTTATTTTTATTATTATTTTTTATTAAAAAATGATTAACATATTGTTAAAGAACAGATTATGATTTTAACAATTATTGACAAAGTTCTTATCTACAATCTTTGTTCATCTTAACTTCCTCTTACCTATTTCCTTGGACATCATCTATACAAACCTATACAAACTCCCTTATTTCCTTTCATCTTTCAATCTGCTTAATATAATTTTGTTAGATCTAAAGTTTATCTAATCCATCCCTACTTCTTTATATTTGTGTACATTTCTCTTAGATTTATCTAGAGTTTATATACATTCTTTCCATAGCGGGATTCTTAGATCATACATAATCTTGGTTTGTTATTGTCTCCAAATTGCTAATTGTGTGGGTACAGTCATAGAAAAGAAAGGATGAGGAGATAAGGTACATTTTAAACTATGTCATTAGGTGTAAATCCCCATCTCTTCCTTATATGGTTTGTAACTGGAGTCCTGACACTACTTTCAAATTCCAAAAAACCAGAAAATTATAGACTATTAAAGATATCTGTATTGTATTCAGGAGCATCATGAAGTGAAGATAAAACATGGGGTGGGGGACAAAGAGATAATCTACGTTTTACCTGAGTAAGCTGTGACATGGTTGTCTGAAAAAGAGCTTCTGCCTCTCATTTCTAATGGATCACTGTCAGAAAACTGAAGAACTAAATTCTAAAATCCTAACATGCACAGATCAACTCTTCACCAGGAACATCAAAGTGAATAGGATTTCACACACATGATGTGGCTACAGATTTACCTCTAGAGCACAATACACACAGAGAGAGGGAAGAAAAGAGGAACACAGGGCAAAAGTCAAAGCCCTTTCAGGATGCAGGGGCTTCATGTTTTCTCAAGAAGCAAGATGGGGAAATACGTCTTTGAATCCCACACACAGTTCCACAAATTCCTGCAATTCCTGGAGGCTTTCCTTTTAAGGAGGAGTGTCCCCTTGAGATCAAGCTGCCTTCCAAGGATCAACAGCTTCTGTTGCTCCTCTTCAAACAGCTGGGGAAAAATGGCTCAACAGAAAATCTGTGACACAAAAGCAGATTAAGAGCTGGCTAGGGAATGGTTTTTGATAGAGCCCTGGGTTAGCCAATTAAAAAACCAGAATGACCCAAAGTTGAACTTTTTATTTCATCCTTAGGAACACAATACAGTCAGCCCTCCTCATTCGCCAGGGCTAGGGGTGCAGGATCTTTGCAAATATGGAAAAAATGGAAATATCAAAATGTGTGTGTGTGTGTGTCTGTGTGAAGGGGGTCAACGCACGATGGGGAGAATGAGCACCCAGGATCCAAACCGGGTCAGGGAAAGGAGGTGAGTCAGCATGCTGGCCCTATACTTCCCCTCTCTCGTCCATCTCCTTGCTTGGGTGGGTGGAGGCATTTGGAATCTGAAGTGCTTTGGTCCAGGGGAAATCTTGTCATGTGATTTTTTTACAAAGAGCTTCAGGGGTGGAGGGAGGAATGACCTTTTTGGTGCTATATTTTAACTGAGGATTCTTGGGGACCATTCACACTATAGAATTATAGCACTATCATTCCTCTTTAACTGTCATGGTCCCCTCCTATGGTATCCTGGGCTTGCCAGTTTAGGGATTCTCAGCCAGACAGCTCCAGTCCCCCATCAAATTACAAAGCCCAGGATTTGATAGGACAGAACTATGGCAATTAAACTGGAACAACAGCACTAGAATTGTGCAGTGTGAATTGGTCCTGGAAGTTATAATACCAAAGCAACTTTCCTGAGCTCTGGTTTTGGCTTGATATGAAATGTCCCTTAGTAACCAGCCCTTGGAGGGGAAAACAAAACAGAATCCAAAATTCAACAGAATCTTTGACAACTGATCAACTAACAACTAGCAATCTGAGTATTTATAGTGAGAGGAACACAATGTCCTTCCTTATCCAAGTCCTCTGTGACCACAGAATATTTACATCAATGCCACCCATACTGTATACTTGGGAGTAGGATGGGGGTCTGATTGGTTTGTCAATTTTTTTTTTTTTTGAAAATCTTAGCCCTTAAACCACATCAGACTAAAAACCAGCAATATTTTGCCCACAGACTACAATTTAGGGATCATTACATTATAGGGTAGAATTTCAAAGGGAAGCAGGAAACTTAGGTATACCAACATGTCAGCCAGGGCTGAGCTGGAAGGCGGATTTGTTTTTTTTTAAAAAAAAAGATTTAAGTAGTGTACTGATTGGAAATAGTAATTTATGTAATTTCTGCTTTCAAGTACGGTAACCAGTCCCAGAGTTTTGTGTACAGTTAAAAAAAAATCCAGAGAAATACACAAAATGTTTGTACAACAAGTAATGGATATAGCTGCTTGAATACTAAATACTGTATTAAGGCAATTACTACAGCTGCCTTCTTGTGAATGGTGTCCGCCTAGGAATACTACGAACTGAATAAGAAATTTGAGGACTGCAGCCTATAATACTTTGTAAGAACATAAGGTGTTCTCTCCATCCATGCAAACATTTTCAATGTAGTCAGTTAAAAAAATCTGAATAAAAATAACATGCCAATTGCTCCAGCAGATGTTTACAGCTGGATGTGTCCAGCACAACGGAACTCCCCTGATGTAAGGCAGGTTATTTCAGAAACTGTACCACATTCATCCTGGCCATTGATGGATATATACCATTCCAAACCATTGTCTAAGTAACCCAAACAACATAACATTAGCACATTATGCAAAGTTTATATCTTTATATATATTTTTTATTTTATACAAATAGTATACAGTTGACCCTCCACATTTATGGGTTTCACTTTTATGGATTTGATAGTTTCTTCAACCTCTGCCACTACCCCCCCAGGTGCTTCTTTTCTGTGGGAACCTTCTCTCTTTGACAGTTCTTCTCAGGCTGTATAGCCCTTTAAAAGCTTTTATCATCATGTGATCATAGAGTTGGGAGAGAGCACAAGGGCCATTGAATCCGACCTCCTGCCATACAGGAATACACATTCAAAGCATTTCCAACAGATGGCCATCCAACCTCTGTTTAAAAACTTCCGAAGAAGGAGACTCCATCACACTCCGAGGCAGCGTACTCCACTGCTGAACTGCTCTTACCGTCAGGAAGTTCTTTCTGATGTTTAGGTGGAAGCTCTTTTCCTGTACCTTATAGTCATTGTTCCATGTCCTAGTCTCTGGAGCAGCAGAAAACAAACTTGCTCCATCCTACATATTGACATCCCTTCAAATATTAAACCTGGCTATCATGTCACCTCTTAACCTCTTCTTCTCCAGGCTAACAGACCCAGCTCCCTCATGGGGCATGGCTCCCAGGCCTTATAAGCACTTTGGTTTCCCTCTTCTGGACACCTTCCAGCTTGCAATATCATTCTTGAATTGTAGTGTCCAGAATTGGACACATTACTAAGTTTTAAATGTTTATAATTTGTTTTAACTCAATGTATTTTTTAAAAAATTATGGAAGCTTATTGATTTTTTAAAAATACCTTTCTATTATAAACTGTTTTAGCTGTTTTTTTTTAAACTGTGCTGTAAGCTGGCTGGGGTCTCATATTGGGAGAAAGGTGAGATGTATATAAAATTAATTAAATACAACAAATACAATTCAGATCCATCCCTATCCTTCAGCTCACATGCTAAAAAGACAGGAGATGTGAAATTCTGCTTGACATTCGGTAAGTCAAGAAAACTGCCCAGTTTATCAGCTGTTTCTTTATTGACCCTGGAATATTCTTTGGCATCTGTGGTTTTCACTAGGAAAGCATCTCTGACACATTAATGCCTTGAGGACTAGAAACTTGCTCCGATGTATCAAGGCAAGAGTCTCATTCTGCCAGCTTCTGCTACCACTATCAGTTTTAGCACTTGGCCAAAATTGGTGGTGGGCAACTAAGGAAGGCTAGGGGGCCACCTTAGCCTCTGAGGAGACCTGCAGGACTACATGCACCAGTAGCATCCCAGCCCCACAAATAAATAAACAAACACATAATAATTAATAAAAAGGGGGGGTTGCCCCCAAATGCCCTTTATGGAACATGGGGGCATTTTGCCAAGAAGAGGTCTTTTTAGACAGTACAAAGTAAGCAGAAGTCACTTCTTGTTCCAGAATTCCTGGGCCTAAATTGGGCTCTGCCCTATGCAGTTGCTGATCCATACAATACCTAGTTATTCTTATTTTGCCATGAGAATAAGTGAAGAGCAAGGATTAACATATCAGGCCATTTCCGCACTAGACTGTTATAGTGCCATTATTCCACTTTCAACATCCTATGGAATCCTGTGGTTTGCAGTTTAGGGAGAGGCCTTGAGGTCCCTCTCTAAAACTGCAAACCCTAGGATTCCACAGGATGTTGAAAGTGGAATGATAACACTATAACAGTCTAGTGTGGAAATGACCTAAGTCTCATAGCCCTGATCAACCTGGGCCTTTGAATTAAAAGGAAGAAAAAATATATGGGAGAAATTTTAGAATTTCCATTCAAAACAGTTTCCATTCTTCCTCTTTGATTCCACTTAAGCTTCAGAATAGAGCTACACGAAAAGAATCTGAAAAGCGCCTACTGAATTAGCAGTAGTTACTTCCAAACTTTTTTATAAAATCAAACAACAACTTCCCTCTTCTGCTCTGGCTTGCTGGTTGTTTGATGCCCTGATACAGTAAAAGGGCATGAGAAAATCAGTCATCTGAGAAAGGCACCGAGGCCTTACGTACCAATACATACAACATAAAAGTTATCCGAGGTTATCGCTTTAAAAGTGACAGATAAAAATATTGCAGCTATTTATATTCCAAACAGAGAAATAAATCACATTTCTAAGCTGCAGTTGCAGAGAAATATGCCATGAACTTTGAGAGACCCTTCCTACATTAAATTGTTCGATCATATCACCAAGATGTTGAATTCTTTTATAGTGCCATGCAGCACCCATGGTGGAGCACAAACCCAACAGTCTTTGCCAAAATGGATAACAAATTGTAACAGTGAATTGTGCATTTTATGAATATTTCTTCCCCGTTTTCAGAATCAACAGCCAAATTATTTCAGCTTAAGCAGCAGTGCTTAAGAACCCGCAGTGCTGACAGAATAAGGCCTGAACCAAGCTTAGAAATAATTCACCAAAAATTAACTTGTGAACCTGATGCATTAAAATTTTTAACAATAGTTTTAATTTCAAAAGCCTAAATCCACTTGTTAGTCCCAAATGGAATCAATCTACTGAATCAATGGAAACTTGGGAACTCACTACAATAAGTGCCATTGATTCCATGGGTCTACTCACATTTGAACTAACAACTGGCTTTAAAGTACATTTATTAATTTCATCATTAAGTGCTGACAGCATTATTTTTGAGTCATGATTAATGATCCTTGTTGTTTAGTTCACTACTGGTCATTTTTTTTAAACTGCTTTAAAATGTAATACCATGAATTATGAACTAAGCAAACAATTTAATTTTACCACTATTTCATAATAGCATATGCATCTGATGGCCAATACAAAAATCAGATAGGCTACATAACTGGAAACAGAAAATAGAGAAGCCCTAGTCTTTCTGCAAAAACAAGACCAGGAGTCGATTGTGGCAAAATCATGAACTACTAATATCAAAAATTAGAGTAAAGCTAAAGAAGAACACTAAATCAATCAGTATGCAAGTAACACTAATTTTCCCTAAGCTTCGATTTGAACCTGGCTAATTTTAGAACTCTAGTGCTGAACTTTCAAGCCAGCATGTGGTATCTGAAAATGCCGTTTCTCCACAGTCATCACGTTCATGCCAATATCTGAACAATGGCCATGCAGGAAGTGTGTTGGCTCCATTGTCACTTCATCTGCTATGCAGAAGGGGTGGAAGTTAGCAAGGTCTTATGAGACACTGAGATTATCTAATGAGGCTGGATGGTTGGAGACTCTTGTGAGATAAGGAGAAGTGCTTATCAATTATGTTTATAAAGCAGAATTTAAATGTGCAGAGATAATTGCCAACTTGGACAGCTTTAAAAGGGACTAGACAAATGCAGGGTGGATCAAGCTACAATGGCTAGTAGCCATCATGGTTATAAGAACCTAAGAACAAGAGCTGGTCTGCATCAGACCAAAGAATAACTTTGGCCAGTATTCTTTATTCAAAGTGGCCAACTACTCATGTTCAGCAGACCAGATTTTATAATGAAAATGTGCTGTGGTTAACAGTGTTCAAAAGACTTCAGTATTAATCCTACATGAGTTTATTTTGGAGTAAGTCTCAAAGGATCCAAAGAAGTTGATCCTCAAGTAAGTGTGTACCCTATCCTCTAACCACCCCAATTTTACAGGGACAACCCCAGTTACTCCTCCGCTCTCCTACTTTTTTAGTTGCTTTTGAAATCTCCCAGTTTCTCTCTCCTCCTCCCACTTTTCTCCTTCATCTTCAGCTTACTTAACTTGCTGTAAACTGAGTTCAAAGTGCAAAAGTCGTTTACGCTCAACTCAACAGGGGGAGAAGAGGGACAGAATCTTGCCCTTCCCAGGAGGCTGAGGCAAAAGCAAATCACTGCAGCCTTTCCTAGCTTGTCTGTTCTTCTCCCCTAATACTTTTTGCCATCTTGACCTCACTCTGATGTTGCTTGGGCCCCACATGTGTCCCAGTTTTCACCTGTGGAATGCTGGAGCATATGGTGTTTAAAGGCTACAGCCTAACCACACAAACACGTGTTCATCTGCGAAAAGGTCTTGTTGTACTGAGTAGGGCTGTTGGTTTTAGGTTACAGTCCATTTAGGCTGTAACTACAGATAGCTGGTGGTTATTTAGCTCATTCCAATATGGGTTAACAATGGCCATGTAAACTATATGCTGCCCCACTCTTTTGCCTTAACCACTTTGGATAAGGGGGATTTCATCACTGCGGGGGCTTTAATTAGATGGCCCTTGGGGTCACTTTCAATTCTATGATCTCAGTAAGGCTTAACTTCTAGGACGAGAGATGTACAGGGGTGACATTACCCTGAAATCATAATGGTGAAAGTATTATCTCAAAAATGTTGCTTCAGTCTCTTTCCAATATTTTTAACGGAAATGCCTCTACGTACGTGAGGAAGTATCTCTGTCTACCTCACTAGGCTGACCTTGGTCATTTGTATTGTTCTCTCACTGAAGCTTTATAGGCATTGTTTAGGGAAAATAAAGTCTTTTCCAGATGCTTTCTTTTATTTTTGAGCAACAGAAACCATCTTTTTCTCCACACAAATCCTCTGTTTGCCTCCCTCCCGTCACATATTCTTATTTACATTTTCCCTCTCATTGTTAAGGGGGAACCCTCACCACAGAATTTTTATTGCTAAATTTTACTGTAACCAATGTGTCAGTTGGTTTTGCGCATTTCTACTTCCATAGGTCAACTTTACACCTTTGCTTCCTAGCATTTCCATTGGGAAAGTTACTTTTTGGACTACAACTACCAGAAGCTAGAAGGCTATGATTAGTTTGAAGCACACTTCTGTCCATTCTGTATCTCATTCATTCATTCATTCATTCATTCATTCATTTTATTTAAAGCATTTCTCTATTGCCTCCTAGCCCACAAGGGCTCCAGTGGCAATGAACAAATAAAAACAAGTTAAAACAATACTGAGTTCCTTTCTTAAAAAATGAGCAGAATTACAGTTTTAGCCAGGGTAGAAGTTCTATCATATGCTACACAATTAACAGATGGTTAACTGATGCCAACAAGTTGTTTGAATGATGGACATCAGCAGCAGCCACTGCCTTAAGAGAAAAAAATGTTTAAGCACAACTAAGGGCACACTGTAGCCACAGTGTGTGTAGGGGGGAAAGCAGAATTTTGCTGGTCTCACAAGAGCCAGAAAGGGGAGCAGCCAGTTGTGAGGCAGGATTTGGTCATGCTGAGCAGGAGGGAAGGTACTTGGAGAGCTGCCGTTCAAAACTCTTGCCAAGTTCTGGTTGTGTGTATGCAGAAGTAATTGGGAATTATTATTAGCAGACACCTGTCCAACCTCTTTTTGAAGGTGTCCAGCAAAAGAGACCCCACCATCTAATTGGTTCCATTCCTGAACCATTCTAAACATCACGAAATTCTGTCTAATTTCAATCACTATTTATCCTCGTGAAACTTAAAACCATTAGACATGGCCCTACCCTCTGGTGCAGCAGAGAATAAATCTTCCCTCTTCCCTCTATAACAGCTCTTGAGAGATTGAGATAAGAGTGCAATCATGGCTCCCTTCAGTCTTCTCTTCGCTAAGGCTGAACACGCCCAGCCCCTCAACCTTTCCTCATAGGATTTGTTCTCCATATCTCTTATCATCTTTGTTGCCTTCCTCCGAACACACTCCAACTTGTTAACTACATTACAGGGCTATGATTCCATTTGAACTGCCATGGTATCATCCTATGGGATCCTGGGATTTACCTTTTAGGGGGCTGGTATTTAAAATTCTTATCAAACTACAAACCCCAGGATTACACAGGATGGGACCTCAGCCATTAAAAGTGGAATCAAATGGCATTTCCACACTATATTGTTATAGTGCTATTATTCTACTTTCAATTTCCTATGGAATCTTGGGGTCTACAGTTTACGGAGCAGCTCTTTGGCCACAATGAACTACAAACCCCAGAATTCCATGTTGAAAGTAGAATAATAGCATTATAGCAGTGTGATGTGGGAAGGCCCATAGTGTCATAACTTTGAAATGTAAAATGCCCTGTTGTCAGGAACTGCTTGGATCTACATGGAGCTGCCCCACACAGTTAAACCAGGGGCATCCCTTCAAGTCCAGGTCTGACTGCATCCCATCAAGGTAGCTATTGGCTGCTTCTGAGAAGGAAGGAGTATAAAAGAAACTCCTGATGCAGTTGAGCCTTCTAACCTTTCCAAGGATCTTCCTGTTTTTTGTGTGTGTGTTCTGGTGTACTCTTTGGTGCAGAGTTGCTCCTTGACCTGGCATCTTGGTTTGCTTCTTGACCCTGACTGTAGGCACGTTCTACAGTTCTTGGGTCACTCTGCATTGATGCACATGGCTGTGACAGAAAGAGAGATGTATTTTCATCCAGTCTGGGAGAGGGATGGCCAAAAATAAAAATGGGGGAAAAGAAGAGGCAAGGAAAAATTCTGCTTCCCACCCAGCAGCACATGCTGTTATTTTAAGCTGTTTTTCAGGCATCTGGTGACAACTTAGTCCTGATATTGGGGATCTGATGCCATTATGTTATTTGGCCTCCAAGATTAGCAGTAAAATAGCATTTAGCTTTTCCTTTACACCTAAAAATATGTGGGTTTTTTACAGTTAACCAGATTTTTTGGTTAAAAAAATATAAGAAGTATGTACATAATCACTCTGTTGGCTAGATATTAATATTTTTTTCTGTTCTCATAGATTAGATTAATAATAGTGATGCTGTTTGTTCCTATGGAAACAGAAAGGAAGAAGAGTAATTTGCATTTGGTAATTAGGAGCTAAAAGCTAGATCTAGAGCTACTCAATGCAACACAGTCAGAGCTCTGAAGAAATTTGACCACTCCAGCAGATATTAACTCACTTTGAAATCTCCTAATTCAAAAGCGTAGCAAATTATTCCATGGGTTGCAGCAAAAAAATAAAACTGCTTTATACTGAATGCAGCAATCTGAATGCTTTTTACATTAAGCTGTTGGCACAAAAAGGGGAGGAAAGAGATTAAAGAAAACTAATGATCTGTAATGAGATTTAATGCTGATATGAACTGAGAAGAATTTTAAAAAGGATTTTTCCCATGATATGAACAGAGTTTCTTTTCCCAGCTTTGTGCCCTCTGGGTGTACTATGATTCTCATTACACCTAGCCAGCCTGGCCACCAGACAAAACTACTCTGTGCTGTAAAGTTCATGTAAATACAATGTAAAGGTCATTTATATAGCTTGAGCCCGGCAGATTTAGGCTCATCAACCCAATTAAAAGAATCTCTAGTACAGTACTAAAGTCTTCATTTAAAAAAAAATGACAGAAAATTATACCACTGAAGTCCATCTCCTTTTGGTCACACTTACAAGGAGGCAAGAAAGCAAAACTGTGTCGTGACAATTATTTTATACTTCTTTCTTTTCTTTTTTTCTTCGTCAGTGTCTCCCTCAGCAACTTCATACAGCTTCTCAGCGAAGCTGACTACATACTTTCAGAATGTTGGGCTTAAAACCAGCCCAAGTTTCTAGATCTCCTGATCTCACTGAAAAACACCTTGCAACATGTCAGACAGTTTTGCTAAATTGCAAGATAAAAGGCCAAAGTTTGAGAATGATTGACCCTGCTCAGTCAGGATGGTTGCCTGGTGCTCAGTTCCTCTCTGTAATTCACACCCTTTTGTACATTTGTACTGAAAACCTAGGCCTCATTCCAGAGAGATGTCATACTGTTGTTATCTATCTAAATGCTAGTATATAGTGGACTATTTCCTCTTTGCTCTGGCAACAGTCTCTTCTCTTTTCAGCACAACAGATTAGTCCATGTAGTACAGAGATGGGCATCTGTAGAAGGGCAGGGGGCTGCATTGGTCCCACCAGGAAACTTGGGGGGGCACACCTAATCCCACACCTGATCCTGCAAAAATGAATGAATGAATGAGTGAGTGAAATATTGGCCTCCAAGTACTCTCTGGGGATAAGGGGTCATTTTACCACGTTTTTGGGCCTTTCTGGACCTTTTTAAATCACTGGAAATGAGTGGAAATCACTCCTGGTTTCACAAGATGGTCTTTATTGGATCTAAATTGGCCCAGGTTTGGCCCCAAAGATGATGGAAATGTCCCCCACTCCTAGAGAGCATTTCTGGGGGGGGGAATTGAAAAAGTTTCCAAATTTTTTTGGAAAAAAAATTGTTTGACTCCCAAAGAGGCCAGGGAGCCTTCAGACACAGTGGAAATGCCTTCTCCACCCCTAAGAGGGCTTTTGGGAGCATTGTGAAATATATTTATTTTTGACCCCATGAGAGATCTTACGACCACAAAACTGGCCAAGGGGCACAGGTGGCCTGTAGGCCACACTTTGCCCATCCCTGATGTAGTGGGATACAAATGGCAGTTGTGTGCAAAGGAAGCATTGTGCAAACTGGAATCTTACATTCTCATAGTGCGCATTTCAAAATCAAGATCCCAGTTCTCATGGAAGACTGGAAGCTGTGCATCAGTGAGATCATGGAGATTCCAGATTCCAGAATGGTATGATGGAGATCCATTGCAATGCAGACTGAAACAGCTAGGAAACAAGGCCCTGTTTTCGTGCTGGAGAGCTCTCTCAAATGTTAAAAACAGTCACGAAGTTAACCTACCAGAACTTATGCTGTGTCACATTAAAATCAACACTGAATATGTCCCATCTTCCCAAATCACCAGATAAAACTTTAATTATGATAATTAACTCTGACAATAAACAATGAATAGTGATGACACATTCATTAATTCATGTATTACATGTTGAGATTTCTGACCACTATATTATGAATGATCATCACAACACATCTGGTTGTAAAGCCTAGTTGATTATTAGCAAGAAGTATTAATCATAGCTTAAAAGTAAAGATTCAATAGTTAAGTATAACTGTTTAATTACTATGAGCTGTTTGCAACAGAGGCAGGAACTAATTTTAGTTATTTGTAGGGTTTTGTAGTTAAGTGTGATTTTAGTTTTTGGGGTTGTTGTTTTTTTGTAATGTTCAGTATATTTTATGTCTTTTTTTGTATTGTTGTGGGTTTTTTTGTACTATTGTCTAATAAATATTTTTTTAAATAAACACATACCTGGAAGGTAGGTTAGCGTTCTTATTTCTTATTTTTATCTCACAAATTCTGTCTGTGTGTGTGTTTGTGTGTGTGTGTGTGTGAGAGAGAGAGAAAGAGACAGAGACAGAGACAGAGAGAGAAGATGGGTATCAAGGACCACACACATTTAATGGCAGAGATGAGTTTTGATAGGGAGAATTTCTTTATTCAAAGCTCATTTCTTCATCATTTGGCCACAGTACTTTCAAGAAAAGACATTAGAATCAGCCTTCAGGTGAATTCAGATTTCTTTCCTCAGCAATCAACTACCTTATTACTATAGGCTGAAAGGTCAGAAGTTCAATGTGCAGTTAGAACATGGAATCTCTGAGCCACCTGCTCTATTTACTTATGGTTGGGGTTGAATCCACCCACCCGCATGAGCCATTACTCAAGTTTAATTGCAGGCAAAGGGCAATCACATCCTCTGCTAATAAGGAAGTTTCATTAGTTATTTTACTCTGTTTTTTTTAATGGACACACCCTTTCCAACAATGACTTATTCATCAGTGGGACGTTGTGGCTCTTGGGGAGTTAACACTGGAATGCCATCTCTGTTAACAGTAAAAAACTACTCCACCTTGCAAATAGCAGAGCAGATGCAGTTGAATGCATGCAATATGAGTCTGTTTTAAAAAGTGCACCTCAATATAAGCTGCAAGATATTAAGAATACAGGCATACTTCAGTTAACAAAGTCTCTGACAGAGAAGCTTGTTTTAAACAGAGATTTTAATATTCCCAGAGCTCCCTTTTATTCTTTGTTCCCTGCCTAGCTGGAATATTTTTAGTAACATCAGTATTGGGAGGATAGTGAATGAGGGCTAGAGAAATGCAGACTTCCACGTCATGTTGCAGCAGGAAACAATTTTAAAAAAGCCTGACCTGGGAAAGAACAGGATTCTACTCTAGCCAATCCTACTGTCTGGTCAGCTTTGCTTTCCCTGCCATGCAAGATGATATCATGTAATGCCATGCGGTGTGATGCTATGTAATGCCATGTTCCAAACATAGGTTGGGAGGAGATGATGGAACTGAGTAAGAAACTGTGCTGGGAATGAATGAATGTTATTTTAACAAAACTTTGAAGAGAGGGAACCAACACACCTTATGAAGTTGGCAGATGTGACAAAAGCCTGGGAACTAAATTGTTCTAATTAGCTGTCAAATAAGATGCTTGCTTATGCAAATTTATAATGTTACAGCTTATAAGGCACTGAGATTCAGTAGTTTTCTAGTCTTGACAATTGCCAGAATGTGCTGCTGTTACTGTAAAGTCTCCTGAATAAAGCTTTTGCAACTTTCTAAGCTGAATTTCTGGGACCAGAGCTATCCTCTACTTGACACCTACTTGCCTGCCTACAACAGGCAAGGTAAACAGCAGTTGCCTCCATAACCTTTTACTGAGCAAGAGTGAATAGAAAAACAGATGGGAAAGAAAAGGCAGATGAATCTGCCTCACCTGCTTTGGCCACCAAAATGGAAATCGTTAAGTGGAAGCAAGTCAAAGAAAAAAAATCAGAAAGTTTTGAAGAAACTTTCAAATGGTTTCTAGAAGGTTTAAAACTTTTTGTTCACATACAAGGCTTACCTGGTCCTGTTGTTACATTTTACCTGTGTATATTGTTAGTTCTGAATAAAAGATCTGCTGAAACATGTTGAAGTGCTCTTCTTTTTGTGTGATGTAGGAACCTATTCTTATTCTTTCTGTGTTATTTCTGACTCTGCTACCAAATTTTCTGTTAAAGAATTAATGCCCAGGAACACATCTACTGTGTTTTACCAATATAGCACCTAAAAGTTTTTCCAGATGTAACAGTACAGGGACTTCTTGAGAAATTCAACATTCCCTGCCAAAGAAAGGGGCAGTTATCTTCACGTAGGACAGGTGCAATCTGGATCTCAAGGGAAGCTACTTTTCTGTTGCTAATGGAGTTGAAATTTTATAACCTATCATTTATTGCGCTTTGTCCCTAGTCCCCAAGTAGCCAAAGAGAGTTTTGTGATATATTTCATATCCTTTGTAGACTGACATTGTGACAAGAGGAGACCTTTAACTGTCACTGTCTAATTTGGAGCCCAATATTATTAAACTTGCAGAAAAGCCCCAAGTTTCAAGAAACATAGGCCTGATACATGTTTAATTTCATACAGTCTTTTACAAAGTTTTTAGTATGTCGGAATGTTCAACTTTTCTTGGTGCTCAGTAATAAATTATTTTCTGCGTACCCGTTTGTATCCTTGTCTGAGAGGGTGCCCCTGGAAGCTAAGAAGAGCTCCTAAGGGGGACATGGCCAAAAAAACTGTTGAGAATGGCAGCTTTAGACCAGCAGTTCTTTACCTCAGGTCTGTGGACCCTTAATAAAAATATAAGAGGAGTGTGCACATTTACTTATTTGTCCCTTCTCTCCAAATCTGAAGATCCTGGATGAGCAACTTTAAATAAATATTTGATGTGCTTTAGGGTTTTAAATCTTGAGTTAAGTCTTGGGGTCCCTGGCAACAAAAGAGATTTAAAGGGGGTCCATGGCAAAGATAAGGTTAAGACCCACTATTCTAGACCATTTTAACTGACAACATCTGAGTCAAAAATATAGACCTGGGAATCTAACATCAGTTTTCTTCTCCTGTATGATTTCTAACATCTTTGCCTGATGAATAAGCCAGTGAAGCTTCATGATGTATTTTCTGCATTTTGGCTGGCCAATAAAGGTATTCCTCTTTTGTGGATTTTGTTGTATTTTGCGGCATGGCCAACACAGCTACCTTTGAATATGTTATATGCCTTGAGTAATTTAAAAAAAATAATAATGGGAGAGATAGCATGTTTTCTGGCAGGTGGCCAGCAGTAAAACGTTTAATCTTTTTAAAACCCAGCAATGCTGGCTTTTACATCCTGCTTTTAAGCTTTCGTGGGCACAGCAGTGTCTCTTGGTTGCAGCTTTACAGTTGAAAAACTTTGTACTTTCCCACAGCTGGCACTTGTTTTTGGCAAACCAGTAGCAGAACAGAAAATTTATCTTTGGTTCCCTCCCCCACTGGAACTGCAAGGCTGGCGAGTGCTCCTCGTTTGATTTAGCAGACATTACTTATATACCTTCCAACATTTCACAGATGAAAACCGGAAGGCTAAACAACATCAGAGTGTGATCAAGATGGGGAAAATTACTAATAAGGAAGAACACACAAACTAGGAAAGGCTGTAGCAGTTTGCTTTTGCCTCAATCTACAGGGAAGGCCAAAAATCCAGCTCCTCCTCTCCTCTTCCTCCTGCTGAGTTAACTGAGCACAAATTACTTTTGCACTTTGGATGCAGTTTGCAGCATTGAAATTATCTGAGGAGGAGGGAAAGTGGGAGGATGAGAATGAAATTTAGACATTTTACAAGCAGATGAATAAGTGGGACAACAGTGGATTAATCAGGACTGTTTCTGTCAAATCAGGACAGTCGGAGGGTATCTACTCACTGTTATCCGCAGCCTATACTCCCAATTTGTGCAGCCCTTTCACATTATACAATTATAGCAGTATGATCCCACTCTAACAACACTAGCTACCTCCTGGGGTCTGTGCTTTGTTGAGGCACTAGAGCTGTGTGGCCAAGAAATCTAAACACCATTCCCGAGAATGTAAATCCCACAATTCCACAGGATAGAAACATGGCAGTTAAAGCGGAATCATAGTATTATAACTGTGTAGTGTGAAAGCGCCCACAGTGGAGGGAACTCTTGAGCCTTGGCCTGAATGAATGAAAACCTAAACATAAAATTCCTTATGTGATCTTTCTCTCCACCTCTTTGAATTAGAACACAGTTCGCCTGTCAAGAGGAATAAATTAAATACTCTATAAACATAAAATAGTACATAAAATACCTAACAATATCTGGAGTTGACAAAGTGTGGCTGCATGTTTCTCCCTGGACTTTTTTTTTATTATTTTGGAAGATTCTTATGACCCCCGTTTAAAAAAAATGTGACTTGCTATTCCAGGAATGGCTTGGTGATCTGGATGTTAGACTACAACTCTGTAGAACAGAGTTCAAACTCCAATCAACAATAGAAACCCACTGGGTGACCTTGAGCAAGTCACACACTCTCAGCCTCAGAGGAAGGCAAAGACAAGCCCCCTCTGAACAAATCTAGCCAAGAAAACCCTGTGATAGGGTCACTTTAGGGTCGCAACTAGTTGGAAATGACTTGAAGGAACGCAACAACAAATTCCTGGAAGCCTCCAAGAGCAGTGACTTTTACAATATCCCAGGGCCCTCCCACATTGCACTGTTTACAGTGCTAATATTCCACTTTCAACATCTTATGGAATCCTGGGGTTTTCAGTTTAGGGAGGGACATTTAGAATTCTCAGCCAGAGAAGCTTGTTGGCCTCAGTAAATTACAAACCCCAGAATTCCATAGGATATTTAAAGTGTAATAATAGCACTATAACAGTGTAGGGCAGAAAGGCCCTCAGTCTTTCACACAGTTGTCCAAAGTTCCCTTTTTTATTAGGCATGTTAATCTGTCCATCTGTATCATATCAACCAACTCGATGATGCCATCACATTGGGAGCGCATTTTGTTTCCATTCTTGAGCTCGTACAATTCCTCCTGTTGCTGCTGTCATATAAGACATGATTTTTCCATATTTTTCCATGCCAGGATGTTTATGTTATCAGCACCTACAGAACAGTATTGTGGACAGTGATGTGATTGTCAGCACCGGTTCATTTTACTTTTAATTTCCATGTGACTTCACCGTTCACAACCCCCAACTCTCCACACTGTGTGCACTGTACATATATACAGTGTGCCTTCTGTATCTGCAGACCTCTCTCTGCAGAGGTCTCGTTCCAGGAACCCCCGCATAAAACAAAGAAAGTGAAACACCACATCCCATTATAGTCAATGGATGCAACAGGTACGTGCCTGCAGCAGTGCAAGCCCACTGCATCCATTGACTATAATGGAATGCATTGCTTCGCATGACCTCACATTTGTGCATGAGGAGGTCACATGAGAGGAAAGCCCACTAGCCTGAGATTCTGTAAAACACTCACTGCATTTAATGGAATTCCATGGAAATCTCTGCTCCCCCCCAAAAAAAAACTGGTTCTACTTTAAAGGTGTCATAACTTTATCCACTATTACTGTTAGAACAGACAGTTCTCCTTCTGGAAGTTCTCTAAGGTTAAGTGTGCAACTTTAGCTTCTTCACTTCTGCAGTCGCTTGCCAGCAGAAGGAACTACTGATGTAAAATCTCTAGATTATGGAGACTATCTTCTTCCTTTGGATCACTGATAAATAAAAACAGTTTTGAGTAGGATCTTGTTGGCCCCCAGCTGCAACATTTTACAGCGTGGGAGTGTTTTGTTTTTTTTAAAGGCACTAATGCTAGAAATTTCATAGGATCTTTCACCTATGCCATAATTATTATACACTCTTTTGTAAAGAACTATTCCACTCAGAGACTAACAAACTTTTTAATTCAGTTTTTTTTCTTTTTTCCAAAGGGGAGAAGAACAGTGAGGCATTCAGACTCTGCACGGAGACTGGTTAATATTAGTTTGGCTACAGTAGTTTTTCTTCACAAAGGGCGCTCTCAGTTCGGGACTGCCAAGTTCCAGCGAGGACTGTACAAGGCCCTTTGTGCTGACTCCCCTTCCCCCAGCCATTACAACCTTAGCTTCTACATCAAAAGTCACAAGTATGAGCAATCATCATCCATCTAGCACGCTTTTGGCAGACAGAAACAAGAGGCCTCTTGCATCCCCCTTTTCAGAAGCAGAGAAATAACTTTCTTTTAAGGTTATAGTTGCATTTGGCTTTTAGGAAAAAAATCTGCTTATTATAAAGCTACAACAATGGCCATTTTTATAAAAAATCTTGGTAAGGATGTGCACCCCATGCAACATTCAGCTCGGATCTTGATTCAGGGACTGTCTGATTCAGCTTGGAGCAATTCAGAGAATGACTGATTCAAATCCAAATCTGGCCCAAATCCAAATCTTGACCAGAAAATCCAGATCTTCACATGTCTCATTGGAAATCAACCAAATGGCGACACTTCTTTTACTTTTGCTTGCCTGCAAGGACTATAGGTCCCTGATGAGGTGCTACCACAGAAATATAATGTATCATACATGCAATAAATAAAAATGAAGTGGAGATCAGTAAATGAGTTTCTTTCTTCCTCCTCAATAACTGAATAGCACTGGACTTAGTTTCAAACCCCAAATCAAGTAAAGACACACAGTTGCCTTTTGGACAAACGGTCTCCTTTCACCTTTTGTGTTTCCATCTGTAAAATGGGGCTATTAGCAAGGCTTGGAAGACAGCCCACAGTCTACATTAATCAAATTCAAGGATGTGCTTCTTTACAAGGTCACTAACACATTGGGTGGTCTCAGTCATGCCAGTATGAACACTGCACAATTGAACATTATAAGCCAAAAATATTTCAAGCATTTGTTCTGAGGAGTGGGTATAGAGAACAGGCACGATACTGCTTATTTAAAATTTCAACCTAGTTGACATCCTACCTGTTAAAGGCCGTTTTGCAAAGGGGAAAGAGGGGAGTGAGCAAAATACAAATACTAGATAGCCTTCTATAACCTGGCCCCTCTGAACGCTGGCTGGGAAAAATGCATGTTGTAGACTGACAGATATGGAAGGCACTAGACTGCAGAAAGCTGTCTAGGACAGAAATAAGGGTCTGAAATATGAGAATTTTTCTTCTGCTTGACTAGCTATCAATTTTTCCTTTTCTTTTCTATGAGTGTATCTCTGCTACACACTCACAGTGGGATATACCATTTTAACTGCTATGCCTTCATCCTATGCGATCACAGGATTTATAGTTTAATGAGGCATTTAGAATTCACTGCTATAGTTCAGAAATACAATAGTTCTCAAACTTTGGTTCTTCAGATATTTTTGGCCCTTGAGTCTCAGAAGCCCTTGTCAACATCTTGGTTAATTCTTAAAAATTCTGGGAGTTTAAGTCCAAGACATTTAAGTAGGCCATAGGCTGAGCTAAACTACACCAAACTACAAATCCTAGGATTCCACAGGATAAACCCATGGCAGTTAAAGTGATACCAAACTGCTGTAACTCTGTAGTGTTGATATCTTCTTTTGCTCAAAGGCCTCATAAGCCATACCAGTTTTGAGCCAAAATCTCTCTAAATTTGTTTAATCTGAAAATTTGTTCAAATGCAGATGTATGGGCATGATTTATACTTATGACTTGCTCCACCCGCTACCAGTCAATGGGGAGGGAAGGAGAAAGACAAAGAAAAAAAGTCCAGTCCCTACCTCAAAATGGTTCCCAATCTCAACAGGTCTACCCAGGAATAAGTCACCCAGGAGTAATCAGAGATGTACATCCTCAACTGTTTCGTCCTCATAAATGAGAACAAAAAATTACAGTAGTTTTCTCTTCTGCGGGAGAAAACAAATATTCCTCCACAGCACTGTCCCAGTACTGACCTATCCAAAGTGCAATACAGAAAATTTTGTGTGCAAAGGAAAAGACGTGGGTTTTGGACCAAAAAAAAAAAATAAAAATCCATTGTTTTCTGCACAGTAAACAGGTTTTGTTCCAAAACCCATATTTCTCCCCCATAGAATAATTCCTGTGCAACATTTTGGGGTGTCAAATACCAGAAGCAAACAGCACAAAATTCTCACCAGTCTATTATTGTTCCGTACAAGATTTCCCAGTCATAGAGAAACCCATTTTCTGATGTGGGAATGAATAATTACAGATATTCTTTCCATCCCTACACTGAATAGACACCCACACAATTGCACTGCAAACTTGACCTGGCATACATCAATGGTTCACCTACATGATGGCTAGTTGAAACAAACCAGCTTCATAAACAATGTTTTGAAATTGGCATGTTTGTACTAACCATGATTAAGATTAACCACAGTTTGTACAGATTTGGATAACACGGCACATTGTATTAAATGAAAAATATGGAAGCATATTATTTCCAGAACCCTGACAGCTCCCTAAGTGATGACAAATAAGCCGTCCTTCAGCCTCTTAACACATGAATTAGCCCAATATATGAAGTAAGCTGGGATGACAAAGACAAAGGATTCAGTATATGCACTTACATACTATATTACCATTTCCTGTTTGTACTTCTACTGCCCTGAATTTAACAATGAGGGATTAATCCTATAATGCCCTATAATCCACAAGCTTTTAATTCTGCCTGCTAAGGGCCTTTAACCCTGTCCTTGAACGAGCTCTTAACCTTCAGGGCTAGTAGGACAACTCTTTTTTTTCCTCCCAAGACTTGTTTAACAACATTGCCTCTTGGTGCCAATAAACCAGCCAGATTAAACAGTGATCCTCTGGCATGGATTTTAAGTCTGCTTGGCCACACTGTTCCAGTGTGCTTCCTAACTTAAACAATACCTTGTTGCTGTTTCTCTTCATGCCTTATCTTCATTGTCTAGAACTCTCATTCATTCTCTGCGCCTCTCTCTCTCTCTCTCTCATGCACAATCACTTTTATACAAGTGGTTAAGGACACTTTGTACAGTTGGCAGAAGGGGCTATGCATTAAAAGATCTGTTATCAGTGCTGAAATGTGCAGATCTGACTCTTGGGCTTAACAGATGAGGTGTGGCTTGCTCACTACAGAAGAACACAAGTGGCAACTGCAGCAAAATGCTGCAGTGTTTTTTTTTTTTACCAACAAGCCATGATCTCTTAGAGGATACTCTGTGTCATTGCTCCTGCTCTTTTTTCTCTTTTCTCTTTCAAACTGTCAGCAAGCATTCTGTGCCTCCTCAGTATGCTTAGTTTTCACTAGGCTGTTCCGGGTCCCCCCCCACAAATTTTTGTACATCAACAAATCTTCAAGCTGTGTGTGGATGATGCCTGTTTTGATTGCATTAGGTCCATGCTTCAAAAATAAATATAGCAAACCTCCTACAACTTGGTGCCTTCTAGGTGGGTCTGGCTACAACTCCCATCATAATCATGCTGACTGGGGTTGATAGGCATTGCAATAAACACACCTAGAAAACACCAGCTGGGGAAGGTTGCCAGACAGATTCATCTAAGCGGCTAGATCATCCTTTTTAAAATCCTTTTTAAAATGTCTGTCCACATTATTCATCCTGCTTCATCAATTCATTACCAATTAAGAGCAGGTCACAGACTGGGCATTATTTTTCTAATTTTTCATTTGCAATATTTTCATTTGCCATTCTGTGCTTGGAGAAAAGTGGGATGATTGATAGACAGGGAGGCAGACATACAGACTGATCAATTGATCATCAGAGAATGTACAGAGGAGATAAACCATACAAATGCCAACAGTATGGGAAATGCTTTCCTAAGAAGTCACACTTTTGAAGCATCAGAGATCCCACAGAGGAGAAAAAATGAAACTGTGAAAAGCTTTTTGTTTGGAAAGATAGTATAACTAGATTCTTTCTTGTAAAACTCTTATAACCCCCTTTGATGGTATTTTAGTTTCAAAGCATATGATTTTAAAGTATCTTGCGCTTATATATTAATTCAATAAAAAACTTTGCCTTAAAAAAAAAAGGCCCTTTCTTGTTAAAAAAGTTAATTTCCAAAGGCTTGCTGGAAAAGAAAGGGTCTTAACTTGCCACTGAAAAGACAACAGAGAAGGAATCATCCTTAGCTTCCCCAGGGAGGGATTTCCAAAGTGGAGGAGCAGCCACAGAGAAAGCCTTCTCCCCATTTCCACCAATCATGTCTGTGAAAGCAGTTGAATAAAGAGAAGTACCAACCCTGCAGATCTTAGGACTTTGAGCAGGCTCATGTAAGAAACCAGCTTGGGACTCAGCCATATAATGTGTTAGGGACATCGCATGTAGGACAGTCAAACAAGAAGGTGAAACACAGAATGTGGAGTTTTGCATCATATAACTATTGTTGGGTGCATTGCTTCAGACTGTAGATGTGGGACCAAACATCTGAATTCTTCTTGAAAACTGGAAGCTGAGATAGGAGGGAGAAATCTGGGGCAGAATTCTTTTGGAAGTCATTCTCATTCTGCCCAAGCAGGGTTTTTTATTTAAGTGGAAAGAATATAACAATTGTAGATTTCCCCACCTTCAGAGTGAAGTTGTATTGCCCAGCAACAGATCAGACATGCAACAGTGCAGATCATACAGTTTAGCTTCAAGAACACCTATATAAAGAGGAGAAAGTAGAAAACTTTCCTAAGAACTGCCTGTCTGTTTGCCTGTCTGCTTGTCTATTTTTATTACCCCCCATTGTTTTCTCGCAACATGGCAGAATATCTTTGGGAACACAGTATGTTCAGTGCCAAAAAAAAAATTCAACCACTGCATTACTTTTTAAAGTACTTTAACATCAAGATAGGTTGTCACCATCACAGCAAAAATTCAGATTGTAAACTCCTTGGGGCAGTGGCCTGTTAAATAAACCTCCCACCCTGCCTATTTATTACTTCAGACGATGCTTGCAGGGGTGGACAACTGTCAAGGTCAACTTAAAGGGATACACCTCCTTGCTGCATCCCCATGTTGTTGCTGTTGTTACCAGTGAGACAATTTAGACATGGTTTTTGCCTTCTCTAGGCAATTTTGGCCTTCTTTCAATAGGAAGTGATCAGAAAGTAGACTCTTAATTAACAATTGATTGGCTACATGGTTTTGTACTGTGGTTTGTCTCTGTCCTACCAAGAATAGGGGATGAAGCAGAGACCTTTTGCATGCAAAACATGTACTTTACTGCTGTGCTACCATCCTTTCCTTCTGTAATATTAAGTGAACTAAATTCCAAAATGGTTCAGACAACACATACTGAGTTTTTCAGATTTTTTTTTTTTAAAAAAAGTGTTACCAGAAACCATTTGGAGCTTGCTTATGCTAGCAATTAGTCTTAGCAACCTTAGCAACTGCTCTTGCACAGTGGACACTGTCTGAAATATTCCAATGGATCATAAGTAAACGTAATAAAAATGTAAATTATCCTGTACACTTAAGAAAGATGGGGGACAGAGGAAAACATACACTTGCATACACTTACTCATTCTACTCCAACAATATTAAATGACTGTGCTCTTTCATGTAGGCAGAACTGTGCTAACATCCTATGCTGTAACTGAATAACAGACATTTAATCCTTTTCAATTCAATTTTAAATGGGAACCAAAGGGTAGCAAGGAAAGAGACAAAACCCCTTTTGAAGGAAGTACAGTAATTAAATACCGGTGCCATAACCTTGTTCAGACTTGGCAGGGGGCAGAAGCAGGACAAAGGTTTACCACTGATATACCGGTACCTGAAATTCAGGCTGTGAACATCTAGGCAAGACATAGCAATAAAGACAACAGACTGCTCAGTATCGGGGTGGGCATGGGTGGAAGTAGGGAAGGAAAAATTAGGCAGCTTCATGCAGGAAACAGCTTCTGTGAATCAGGCTGCAACACTATAATTTTCTCTTCCCCAGACCTCCTCCAGTTCCTTAAATTAGGACGTATTTTTAACAGCAGTAGAAGGATAATCTTGAGAGCCAAAGCACAGTTAATGACAAAAATCCATCCCAAAAATGAGATGCAAAGCCCATAGGGTACACTGCTAAACTCCAGTTGCATGCAAGTACATACAGTGAGATGTCGGGAAATTGTTCACACCTAGGACATTTTCAGTGCTGTTGGGTAAAAAATGGAAACTGTAGGGGCTGGAGTGGGAAAAGAATGGGGAGTTTGGAACACTGAATTGAAATGCTTCACATTGCAAAATGTGGTTGCAGATTTCCTGTTGCTGCTGCTGCTGTTGCTTCTGTTCTTTTTTTTTTTTTTAATTATTTATTTGTATCCCGCCTCTCCATATGGATCGAGGCGGCGAACAACTTACAAATAGCATGTATTTCGAAACATTTCTATACATGCCCCCAACAAGCTGGGTACTCATTTTACCGTCCTGTGAAAGGATGGAAGGCTGAGTCAACCTTGAAGCCGGGCAGGATCGAACTCACAACCTTGTGGCTTGCAGTACTGGCATTTAACCACTGCGCCACCAGGGCTTCTCTCTTTTGCCAGTAAGCATTCAAGGTGGCTCATAATCCAGCAATGAAAACACATGTGCCATTACCAATAACAAAATGATTAAAATCTAAAAATAAGCAAGCATTGAAAGGAGCATAATACTGCAGTCCGTTTACATACCTCAAATTAGGCAAATAGCAGGCCTTTCTAAGGCCATTTCCACACAACAGGGTTAAGCTGCTCTTGGGACAGGATGGCCACAGTTGATAGATTGTCCTTCTGCATGACGTCATTGCCGGCCCGCTGCCATCCTGTCCCCAAGTGTACGCTGGTGCATTTTTCACAAAATGGAAAAAATGCATTTTGCACTTACTATCATGCCACTCTCCCCTCTTCCCCGGCCATGCAGAAACCATGGAAATGGCAATGGCGGCACCTCCTTTCATAGCTCAGCATGGGAAGGTGTCCAGCTGCTCTGTGGAAGGAAGAGGTGGCATCATCGCACTCCCTTCCGTGAGGAGCCAGTGAGGTGTGGAGGGGAGTGTTGCTGAAGCGCTCCCTTCTGGACCCAGGACTGCAGCACGATGATGAGGAAGAGCATCGTTGTGCGGAAATGGCCTAAATTGCTTAGCAGAAGGGAAAAAAGTCTTTTCATAGTTGTCCTGAAAATCAAAAGGGACGAGATCAAGAGACCTTCTCCTGAGTTCCAAAGCCACGGCCCCAATGCCAAGCAGGCTCTGCTCCACCTATCCAGTTATGCCTTTCATCTTGCACTTCCCTCTTGGCTCCCAAAGCCAAGTTTCTCCCAAAGACCTCAATGGCTGAGGTAAATGATATGAAAGAAGGCACATTCTAAAATAATGGTTCTCAGTTTTTGGTCCTCAAGATTGATTTCCAGAAGTCCCAACTAGCAAGGCCAACGAAGGGAGATCCTGAGAGCTGAAGTCCAAAACATAGGAAGGATCAAAGATTGAGAATCACTGCCCTGTTTTCCACTGGACCAGAGCCAACATATACACTGTTACCACAAAACAGTCCCAGCTTCAGACAGTTTATCTTCCACCTTTGCTTTTCCTCTTATCAAGCTGAACATTGCACCTTCCCTTCAAGCGGATAGCAACCAATCTAAGGATGCCAGCTTCTGATTCCTTCATACATTTGAAATAAATACATTAGAAGCCAACAAGTCCTGGCAGGTGTTTTTGTTATTAAGTGAAGTGTAACTAAAAACTCTAATGCTCAGGTGATACCACATGATTTCCTCTGAATTAAATCTTCAAATTAGACTCTCTAAGCTACTGTTTCCTGACTCTGAATGCCTCTTCTTTCAAGATTTAGTTACATCAGTGTTTTAAAATCACATCCAGGTTGTAACATACTTTCAAACAGTACTTGACTTTCACCATCTCAGCTCTAGAAAAGGGATATGCTTATAGAGTATGGGAGACACAGGCGTAAATGTTGGAAGAGGGGGGAAGGTATCGCCAAAAGAAACATTTCAAAATCCTGATTAGGGTAACACGTTCTATTGAGCCAACTGAAAAGTCATAAGATATTTTTGCAAGCTTTCCAGTTTGCCAGATCTCTTCATCAGGCAAGGGGTTAAAATAAATTGGAGGGGAAAGGGGTGAATGGCTGATTTTTAAGCCATGAAGTATGCATCTGGTTATAATCTTAAAACAGAATGGTGGGGCGGGCGGGATTGATACAAGAATTCCAATTTGGCTGTTATCAAAAACTGAGATAGTTTCAGGTATCAGGGATTCTCCCAAGGGTTACTGGGAAGACATTCCTCCCTCCCCACTTATGCTTTATCCCTCATTTTTAAAAAATATAAATTCCAGCTGTTACTCCAAATCATCTCAATGTTTTTAATGTGCTGAGCACATCAGTTTCTTTTGCAGAAAGTCAAGCAACAGGGTTCTTAAGGGATATGCACTCAAGGTTAACAATCCAACCCTATACACATTTTCTCAGAAGTAAGCTTTGCCAAGTTCAGTGGAATATATGCAAAGAGCAGTAAAATTGTTAGTGAAACCATTAAGATGTTTCTTCTACTAACCAATTAGTCAGACAGAGCTTTCAATGCATAAAGCACTCTATAGAGCAGCAAAAAAAGGGCCATGCTTGAATGCACAGATTACATTAAGAAAGCCTTAAGAAAGCTTGCAAGTGTAACAACACAAGGCTTTTTAGACTTCAATAACCACTAGTTTAGTAAGTCCAAGTACTCTCTAGGTTTGAGCCTGTTCACAAATAAAATATGGTGAGAAATGATTAATGTATCTGGTATGGTCACTCACAAAAAGGCAATATGGCATCTGTTTACCATATTGAATTCAATTTGTGAGTAGCCCATGTATTTTATCAAAAAAAAAAATTCACTAAAGTATCCAACATGTGTATGTGCCTTCAAGTCACCTGTTAATGTATGGCAACCCCATGAATTTTGTTGGGTTTTCTTAGGCAAGGAATACTTAGAGGTGGTTTTGCCAGTTCCTTCCTCTGAAATATAGCCTACAGCACCTGGTATTCATTGGAGGTTTCCCATCCAAGTACAATCAGGGCTGTTTTGCTTCGAAGGTCAGGTGGGACCTGGGGCCTGTATGGTACATGTGCATTAGCCACACTGTCAATCCTGTAACCAGATACATGGGGCCAAAATCACTGAGCCAGAGAACCCAAGAGAAAGGAAGGGATCACAAGAGCCAACTAGTCCAACCTCCTATCATGCAGAAATACATGCAGAGATACTCATCCAACCTCTTTATAAAGATCTCCAAAGAAGGGGAATCCATCATGCTCTAATGGAAGCAAATATTCCAAAACAGAAGAACATGTCCATGATGCTGTGAAGGAAGTAGAGCCCTCAGAAAGTGTTTTCTGTTTTCGTGGAATTTCTTTCCTTATAATCTCAATCCATAGGATTGTGTTCTAGTCTCTGGAGCAGCAGAGAAGAAGCTTGCCCCATCTTCTACATGATATCCCTTCAAATATTTAAAGATGTCAGATCACCTCTTAGTCATCTCTTCACCAAGTTAAACAGACCCAGCTCTCTAAGCTCTTCCCTATAGGGCTTGGCTTCTAGACATTTTACCTTCTTGGTCACTCTCCTCTGAACATGCTCCAGTTTGTCAATATTTGGCTTGAACTATGGTGCCCAGGTGAGATCTTCCCAAAGTAGAATAGAGGGCTGATATTACTTCTCTTAATGTGGATACAGACCTCCCTCCACAATCCTGGGTTCAACCTTCACAAATTTGTGAAGTGTGCATGTGCCTCCCCCCCACAATTCTCCTCCTCCTAGTCCTTTTGTTTGCCAGGTGTGGAGAAGGAAGACAAGTACACCAAGGCAAAAAGGCAAGAAAATTGGGGGTGGGGGTGGAAGCATACACAGGCCTTCCTTCTCCCCTCCAGAGTTCCTCCCTCCCATTCTCTTGCCCTTTGCCCTAGTGCTCAGAACATGCACCGATGCAAAAGGCAAAGAAATGAGGGAGGTACACAGTGTTTTCCTTCTCCCCTCTGGATCTCCCTCTCCATTCTCTGACCTTTTATTCAGTGCAGAGAAAGAAGACTCATGCACCAGGGCAAAAGGAAGCGAATGAGAGGGGGAAGCCCTGGAAGTGAACAGGAGGGGGAACACGGTTCACAGTTTTTGCACTTTTGCAAGGGTTCTGCACCCTAAACCTACATGAAAGTGGAGGTGCCACTGTAATATAATCCTGCTAGTGCAGCTTAGAACTGTGCTAGAAATGCTTTGGGCCTATAGGACAGTAGCTATTACCACTGGAGATGACTCCCTTGAAGAAGCAGTGCAATGTAGCCTCTTTATTCGGTCTCTCAACATTAATAAGGGCCATAAAAGCCCACTGCAAGACAGCTGCAATTCATCAAAGCAGTGTTTGGTCTTCCAACTTGGACTCTGAGCCAAACCTCAAATGGGTCACAGAAGCTTAAATCAGAAGTTTAAGTCTGTCAAAATAATCTCCAAACTTGGCTTCTTCTGGACTACTCAAAATCAACCTGAAATCTTCTTCACAACAGAGATATACGCTCGATCTCTAAATTTTAGTTCCACATCTGCTTTTCAAAGCTTAGGAAAATTACTTTTGGGGGGATAGCTTCTCACAGGATCCAGAGCCAGCATGGCCACTGGTGAGTTGTAGTTCACATATTCTTTTCTCCAAGTTTTGCTTCCATCAGAACGGCATGGACTTCTGTTTGCTTCCAAAACAACCATACAACATCTTACAGTGTTGATGGTTCATGACTGCAAGATTCACAACCCTACAGCTGAGACAGATTCTCGGATATATTCCCCCAAGTAAGGTTAAAACACCCGTCATGGTATTGAACACTAGCGCTGCACAACTGTGTTGTCTAAAATAGGCTTTGGGAATGAGGGAGGTGAGAGCAACTGCTTCTGTGTCATGACCAGGTTACAAAAACACAGCTGTATTTTTGCACTGCCAGAATTCAGGATTCTAGTCTGAGCATCTCTCTAGACAACACTGAGGATTTTGCTTAAACAATCCAGATAGTGAATTATTAAGATGCAGATGGATGAAATCGGAAGTCCAAAGTGAAAGACGGCAACATACAACCTAAACCAAGAGCGAGCAACTGTGTCCTTGCATGTGTCTGTGAACTACAACTCCCATAAACTCTCACTATTGGCTATGCTGATGGGAAATATAGGCAAAAACACTGGGAGCACCATTAGTGGTTCACTCCTGTTTTAAGTGGCATGAACCAAATGAAATCAGACCACTGCTGTTATCTATGCTACTGTTCTGCAGAAGGAGAGAAAAAGCAGAGTGCATTGTATTGAATACAGAATCAAGCTTTTTAAGCTTCCAACTATTTTTTTCAAAAAGGAAATTTCTGCCAATTATATCTATAAATCTATACTTAGAAGTCTGTTTGCACTACCTAGTACAGTCTGCAGGAACAGCAAAGTAGATAGATAAGATCCAATGACTTCAGTGCCCTCATTAACTTCTTCCCATAGCTAGAAGTACCAGAACAAGAACTTGTTGTTATGTGTCTCTGAGTCAATTTTATCTTAAAGCAACCCTCTCCTAGAGTTGTCTTGGCAAGATTTATTCAGCGGAAGTTTGCCATTGCCTGAGAGGTGGGTTGCTGTTGTTGCCTTTTTCTGAGGTTGAGAGAGTGTGACTTGCCCAACCTCATCCAGTGGGTTTCCATGGCTGATTGGGAATCTGAACCTTGGTCTCACCACTATATTACACTGTCTCTTTTGAGAACAAGAACTCTCACAGAAATTTACGTAATTTGCACATTTTATTCATACTGCAGCATTCAGGCTACTTTGGTAAAGAGGTTTTATTTCTTCAGAGCTGTGAATATACCATTCTTATAGCAGCATGAGAGAGGGAAATGTCCAAACCAGACAGTAATCACTTTCAAGTTTTGGACACTGGAAAGATGGTTTTCATCAATTTGTTTTTAATACCACATGATACTTTGGCAATGTTCTTTTCACTAGAGCCATTTCCTCACTAGAATGTTATAGTGTTATTATTCCACTTTCAACATCCTACAGAATCCTGGGGTTTGCAGTTTAGGGAGGGGTCTCAAAGTTTGTTCGCCACCAGCCACCGCTGGTCTTAGGTGGGTTAAACGAACTATAGGGCTCAGGAAAGAACAGTTATAACTTCCAAAATTCCAGCAGTCATGTTGGCTGGGGAACTGTGGAGACTCCATTTGAGATAATTTTTCCAAGCTCAATGCATCACTGTTTTGAATGAAACGTTGTTTTTTTTTTAACAGTTAGTGTAAAAGACAAATAAATGGACCCTAGAGCAAATCAAAGTGACTAAATTGAGGCTGTTGTACTTTGGACACTTCATGAGATGATGAGACTTAGTGGAAACATTTATAATGCTTGCTAGGCAGAAAGAGAAGAGGGAGACCATATTACTTATGTATCAACTCAGTAAAGGAAGTTTTGCAAGACTTGGGCAGAACAGCTGATGATGATAAGAGCTCTTGGAGGTCTTTTTATTCATAGGGCAGCCACAAGACAAAGCCAATTTGATGGCAAATACTGAAACAACAACAAAAATCATTTATTTATTCAGAGAGCCAGCATGGTGTAGTGGTTTGAGCTGAGTTGGTAACTGCAACTTTTCCACAATTCTGGAGATCAAGGTTTGAATCCCTACTTGACCATGGAAACAGCCATGAGTGACCTTGGACAAGTCATACTTTCTCAGCCTCAGCAGTAGGCAAAGGCAAGCCCTCTCTGAAACAAATCTTGCTAAGAAAAGTTCGTGATAGGGTTGCCTTAGGGTTGCCATAAGTTAGAAACAATTCAAAGGCACATAATAACCACAATTTATTCATTGATCGTAAAAGATTAATAGCTTCCTACCTTTATACTATCAAGCCTTCAGGAAAGCTTGTCAAATCAGAACAAAAACATTCACCAATAAAATCCATATAAAAATAAATCAAAGCTATGCAACCACATAATGCAGTAAAGAGAAAGAAATGCTGAATTAAGAGAATGACAATCTGGAATGTTTCCAGAGAAGGGTGATCAAAATGATCAAAGATCTGGAAACCAAGCATTATGAGGAATGACTTAGGGAGCTGGGTTATGTTAAGCTTGAAGAAAAGAAGGCTGAGACATGACATAATGGCTATCTTTTAATATTTAAAGAGATGTCCAAGATGGAGAAAGCTTGTTTTCTGTTGCTCTATAGACCAGAACACAAACCAATGGATTTAATTCACAAGAAAAGGGATCCCATCTAAACATTAGGAAGAACCTCTTCACTGAAAGAGCTGTTTCAACCTGTAATACACTGCTGTGGAGGATAGCAAACTTTCCATTTTTGGAGGTTTTTAAAGAGAAGTTACATAGGCATTTTTGCTTCAGCTGCTTGGGTATTTTTCATGTTTTCCAAAGCTTTTGGAGCCGTAGTTTAATATTGTTTTATAATCTTGTATATTTTGATTACATGTATTTGTCAGTTTGTTTTATATTATATGGTATTTTTTTTTTGCATTTTATCTGGATAATTTGCTTTACAACTGTATGGTACAGTTTATTATTCCTTCTTTCCCTTTGTGTGTATGTATACAGATATATTTTAGATTGAATGTTTTTGGCAGGACACACTGCTTTTGATTGTTTTACTTGTAAAGAGCCACGTATATGGATGTGTGATTTAAATACACAATCATTATCATCATTGTCATCATCATCATCACCACCCTGTATGGCAGGGGATTGGGACAGACGGCTCTGGAGGACCCTTCCAGCTCTAATGCCATTTCTGCACTACACTGTTATAGTCCTATTATTCCACTTTTAATATCCTGTGGAATCCTGGGTTTTGCAGTTTAGGGAGGGGCATTTAGAATTCTCAGCCAGAGAGCTCTTTGGCCTCAGGAAACTACAAACCCCAGAACTCCACAGGATGTTGAAAGTGGAATAATAGCACTATAACAGTGTAGTGTGGAAATGGCTTAAGATTCTATGATTCTGTAAGTGGGAAGAGAATAATCCAAAGAATGCTCAAAAAGAGGAGAAGGGAAAAAGCAGAGCCACAGACAAGTGCCTTTCTTCCTTTTGTTTTTGCAGACCTTGGATCCACTTACCTACCACTGCCAGAAAGAAACTATGTGCTTTGTTGAGACAGACTGAGAGAGAGAGAGAAACGAGTGCCATTTTTTTGGAAGCATCTAAAAGCAACACATCTCCACCAAAGCAAGATATCCCGCAGGACTGAAAACACTTTTTTTTAAAAAAAGAAGTTGATTGAAGATACCTCCACCCCACCCACCCCCCGCTCTAGAAAATAGGAACATTTTGATTTGAAATCTAACAGACAGAAAGATCATTATCAAATCAAGTCAAGTTCCTCCTACCAGGAAGATATTTCACACTTGGGGAGCCAACACAGAATAGACTCTGTTCCTGATCAGTACTTAACTAAACCTAAAAGGAAGGGCATCCAGCAAGGAGCCTCAGGGGATGATTTTCCAAATCACAAAGGTTCATTTGTGGGGAAAGGCAGATAGATAACAGCAAAGATAGAGGAGATCAAACAAATCACATCCGAGTATTTTAGAAAATCTTTGGCCCAGTGGAATGGTGGGAATACCAATCAAACCTTGAGTTCAGCATAGATAAATTCACCCGAATTAATTGGATTTGTTCAATAAGACTAACTGCAACTTTCCCGCAAACTGTGTCAGTGTTTGGTCACACATGATTTTTATTAGAATATGTCATTTTCCTGCTTGCTCACAAGTTCAGGCCTATCTTTCTTGCTTGATGAAACTGTTAAGAGTTCCTCTCAAATCCAGCAGTCTGATGGATTTATCAGGTACATCTTTCCCACAGAAAAGCAAACTTGCATACATACAACTATCTGAACAGTCATCTGCTCAGCAAAACCAAGTGGACACACCCCAGCCATTCAAAGCTATAGTGATAGTTGCCAATCCTACACCCTTTGTGAAATCCACCCTTTTGAAAGGAACAGTATAATTACATATTGTACAAATTGATAACAGTTCTGCTCCAGTTTCTGAAAATTAATGCTACTTAGCTTAATGTTGAAATGTTTAGTTCTGGCAGCACCTGTCTATTTAATTATTTAATATACCACACCACTGTGCAAAAAAGAGAGAGGGGATTTCTTCAGAATATTTCTCAGCATTATATTAGTATTTCATGTCACAGCATCAATGCTCTTAACTGACTTTAAAACTTTGGTATGAGAACCAGCATAGGGTAGCGGTTTGAGTGTTGGACTACAATCCTGGAGTCCAGGGCCATTTCTGCACTAGGCTGCTCTAGTGCTACTATTCCACTTTCAACATCCTAGGGAATCCTGGGGTTTGCAGTTTAGGGAGGGGTCTTTGAAAACCCCAGGATTCCACAGGATGTTGAAAGTGGAATAATAGCACTAGAACAGTCTAGTGTGGAAACGGCCCAGGATTCATTTTCCCACTCAGCCATGGAAACCCACTCGGTGACCTTGGACATGTCACATACTCTCAGCTCCAGGAAACCCCACAATAGGTTTGTCTTAAGGTCTCCATAAGTCAGAGATGACTTGAAGCCGCACAACAAAAAACAATACAAGCAAAATTCTTCTTCTTCTTCTTTTTATAAACACTGTTTTCATTCTCAGTTATCATAAACAGTAATCCATGTGTGCTTAATTTTTGTGTGTGTGTGGCATTTCTCAAGGATCCAACAAACTCACATTAGCTTCTGTTCTTTACTAGAAAGTGAGCCCATGGAAACTGACTTCTCAGGCTGCCCCTGACTGTTTTTTTTCCCTGGAAAGCCACAGAGAACAATACATGAGTTATAAATATATACTAGGGATTTGCATAAGGGGTTAGGGGTAGGGAGGTGTTGGCTAAAAAAGTGAACCTTTTGCAACGAGGAAAACAAAGAGTACAAGCCCAGCAAAGACAGCAAGGCCAGCGGTCTGAAGAAAGACAAAGATATAAACATGGTATATTCAAAATACAAATACTTTGGAAAAGAACTGTGTTTCATAACAAGGCCGACAAATCATTATTACATAGTTGGAAGGATATCATGAGATGATAGCCAGATTTGTATGGAAACAGTTGGACATTCTGACGCAGAATGTCCACCTTCAGTTCAAGCTTGCCGAAGCAGCATACGCAGTATCGCTATGCATACAAAGGCACACTGCATATGGAAACATCCTGCCCATGGCTATGCATTGTGTATCATGCAAATGCATGTAGTACAAATTGCACATTGATGTGTGCAGTGTATGAATGTGAATGCATGTTTGGTTGTGCAACTGGCAGCCTATTTTTGTGTCTTGGTTTAGTTGCACAATGCTGCCATTCAGCACAAGATTTGTGTAGCACTGTTAATGCATAACTTCACATGCAGAGATTTCTGCTATACAGTCCCCATGTAGGATATCAGCTAATGTTTTCTTGGATCAAGGTGTGGCATAATTCATGCTACCATGCCACTCAATAATGTTCCAAAGGACAGTAAAAATGTAAAAATTGTATCTTAAAAAAGTTTGTTCGTATATACTGTGATGAGCAAAGTGCAGCACTCTGAGTCTACTTCTGCAACATCTTCAGAGTCCCCATATGTGCACATGCCTCTGAGTCTCATGTTGATTTATGGCAACCTTATGACTTTCACAGGGTTCTGTTAGGTAAGGAATACTCAGAGGCAGTTTTGCCAGTTGCTTCCTCTAAAATACAACCTACAGCAGCTGTCATTCACTGATGGTCTCCCATCCAAGTACCAAGTACCAAGTATCCGTCAAAATACACTTACAGTTTCCTATGGATTAATGCAACTATGACAAAAGGAAAAAAAAACCAGACACATTCTTCAAAATTTCCAGAGATAGAAGCCAGTTATGCTTTTACATTCTGTTTCACTTGCAACATGCTTTAATGAGGTCAAAGTCTACTCTTGCAATCCCATTTATCAAAAGTTGGCTGTGTCCAGCTGTGTGTGTATGTGCCTTCAGGTCACCTGTCAGCTTATGGCAACCCATGATTTTCACAAGGTTCTGTTAGACAGAGAAGGTGGTTTTACTTGTTGCTTCCTCTGAAATATAGCCTACAGCACCTGGTATTTCTTGGCAGTCTCCCATCAAAGTACAAACCAAAGCTGACCCTGCTAAGGTTCCAAGATCAGACTGGATCTGGTGTCTTCAGGGTATTTAGGCATCCTTCAGACTTCCACATGAATTGCCTGTCCATGAAGCTCCCAGTATTGGTAACTCACCTTTTAAATAGGCTGCAGAGGTCCCCTTCCCCATTTAATAAAAAACAACCACCATCCATTTTTCAAAACCAAAAGTAGGCTTCCAATCACTTCTGGAACTGGGGGAGATGGGAATTGGCCCCTTAACCCACTGCATCTCTCCACTCCGAAATATATAAAGCATAAGCAATGTTCAAAAAGAAAAAGCAAAGGGACACATTCTCAAACTCTGGACATTTTTGCTATTTTAAATTAAGACACTTTCATTTCACAGTAAAGGCTGGCAAGTTTGTTTGCTTTAACTGAGGTACTCCTGCCTCTAGCAGTGGAGTTGCTAAGGAAACAGCTAACAGCACAGGACTTGTATTACAATTACTCAATATGGTTTTTCCTTTCCTCATCACTGTGTAACTTCAAATGAACTGAATGGACCTGCATTCCTGCACTTAAACAAACTCAAGTGTGCAGAAACCATGAGGTCTGGAGAGAAAGGAGGAAGAAAGTATTCCAAAAGCACTGTCTTAAAAATGACGTATGCAGTAGCAGACAGCGTCAGGAGAGTGGATCACAGGCCATTTCCGCACTAGACTGTTACAGTGCTACTATTCCACTTTCAACATCCAAAGGAATCCTGGGGTCTGCAATTTAGGGAGGGGCCTCAAAGGTCTAGTGCAGAAATGGCCACAGTCTTGGGTTAAAATCCCTACTCAAGTAAGTTGAGGAAGAATAAACAGCTGACTTGGTGTGTTGCGCAGAGTCAAATCTGATTCTCACAACAAGGGGGTTGAGAAACTTCCATGTGGTTTCTGGGGGTCAGAAAATGTGGGGTAAGGGGGAAGAATTGGGCTTAGGAGGCACGTTGTCCAGATATGGACCTTATCCATCTTCCAAAGCTGCAAGGCTCACTCACAATTTAAATCAGTGTGGAACAACTACAACTGGACCTATCATGCCAGAGCAGAATAGCACTGAAAATGTGGAGTTTGAGAAGTGAGCATAGCTTCTTTATTCATGCTTCTAGGTTTATTAGCTGATTTTTGGCAAATGTACAGGGAGGGTCACAGGAGTATAGAGCATATGTTTTGACACATTGGGGGTGTGTGTTATGGGTTTACATTTCATTCTTCTTCTTTTTTTAATTTGGGTAGAATATGGGGTTCTGAGGTCTCAGATTGAACTTCAGGGACAGCCAAAATGGGGAGGGTGAACTGCACTTTTCCTAACCTTGGTCTAAACCATTGGTGGGAGATGATGGTATAACAACTGACTTGCACTGACATTTTCACCATGCAGGCCCTTAGTGCAGATTATTGGGAACTAATTGGGGGTCATTTAAGAGCTCTTTCATAATACAGAGAACAGAAGTAACATTGTCTTTAATCAGCAGTGGTGAGAGGCAGCAAGGTGTAGTTGTTTGAGCATTGAACTATGACCCTGGAGACCAGAGTTCGATTCCCTGCTTGGCCACGGAAACCTACTGGATGATCTTAGGCATGTCACACACTCTCAGCCCCAGGAAATTCTGAGATCGGTTTGCCCTAGAGTCTTTATAAGTCTGAAATGACTTGAAGGCACACAACAAGTGAAAGGTGATTTACGTTAACTTTAAAGCAGATGATGAAGAAACAGAAATTGTTAAAGATTTCTTATACCTTGGCTCTGTCATTAATCAAACCGGAGACTAAAGTCAGGAAATTAGAAGACTAGGACTTGGAAGGGCAGCTATGAAGGAACTACACAAAATTCTCAAGTGTCAAGATATATCACTGAATACCAAAGTCAGGATTGTCCGTGCTGTTGTATATCTCATTTCTATGTATAGCTGTGAAAGCTGGACAGTGAAGAACACTGACAGGAAGAGAATCAACTCATTTGAAATGTGGTACTTGTGGGGAGTTATGCTGATACCATGAACTGTCAAAAAGACAAACAAATGGACCTTGGAACAAATCAGGCCTGAACTCTCCCTAGAAGCCAAGATAACTGAACTGGACATATCGTGAGAAGACAAGGCTCAGTGGAAAAGATAATAATGCTTGGTAAGGTAGAAGGCAGTAGAAAAAAGAAGACAACAACATTACAGGTATGTAGACACATTCAAAGAAGCAGCATCCCTGCTTGCAAGACGTGAGCAGAGTTGTGGATGATAAGGTGATTTGGAGGTTTCACATCCATACAGTCACCATAAGCCAAAGTCCACTTGACCACAGTTAACAACGGCAAGTGAGACCTACGTAAAACTGATCTAATCAAGGGCACGATGAGGTAAGCTGTTGAAAAGCTATCATGTAGGTCTTGCTTGTCTGAATCTAGCGTGCTTCAGACTAGGGCCATTTCCGCACTACACTCTTATAGCGCAATTATTCCACTTTCAACATCCTATGGAATCCTGGGGTTTGCAGTTTCAGGAGGGCCAGCCTGAAACAATGGGACATTTCAAACAATGGGACATTTAAAGATCGAGGGAGGATCCACAGTTGCCAGCTTTGTGAATTTATTCTCAGTGGCATTTTGTGTATTCTTTAGAATATTTGCCGTACTTAAATCCCACCCTAAATAACATGTTACAGCAGCATTTTTCTTAAATTCAGCATCCTTCACTGTATTATGAAGAAAGAGGCCTTTGTGACAGATAGTTCTGCTGCAGAGACACCCCCCTCATCATCTTCTTTGGAATTCCTTTGCTTTTTCAGATTAAATTACACTCAGCAATCTTCTTAAGGTCAGCAGCACTGAGGAAGTAGGCTTAATTTTTTTTTCTATTTTCATTTGGTTCATTTTCTATATTCATTTTCTATTTTCATTTGGTTCATATAATCCTAGGCAGTCAACTTGGCTGTTTATAAAACAGACCACAAATCAATTTCTGAATCAGTTGAAACTTTAAGTGTTAAATCTGCTCTCTAGTCTTAGTGGGGAAAGGACTGGATTTCTCACTGAAGTTTGGAAAATTTCTTTACACACCTTTCTAAAGCCATTAACTTCTGTTTTCTTTCAGAAGCAAGTTAGAAGCCCTGCCAGAACTCTGCAACTTCTTCATGTGTGCTTCAGAGATTTCAGCCTTCTGGTTTTGACCACCCTTCCAATATCACATGGAAATCCACTTTTCAAACTGGTGAGACTTTTTCACCCAAAAGGGGGGGGGATTGTGATCTGGCACAGAGACCTTCTATTCAAAAAGGGGTGGGGCAATGGCAGCTGATGCCCACAAAAGGCAGTGGGCCAGCGGGTGAGGTCACAAAAAGTGGAGGCAAAGGATTATGAAAGGGGAAGACAACGAGATGCCATTTCTTACCCAGTCTGCTCCCTTGCAAAACAGGATGTAATTACCGTGTGTGTGTGTGTGTGTGTGTGTGTGAACAAAATGAATGCACTGCCCCCTATGTTTAGAATTCTGCCCCCCCAATGAAATTTTCCTTCAATCTCCAAATTTTTAGCATTGTAGAAACTGAGACATTGATCATTGTAAATACCTACATTTACTGTGCTCACATTCCCTTAGCCTCCCCTTTCCTTCGGATGCCTAAACTGTATTTTTAAATGCTCAACTGATGTTTAAAAGTTACCATAATGTTAGAAATTTGGGTGCTGAAGGAAAGCTTCATTGGGGGACAGCATTCCTCCTGGGGAGGCAATGCCCTCATTTTATCTCACCTGGTAACAACATCCCTGCAGGTATGCTTTTCCCTGTGAGTAACTATTGAAGGATTTTTATTGCTGCACACCAAAGAGGGTCATGCCCTCTTTCGCGATACTTCATTCCATTCTCTACCCACACCCAGTTTAATATCCCCTCCCATAATAGGCAGACATCATTCTTAACGCCAGCAAGGTTTATACATTCCTCATTGGTGCTTCGTGGGGGAAGAGGGACAGTTTTCTTCCTGATTTTTTGTTCTTCTATGAAATTTGGGATGCAAGGGAAATTTCACTAGGGACAAAATTCCTATGTAGGGAGCAATGGCTTTATTCTTCCCTCTCCTTGTATTTGTTGTTGTGTGCCTTCCAGTAGTGTCCAGCAACCCTAAGGCAAACCTGTCACAAGGTTTTGTGGTCATACCACAAGCCTTAGACTTGCTACAGAAGCTCACTGAATCCTGGCCCACATCCCCGAGGGCTGCATCTAGACTTAGTGGAGAAAGCAAAAATATTATTCCCAAGAGTGGATCCCTATGAAGCCAAAATAGTACCAACTAAATGCAAGAATGTTCAAGAGACATAGGAAAGAAGACTCAAGGTTTGCAGAACATTTGCACAACATTTTTAACGGGAAAAAAAAAAAGACACACGTGGGTGACATCTCCCCTCAAAACAGCCAAATGAAACTGAGCATTGCCAGGGGCCTTAGAATGAAAGAAAGGAGAGAAAAATAGGGACATAAAAGGGGGGGACTAGAATGAAGAGGGGAGTTGTATGATGTACCCAGAAAAGGGCATGGCTGGCTAACCTGAACCCCGAATTGGATTACTCCATATTGTAACATTTTGTTTCAGGGGCTTACTTGTACTTCCCTTATTATTTTCTTCTGCACAGAATTAATACCTAAATTCTCTACAGCTGGCCCAAGCTACCGTCCAGTTTATTTAGCAGCAGTTACATTTTTTTTTTGACAATTCTATCTATCTGTATCTTCTGTGGGATCATTCCTGTGCCTCTTTCCAGAAAGATGAAGGGAAAATGAATGAAAAATGAAAGAAAGAAAAAGAAGTGAGAGAAAAGCCAATACAAAATCGTAAAACTGTACACTTGGAAGGTGACCAAACCAACAGATGACATTCTTTTGGTTCCTATTGCATTTCTGACAGGAACCACAGCACCATGTCTGAGGGGCAGCAGAAGGCAAAAATTGTATATATATGTATGTATGTATAGTGTGTATATGTGTGGTTTGAACTTTTGTCTGCTTTGTGTAGATATGCAATTCTAGAAAAATGTACACACAGGATGGGTTTATTTTTTATTTCTATGACACAAAATCCTGCATTAAGATTCCAGCTGGTACTTTGTTTCCTTCAGGTCAGAGGTCACCAAACATAATATAAGCACTAAAATCTGTACGGTATGACATGATTTGAAGCTGGTTCAGAAATCACTGAGAACAACCTGGATCCATAATTTTGGACATCACCTCAGAATAGCAATATTTCTTTGTGTCATTCTTTTTCCCCTGAATGAAAGGGGGACAGAAAGCAGTTCTTGCCCTAAACCTTACTCATAATCATTAAGAAAGCTTGATGATCACCCCCTTCATTCCCAAAGATAAAAGCCATGATCAATGGAATGCAAAGACTGGAAACGATCCAACTAGGTGAGAGACGACTTCTAGATGGCTAAAAGATATGCGCTGGGGATCTGTATGATTTGGGAGGGAAGACACTATTTTAAAATACGTGTACCTATAGGGGTACTTTGAAGGGATCAGAAGGAAATCTGCTGTTCAGCACCTGAAGGCCATAAATCGCCAGAGGGGATTTCAGACAAAAAGACCACTCCCTTCTCCACCCCCCTCCCCATTTCCCTGTCCTATTGTTCTAAATGGCAAGGTCCAAGAGGAGACCTTTCTCACCTCTTCAGGCTGAACCTCCAAAAGGGTACAGTATCCCAAACCTAGGAAAAAGAAGGGGGAAAAAACCCTCCATCTCACACCTGGAGAACACAATAAATCTATCATTTTGCAAACCAATCGCCTTTCTGCAGTACCAGCGCTCACACATAAATGGTCACCACCATCACCCCATGGTGTTTATGAGCTTGATCACAGCAACGCCCCTTTCTTTTCTTTTCTTTTTTCAAAAAATGCCTTCGCTTACCTTGCAACTGCTTGAATCTTCCTTCTAACTGATTGTAATTATATGGCACCGAAGCAGTGTAACCAGGGGACAAGGGCCCGGGCATAGTAGCGGAGTTTTGTAATTCCATTTAGGAGGGAGGGGGTGTGCTGCTAAATCCCTGCATGCAGCGCAAAGAAGTCTTGGGGAGGGGGGTTTCTTTTTAATGGATCCGGTTTAAAAAGGGGCAGCGCAACCCCGCCGGTCGCTCCAACCTCAAAACCCAGCAGATCCCAATTTCCACGGGTGTTGTGGCTCCCCTCACACCATTTCCCAGGATTCCTTAAAAAAAAGGATCTATTTTCCTCTGTTCCTGTTTGAAGACCAGATCCGACCGAAAAACCAATCCAGAGGGTGACAGTGACGCCTGCAGAACTTCAACCCAGCGTGGTGCGCCTCCCAAGGCAATCCTCAGCGCTCCAAGTGGACTTCGATGCCAGGCTCCACTTAAGGCAATTGTGCAATTCTTGAAAAGGGGAAAAGGAAGCCGCCGCCACCGGACTGCGGAGTCAAAGGCAGTGCAGACGCAGCGCGCCCTCCGATTGCCTCCCCTCTTCCCTCTCTCTCCTCCTCTCCCTCCTTCCGACCTGCCTTCCTCCCCCAGCGCTTCCAGGACCTCTCGCACACCTCCGACCGTGCGCGCTGGTTTGTACCCAGCATCAGTCGCTCAGCCACTCACCGCGTATTTGGAGATGAGGTCACTGCGATTAGCATACGGCGTTGTAGAGGGAACCCAGACTGTACCAAAGGAGGAGGGCGGGGAGGGGTGGAGGGAGAGCCAGGCAGAACTTCGCCGAAGGAGCGCCTCCCCGGCGAGCCGGCGCCCGGCGCATCTCGGGGCGCAAAGGGGCCCGGGCGTCCAGCCCTTCCTCCCCGGGAGAGCGGGGCCCGGGGGTTTCGCTCGGTTGCAAAACGGATCGGGATCAGCACCTACGAACCCGCCCCCCCTGCACACACACACACACCCAGAGCCACAGAGCAGGAAAAGAAAACACAATGGTACTTTCCTAAACCAAGCTGGTGAAATTACACTCGGTCGGCTCTTTTGTTAAGGGCTTCATGTAACGGAAAAGTCTCCGATTACTATCGCCTGAAAAAGAGGGCACTTTCCTTCCCGGATCGTCAATAATGCACACTTGGAAGGAGAAGGAGGGGAGAGCGCGGAAGGAAGGAAGGAAGGAAGGAAGGAAGGAAGGCCATTTCCACACTAGCCTGTTGTAGCGCGATGATTCCACTTTCAACATCCTATGGAATCCTGGGGTTTGCAGTTTAGGGAGGGGCCAGCCAGCCCCTCCCGAAACTGCAAACCCCAGGAGTCCATAGGATGTTGAAAGTGGAATCATAGCGCTACAACAGGCTAGTGTGGAAACGGCCAAAGTAACTAATTCTCCAGGGAGACCCAACACTCAATCAGGATTTCGCGTCAGGCCAAAAAAATATAAAGAATAAATAAAAATAAATCATCATCATCATCATCATCATCATCATTCTCCTCCTCCTCCTCCTTAGGCACGTGTGCTTTGCAAGGCTAAAGAATACCCTCAGGAGGAGGAGAAAGCCCTTCACCCAGCAATTTGGGTTGATTCGTATTCATTGAGGATGCTAAATATTTTGACACTTGAAAAGAGGGAGTGTGAATCTCTTTACATAATGATTCTTCCCGCCTTCTGGCTATTGACAGCCTGGATTTCAGAGGTGACACTCGGGAACCTAACAGCCGTATTAGTACTTGTGCATTTTTCCATTTAAAATGAGGGCATTTCACCCATCTGTAAGGGCTTTGACTCTAAGGCCGTTTCTGCACTAGCCTGTTATAGTGCTATTATTCCACTTTCAACATCCTATGGAATCCTGGGGTTTGCAGTTTAGGGAGGGGCCTTTGAAAACCCCAGGATTCCATAGGATGTTGAAAGTGGAATAATAGCACTATAACAGGCTAGTGCAGAAACGGCCTAAATGAAGTCTTTCGGCATAGAGGCACACTATACCCCTTTATGAGTCGCATGTCTGACAGGGATTTATATAAATGAAACACTTAATGCATAATGTGTGCGCATGTTTTGGATAACAAATGTGTGCTGAGATGAGAGAATCACACCTTTGAAACATTCTCTTCCCCACACATCAGATCAGAAGCATCTCCAAATGTCCAAAGGTAAAGAAAATACCAGGATTGTTACATTTTCCAGTGCTTGAGGAGGTGCAGGAGCTCAGCAATAAAACTGTATTAAGTCCACAGGAGCAACAAGTGCCAAGGCAACTGTACATCTCTTAATTAATTAGCATTCAATGACTCACTGCCAAAGGAGAGAAATGTGATTCCACTGAAAAGCACTGTGGGAGCAACATGAAAATCCTCTCTATGCATACAGGCATATAGTGGCAGTGAGCAGTTTCCACTATGAGTTTTAGTTTACCCCCAACACATCTCGGTTAGCCCATTTAAAGTTCAAACAAAAAACTCAAGCAGATTTATTGACGTGGAAGACACTGACCACTGACTGCAATGTGTATGGAATGCTGCAATGCCTTTGGAGCCCGTTTGGAAACTGCAGCCGTTCCAAAATGCTGCAGCCAGGCTGCTGACTGGAGCTGATCACATGGAACATATAACACCTTTGCTGCAACAGTATAAGGGGCTCAGGCAAAGCCATTCACTGTTCACAGAAAGGTTGAGGGAATCACAGGGCCATTGGTGGCTAGCTCTGATGGGTCCAATATCCATGTAGCCAGGCAGGCCTGGCCCTATTATTAGGCAATGTGAAGGAACCACCTCAGGCAGCATGTACTGGGAGGGAGCCCCCTGGCCATTTCTGCTGAAGCCCCTGGACATTCTTCTTTGTTGGAGAACAACATCGTGCATGCCACATGAACTGCCCTGTTTTCTCTAACCTTCTGCCACTGGTAGGGTGGTGCGGAGGAGATGGTCCTCTCACTAGTTTTGAAGTAAAATTCAACCATCAGGCCAATTTGCTGCTGTACGTTGAACAGAAGGACTGCCACCAAATGTCTTGCTCTGGCCCTGCTCCCATACTTGGTAACCACATCGTATCAGTCATGCATCCACTGTGCACAAGAAGAGACCTTGGCCATTTCCGCACTAGACTAGACATTTCCACATTAGACAAGACCCCTCCCTAAACTGCAAACCCCAGGATCCCATAGCATGGTGAAAGTGGAATAATAGCACTATAATAGTCTAGTCTAGAAATGGCCCTTACCAGTATACGCAGTATGGTATGTATATGGAGACCAGGGTTCAGTTCCCCACTTGGCCATGAAAACCCACTGGGTGACCTTGGGTGTATCACATAGTCTTCACCCCAGAAGACCCCACAATACAGTCACCTTAGGGTCTCCATACATCAGAAATGACTTGAAGGCACACAAGAGCAACAGCAACAACAACAAAATGTGGGCAGAGTCACAGATGCAAGGCTTACTTATTAAACTACAGCATGGGAAACCACTGTCAAAGTGAGTGGATCTTGCAGTGTGGGCTAAGGTCTATATTTGGCCCATTGGGAACAGGTTCCCCACCCCTCCCATTCAGCAGCTGAGAACAACAGTACAGCACAAATATGACATGGTCTTTTATGCGTGAACCCATTGGCTATCTCATTCATTATTGCTTCCTATGACTAGCAGTGGTTGGGGAGCCAAGATTCTAGAAAGAGGTCTTTTCACAAATATATCCACTTTCAAATGGAGATGACAAGAACTGAATCTATATAATCCCACAGCTTCAAAATGTTACTCTTTGGACAATAGCTTCCAGAACCCCCAGTCAGCATGGCCAGTGATGGCATGGCTCAGGCCTTCTGGAAGTTGTACTCCAAAAAGATAACTTTTCCAGGCTTTGCATTCTTCTCAGTTCACGGCCTATTCTCCATCATTATTTTATCTTATTTTACTATATCCTGCCTTTCAAAAAAATACGCCCAAGGCCAATAATACTAAGGATAAAAAATAAAATAAAAAACACAATTAAAAAACAACACAGCAAACAAAGAGTGTGGTCTCTTCCAACTCTATGATCCTATGATTCTATGAAACAACATGAAAGTACTGAAAAATCAAAAATTGAAAAGAAAACTATTCAAAAATTTAATAGGAACACATTACTAAAAAATAGCTATAAACTGTCATATTGAGGTAAACACTATTCCACATAGATGGAACAGGCTTTATAGGATAAACATAATTCTGTATGACAGCCTGCTCCAACCTGGTGTGTTAAAATATGGTTGGACATCATCCCCAGTCAGATCTATGCAGATGTGCTATATAGAAGAATAAGGGGCATTTCAGCCTTGGTATTGGATAAGGTACCAGATCCGGTCTGATACTGGAAGCTAAGCAGAGTCAGGCCTGGTTAGTACTTCGCTGGGAGACTGTCAGTGAATACCAGGTGCTGCAGGCTGTATTTCAGAGGAAGGAACTGGCAAAACCACCTCCAAGTATTCCTTGCCTAAGAAAACTCTATGAAATGAATGGGGTCATCATAAATTGACAAGCAACTCGAAGGCACATACACCCACAAACAAAGGAACAAGTGCTGTTTGCCATGCAACTAGGTAACAGTTGACACCTTCTGAAAGTCCGTCTTCTATACAACCAGTAATGGTACAGGAGCCATCGCTAGTTTTCAATCTGGCAACCTTATATGGCAGTATAAAGTTACAATCCTGTGGTATCATTTTTGGCTTCTTGAGAATGTTTCCCATTTAAAAAAACAAAAAAAACCCAAATAGCAGATATTAACTCAAATTTTTTTGGAGAAATAATTGAAAATTCCATGCCTAAAAAACCCCTATGGAATGGATGAAGTTGTCATAAGTTAACATGAGACTTGAAGGCCCACACACAAACACACATTGGATATCTTATTCTACAGCAAGGATGGGTAACATGTTCTTCCAAAAGTTGTTGGCCTGAAACTCCTATCAGCTCTAGCCAGCATAGCCAATGATGAAGGATAATGGGAGGAGATGGAGTCCAATATGAGCTGGAAAGGCAAAACTTGCCCACACCCATCCTAGAGAGGTCACTTCCTATTGCATACACTATTACATGCTTGCCTTCAAAGAAAGTTGCTAATTCTGTTTACTTCACCATTATTCCCTGTATACCAAAATTCCTTTCAGATGAGTCAGAGATTCTGCCTCCTCTTCTTCCTCCTCTTCCTTCCTCCCCCTTTAGCAATTGCAAAATGTTGTCTTTGTTTGGCTTCTGTAGTTTTACCATTTTTAAAAAGTCAAGCAGCAAATGCGAAACTAATTTTTTGTAGGAGCAACAACACGGCATATAACGCAGATTGCTTCAAATCATGCATGCCCACTCACTTTGAAACAAGAGAAAAGGAGCATTAGCCAAAAGAGCAACTTTCTGTAAGATGTGTGAATTTATCCCAAATGTGGCAAATCCTCATCAGAAGATGTCCTATTGAATGCAACAGGGAGACTACTTCTTTGTGGGTTTTAGGAATGTGGTTTCAGCCAAGTGGGGGCATTCCTTAATTGCTTTCAGTTTATAAATACAGATTAATTAGATCCAATGTGAAGCTGCGTTTTGACTGCTCACTGCTGAGATTACAATCAGATTCCAAAAACAAGATTCCAATTTTGATTAAGCTTTGGGGTTGGGAGATGCATCAAAGGAGAAGTAGCGAATGTGTGGCCCTCCTAAGATTGTTGGACCACTGCTGGATTCAAATTACAAGAAAAGAGATTCCACTTAAAATTTAGGAAGACTTTTCTGACAGTAACTGTTGTTCGACAGTAGAACAGCCTGCCTCGTAGGGTGGTGGATTCTCCTACTTCGGAGGTCTTGAAACAGCAGTTGGATGGGTATCTTTCAGGAGGGCTTGTGGTGAGTATGCCTGCATTGCAGGGGTTGTCCTGTGTAGGCAGCCAGTCAAGGTTCACAGCTCTCCAATTAGAGTCTTTTTATCAGCAGCCATGAACAAAGTTTATAAGGATTTGTTAGCCAGTTATTGGTTGTTGCTTTTGCAGTCTGAGTCTGTAGTAAATTCATAGCAACAGTCCAGTACCAGTATGCAAAGCGAGGGTCAAGGTTTCCAGGAACATGAATAAGGGATTGAAATGTGAGATGTGCTGCTTCCACCAATAAGATCAGTTGTCCGCAATGGCTTCTTCTTATCCCTTCCCCTATTTTAACGGCTGACCACCTTCCCCAGCTGTTTGTCTAACTGATGAGTTTTTACTACATAAACTTATTTATTTATTATTTATTATTTATTTGTATCCTGCCTCTCCATATGGATCCAGGCGGGGAACAACTTACAAATAGCATGTATTTGGAAACATTTCTATACATGCCCCCAACAAGCTGGGTACTCATTTTACCGACCTGCAAAAGGATGGAAGGCTGAGTCAACCTTGGAGCCGGGCAGGATTGAACTCACAACCTTGTGGCTTGTGGCTTGCAGTACTGGCATTTAACCACTGCGCCGCCAGAGCAAATGCTTTGAGTCTCATGGGCTCTTCCTTTTTCACATAAGCTGGATGCTTTAGGTATTGTCCCAGTTTTGTCTCTGTGTTGTGGCTGTTGGGAAGGGTCCTGTCTGGGTCTTGGATAGGGGCATGACAGGTGGCTAGATGAAGTGGTCTTTGTGGTCCCTACCAACTCTCAGATTCTATGGTTATGTGACAACTTCCAGACGGTACCACTAGTGGTGGGGGACCATGGAAGTTGCAGCCTGGCGACACCAGAAGAGCCATGTGTTTCTCAGTCATGAAGTAAATAAAATTCAACCCTGTGCAATACAAGCTTAAGCTTGTTTGCTCAGATGTAAATCCCTTGCCAAGAAATCCTTTCTAGTGCAATAGCGGAGCGCTTAACAAAACACTTTCCATGCCAAAAAAAGATGCTAATAATCTCAAACATTACTATTACATCATTCGTGCACAGGTTTGCATGCTCCAGTGCTAATGGAGAGTTACAGTTTCTTCTAAAGCACACAGCTATGCCCATGCTTCTGCTGAAGGCAAGATAGTGCATTTCTGAAACCATGTTCTGATTGCAGTATAGCAAATCCCTGTGTTTTCTCTAAACCCCTTTCCTGATAATCTTTGCCCTGCCAGCTGTCTCAGAAAATGCTGCACTAGCATCCTATCAGTGCATTTAAAACCAGCACTCAACACTGTCATATAAAACAAACAAGAGGCAAAAGTGTATATTCTGTAGCATGCGTAGGAGGGATGGTATTTAAAAAAAATGGCCACTAATTTTTTATCTGCATTTTCCCCCATGGTTAAGAACATATGGAGGTCTTGCTGGTTCCATCGATGGTCTATCTCATCCAACGTTGTTGTTTTTCAACAGTAGACCAGCAAAAAGCAGCCAGAAAACCCAAAGCTGGGGTCTGAAACAGTAGCCTTATCTTAAATGATATTCACATACAGATCAGCTATGTTTGGACATCACACAAAGCAGGGAAAGGTCCTCCTCATGGACTGGATCTGCTCCACCCAGCTTGCACAGGTTTCTTCCTAGGCCATGTCCACTCTTTAGCACTACCTTTCTCTAGTGCTAGGAGAGAAAGTCCTTTCTTCATGCAAACAGGGAAATATAAATCCTCTCTCTGCACAGAAAAGGGGTGGAGGCTTATTGTGTCCTGGGGCAGGGTTTTGCGTGAGGAGCATAGGACATTAGGATGTGTCAACCCAGTTTATAGTGTCACCTGACCCCCCAGGGAGTGACTTTGAAGTACATCTGGACTCTGAAACCAGAAGAGCTTCCCACATCTGCACTAAACTGTGGTTTAGCATGATGCAAATGGGTTGCAGTAAGCCTGAGGCTTATGCTCTCCCTTCATCTCTACTGAAGTTGCAGTGAAAAGTATTAGCCAGTTATGAGGTTCTGCTCAAATTGTTGTGATTCATTTAAACAAGTCAGCTTCATAACACCAATCTTGAAGTTGGCTTGTTTCAAACAAACTACAGTTAAGATTAACTACAGTTTGTTGAGCTTAGAAGACACATCAAACTGCAGCTAAACTAAATTGGGCAAGAATGCTCCTGAATTCCTCCTCACATCTATGCTGGCAGAGAAAAGAAACAGAGGGAAATGCGATGCCATCTTAGTTTAGCACAAAGGCAGGGGACTCCAGAGCGCTAGGGGTCATTTTCCACACCCCTGCCAGACTCCTGTGATCTGCAGAGCCCTTTCGAAAAAGAAAACCCAGAAATGTTCAGAACATAACTTCAATTTTTTTCCTATCTATCTATCTATCTATCTATCTATCTATCTATCTATCTATCTATCCATCCATCCATCCATCCATCCATCCATCCAGGCCAAAGCACGGTATGTGTCTCCTTATATAACACAGATACTATTGGGCTTCAGCTTCTTGTCAGACTTGGCCAATGGGGAGAAATGTGGGAACTTACAGTCCAACAACTGGAAAGCTGTGTAATTCCCACCCCTGTTAATAGGAACAAACCCACCCTCTATTAAATTGAATACCCTCTTTTAAAGGTATCTAAATTAGTGGCCATCAGCATATCTTTGGCAAAGACCAATTATGTGTAGTGTGAAGAAGTACTTCTTTTTGTCTGTTCTGAACCTACTGCTCATGAGAGGAAGTTGCTTCCTTGCTCTCTACACATTCATTCCTAACTGTATAGCATCTGTCACTTCCCCGCTATCTCCTTATATTTGGATGTACCTGGTATATGAGGATTCAGAACTAAACTGCCAAGAAATCCAGCGGTCAAGACATAGAAGGGCATTTATTTGACCTGAATTTAAAATTCCAGTAAAACTGATTGGCTCTTTTGCTAAGTCTTTCAGCATCTAGGCTATTGATTCTTCCATGTTCTTAATTGGAGCACTGTTATATTTCATTTATGCTGCAGTGAATCAACAGCTCTATGTAAGCCAGCAGTAAACAACACCTGCAGGCATATCCATTCAAACTGCCAGTGCCCCACCCTTGGCAAACAAGTGTTGCTATGCAGGTCTTAATGCTGCATGACACGAAAGCACAGGTGAAAAGGCAGAAAGAGAAACTCCATCAAGAATGAAAATGAAGATTCCAGATATTTTTTAAAAGATAGTTAGTTGCAGTGGCCAGATACCTAAAACTTTTTAAAGGAATTTGTCTCTGTATGCGCCTTCAACTCACTTATCAACTTATGGTAAGAAATGCTCAGAGGTGGTTCTGCCAATACCTTAGTTAAAAAACAAGCTGATCGATAGTTTAAAAGAGGAAGGAAGTGCCATTTCTTGGGGTAGAGAATGTGTTTTGCATGGAGTCATAGAGTCATAGAATCACAGAGCTGGAAGAGACCACAAAAACCATCCAGTCTAACCCTCTGCCATGCAGGAACCCACATCAAAGCACTCCCAACAGATGGCCATCCAGCCTCCACTTAAAAACCTCCAAAGAAGGAGCTCCACCACATTCTGAGGCAGCATATTCCACTGCTGAACAGCTCTGACCATCAGCAAGTTCTTCCTGAGGTTTAAGTGGAATCTCTTTTCCTGCAGCTTGAATCCATTGTTCCTTGTCCTAGTCTCTGGAGCAGTGGAAAACAAGCCTGCTCCCTCTTCGATATGACATCCCTTCAAATATTTAAACCTGGCTATCATGTCCCCTCTTAACCTTCTCTTCTGCGGACTAAACATTCTCAGCTCCCTAAGTTGGTCCTCACAGGGAATGGCTTCCAGACCCTTTACCATTTTGGTCACCCTCCTCTGGACAAGCTCCAGCTTGTTGACATCCTTCTTGAATTGAGACACAGTATTCCAGATGAGGTCTAACCAAAGAAGAATAGAGTGGTACTGTTACTTCCCTTGATCTAGACGCCATACCCCTATTGATGCAACCAAGAATCACATTGGCTTTCTTGACTGCTGCATCACACTGCTGACTCATGTTCAGCTTGTGCTCCACCAAGACTCCTAGATCCCTTTCATATGTACTGTTATCCAGCCATGTGTCCCCCATCCTATGGAGAAGACCCCCATATACTCTTTAGATGTATAAGAACATAAAGAGAATCCTGCTGGGTCAAACTAAAGGCCTGTCTCGGCCATCATTCAATTCACATAGTAGCCAACCAGTTAAGTCATGGAAAAGTACACGAAATTAACAGAATAGTACTGTACCTGGAAGGGATATTGCCAGGGAACACCAGGTGCTGTGGGATATATTCCAGAGGAAGGCAGTTGCAAACCACCTCTGAATATTCCTTGCCTAAGAAAGCCCTAAGAAATTTATGGGGTTGCCATAAGTCAACAAGCAACTTGAAGGGGCACACACACAGACATGCACTGTCTTGAAGGTGCAGAGCTTAGAACATTATCTTTTTGGGGATGACAGCTCCCATAAATACCCAGTCAGCATAGCCAGTGGCCATGCTGGCTAGAGAATTCAAAGAACTGTAGTTCCAAAAAAGTAACTCTTCCAAGCTCTCTGCTAGTGTTTGGAGGGCCAGTGTGGTGTAGTGGTGACTCTGGAGACCAGGATTCAATTCCCCGCTTAGCCATGGAAACCTGCTGGGTGACCTTGGGTGCATCACATATTCTCAGCCCCAGAAAACCCTGTGATAGGGTCACCTTAGGGTCACCATAAGTTGGAAATGCTTTGAAGGCACACAACAGCAACAACATCTATATTCAGAAATTCTCTTCTTTGTCATAGCAGAAGGTGCGTTTATTCAGTTGGTGTGAATATAACTGAAGATATGACATTTTCAACTGCCTCCCTGATTTTGTTTCCCATCTCAAGAGCACCTTAAACACAGGCCATTTCCGACTGGCCCCTCCCGAAACTGCAAACCCCGGGATTCCAGAGGATGTTGAAAGTGGAATTGTAGTGCTATGACAGGTTAGTACGGAAATGGCCATACAGTTGCCTCCAGTAACAGGGTCAGAAAGAGCCAAAAGCCTTTAAAAGCTGCTGCTAGTCATATTACAGAGTTCTGGCCTAGATGGACCAATGGTCTGATTCAGCTTCAGAAGCCAGAGATGTAGGCAACACAGGCATGTGCCATTGCCCTATAGAAATGTAGGCACCACTGACTTATAAGTGAGCCATATGCAGTGGTGCTGGTGCCTCCTATTTCCGTGAGCTGCTAAGTCTACTCTAGGTTTAGTCCAAGATTTAAAGAATCTATCCAAGGTGTGGAAACTTCCTCCAAGGTAACTTCAGTGTCTGGAATAGCATCTATACAGTTTGAATGAAAACTCAAAATGGATTTCCCACCGCTCTGAAATGGAAAGAACTAGCTATCATTGACAACATTGGAAAAGACCCCTGAAACAATGAAAAATGAGGGGAAATCTCCAAATGTGAACTTAATTCCCAGATAGGACTTTTGTGAGGTTGCAGCAGTAGATAGAGGGAGAAGTGGTGTTATTGAAAGAACTTCTAGCACAGTTCATTCAGTTCAGAATTGCTTCAAGGCTTAGATTTGTTTACTTTCTTAGCATTCAGCAGTTGATATGGTCATGAGACACTCATGTGGTCCTCATTTCTGGCTTCTGGACTTTGAGACGTCACATCAGTTCTCTGTTTTCATTGAACAATCATGTCAAATAATATTTGTGGAATGAGCCTTAGAACCCCTTTGGTTGCTAAGCCAATTCTTGAAGCACAAAGCCTTCTTTATGTATCACAGTTTGTGACCCACATGGGGTGATGTACATGGGGTTGCCCTCATTTTGTCCTAAGAACAATTATGAGGCCAATTCTGCTGACAAAAGGCACATCCAGTGAGCTGTCTGGTTGGACAGGCATTTACCTCTAACCACTACGTGATATTATATTGGAGCAGATTATTTCCAGAACATAGTAATGTCTTGAAACACCTATTTTACAAACCAACAGAAGCAGACTGGCATCCTGTTTGTGGCATATATATGCCTAAATTTCCCTTACGCCTGTGTATGTTCTTTCTAGGGCACTGAGGAGGTTGGTATTCCCTCCCTCCCTCCACAGTGGCTAAAACCTCCTCCAACTTAGCTTCTGAAGCCTCCTCCACAGCCATTCCATGCCTCATGGGAAGCAGGCAGGATCAGAGAAGTTCTGCCTACTTTCCCATAGCAAGATGTGAAATGATTATAACAATGCTGAGACCTCTAGAGGACCCTGAAAGATCTCAGAACTAATGTAATCATTTTGTGTCTGGCTATGGGGACACAGTTAGATGCTTCTCTAATCCTGCCTATTCCTCACATGACACAGAACGGCTGAGGGTGCTTCAGAAGCTGTGTGGTAAGTCTAGGGGAAGAAGTATATGGCTAGCATAGGTTGCATGTGGAACTACTACACTACTATAAGCTATATAGGATTGCAGTTTTAGTATGACATAAAGGTTCCATTGCTATCAATGGCCACCAAATCAATCAATCAGTCAAACAAGCAAACAAAAAAACCAGACAACCCCCAGCGAAACAAGCCAGAACTCTCCCTAGAAGCCAAATGACCGAACAGAGGTTGATATGCTTTGGACATATCATGAAACAATATGTTGCTGTTCTGACTTATGGTGACTCATGTTTCTTTTTCTTTTTCTCTTTGTTTCTTTCTTTTTGGCAAGATTTGTTTGGAGGGTTGCCTTTGGCTTTCTCTGAGATGGAGAGAGTATGACTTGCCCAGAGTCATCTAGTGGGGTTTCCATGGCCAAATGGGGTTCCAACTCCTGGTCTCTAGAGTCATAGTTCAATGCTCAAACCATTAAGCCATGCTTGCTCTCCCTCCAGGAATTTGTTGTTAACTAGAGTCAACTTTGACTTCTGGTGACACTATGGATGAGAGACCTCCATTCTATCATCCACTGCCCACTCAGATCTTGCAGATTCAGGGACATATCTTTTCTGATTGATCCTATCCATCTGTAACACAGTCTTCCTCTTTTCCAACTGTCTTCTACCCTAGCAAACATTATTGGAAGTCACAATTTCTTGCTGTTTTTTGCTGATGGTGCGTGTGTGGGGTCATAAGAGTCTTCAAAAAAGGCCAAGGAGGCACATGCATCCTACAGCCATACTTTGCCCACTTCAGATATCATCATTTCATGTACTGTTTTATATTTACAGAATATTTAATTAATTTATTCCTCTTGACAAGGAAACTGTGTTTCAATCCTAATTTGGAGAAGTGTAGAGAAAGATCACATCATATGTAATCCCCCACTCTATGCCACACCACTACAGTACTTGTAAGACACTAGGCCCGCACAATTATAGCACTATGATTCCCCTTTAACTGTCATGGTTGCCTGGTTGTAGAATCCTGGGCTTTGTAGTTTGGTGACTCTAGAGCTTTCTGGTTGAGTTCCAAATTTCCTTCCCTAAACTGCCAATCCCAAGATTCAATGGGGTATTGCCACAGCAGTGGAATTGTAACGCTACAATTATGTAGTGTTAAGGGACTCATTGAGCCACTTGAAAGGGAGAGTGCAATGCAGGAAGAGATCTGCTTACATTCCATTCTCAGGAATTGTGTGGGTCTTTTGACATGACCCTGTCTTTCCCAATATGTTTCCCACACTCACATATTAACAAAACTACTGTCACAGTAACCCACCAACTTCCCTCGTAGAAGACTGATTGTACGTTAGCATGATTAAAGAACATTTAGGGATAATTAAAACTATTGCTATGTTTAAATATTAAATTGCACATCACTAGGGTTCCTTGTGTGGGCTACAAGGCAACTCATAAATAATTCTATAAATAAAACAAATAATTACATAGAATCATACTATAAGGTCTTTGATGCATAACTTTGAAGTGGGTAATTTTCCTGTCTTCAGGGTGACTTCTTGAATATATTGCTTAATTGGGGGTCTTCTTGCTGCTTTGTCAATCTGCTTGTATAGAATTAACATACTCTGTAAACCACACGAATGAATGCAAGAGAAGTCCAAAAATACAGTTTATGGGGTGTTGCCATGTGAGTGATACAATACCACAATACTTTATTCCCTACATGAAAAAGTGAGATTCAGCCATTTTTAAAAGTCTCATTAAATGGACTTGAAGATTGTGGTTGTTAAAAATTAAAAAATAAATGTTGAAAAAAAATCAAGGCTTCTATGACAGAGTGAAAGGACTTTGAATAAAACGTTGACTTAAATCTTCTTAGCTAGTTTCAGCCATGGTAGACCAACTGAAATTGATTGTTGAACAACACATAGCTCAATTCCATTGATTTAATGGGTCTACTCTTGTTCTGCTTTCATAGCACAGGCAGTGTTGCAATCTGCCCTGGGAAACTGGTGTCAATTTCAGCGCTTTTCCCATTCAAGAAACTATTTGACATAAACATAAAACTATTTGATTTATACAATTTCAAAGGTAGAAAAGGGGAAGGGGATCATATTAAAAGGCTGGGAATCTTTCAACAAATCTGACAACATGATTCCAGTTCTGATGGCATCTGTGCAACTGCACCTGGTCTCAGTTTTGTCTGCAAGAATATTTTCATTGTACAAAAGAAAGAATTTGCTGGAATCACATGTGCTTGTCAGTATGGAAATAAAACAGAAAGATATTTGCTATGAAAGGGGAATAGAGCAATAAAACTTTGTGGTCAAAATAAGAGTTATATATCATATTTCCATGGGTATAGGTGTAATGGTAGCAAAGTTGCCAGAGTACAAACTGGAAACAGCCCCTGTAACTTTAATGTTTGATCCTGGAAACTAAGAAGGGTCAGCACTGGTTGGTAATTGGATGGGAGACTGCCAATGAATACCAGCTGCTGTAGGCTATATTTTAGAGGAAGGAACTGGCAAAATCACCTCTGAGTATTCCTTGCCTAAGAAAACCCTAAGAAATTTATGAGGTCACCATAAGTCAACAGGCAACTTAAAGGCAAATACATACACAAAAGACCAAGTGTTGCTTGTCATACAACCAGGTAACAAGCAGCACCTTCTGAAATTCCCTCTTCTATACAACTACTGAAGGTACAGGACCTATCTACAGTTTTCACCTGGCAACTCTACATGTAAAATTGCAACCTTGTGATACCATTTTTGGCTTCCTGAGAATGTTTGCCATTAAAAAAAATCAAAATAGCAGACGTTACCTCTCAAAGTTTAGGAGAAACAATTGAAAATATGCAAGTATTGTTTGTGGAAAGCTCAGTCACAGTCCACAGGAGGCCTTTGTTGAGGATTCCAGTGGACTGGTCCTTCAGCAAAAATCTTTCAGAGTCAAGGACCTTGCATTGTTGCCCTGGGCAACCCTGAGGCCAAAGCACTTTGGCTGACTTCAGACATCCAACATGCTGTTTATACTAAATCATACCATTTGAAGTGAAACTCTGACTTGAAGTTACATCATAAGTCTGCAATGGACATGGCACTTTAATGCTCCTTGAAATATTGGGGGAAAGGGACCCATTAAGGAAAAGAGTAAACTAATTTGCTCAAATGTTTCTAATCCCAAATGCAAACCCTCCCTTCCAAACTTGCTTGTCATGCCAAAATAAATGAAATATACATTTCCTAAACACTCCAATCCGCCCACGCTTTTTCTTATATTTGTGGTTTGGGAATTGCCTCTAAGTACAATATTGTGAGAAGCCTGACAAGATGCAGCACACACATTTTGAAGACTGAAGGGCTGGATAAATCCCAGACACCTGGTTGGCCAGGGATCTAAGTGTTTCAACATCTTATCCCTTCTGTATACACACTGTTGTATATCATCAGTATGTAAGATGATGACCCCAGTTTGTAAAGAAATACTGTTTCCTATGAATCATTTTTTTTTACACGGCCATATGCATTCAGTAAACTGTGGCAACATAAGCAACCTACATAAAGCAGGACTTAAGCAACTCCTGACCTCTCCTGACCTTTCACACTACACTGGTATAACACCATGATTCCACTTTAACTGCTATTTTTCCATCCTAGGAAATCCAGAAGTTTGTAGTTTGGTGAGGCACTAGAGTTCTTTGGTAGAGAATTCTAAATAGTCCTCCTTAAAATTGCAAATCCCAGGATTCTATAGGAACCATAGCAGTTAAAGCAGAATGTAGAGTGAAAGTAGCGTGAAAAGGCCGAGAGCTTGGAAAGGGAATTTTCCACCACATAATCAAAGAATCAGCACTACACACTTGGAAACCTGAACTAAAGTCATCTATCACTTCTCAGTTATCTGATGGGGGGGACCAGCATATTTTCTTTCCTAATGTGCCAGGTGCCTGTATCATATCTGGCCATCGGCTAGCAATGTTTCTTTCTTTCTTATAAGCTCACAGTGAACCGTCAGCCAATGGGCTGCAGAGCAGCACTGATCCACGAACCATCATCCTGAGTAGCACTGTTCTAGTCCAACCATTTCTCCATGAATAAACCATGCCTGACAAATGGCCATCCAGGCCCTGTTTTGAAATCTCCAACAAAAGAAAGTCCACCACCTTTCTAAAACAGTCTGTCCTGCTGTCAATTCCTACAATCAGTAGGTTTTTTACCACACTACACTGTTATAGCACTATATTCCACTTTAACTGTCAGTGTAACATCCTGTGGAATCATGGGATTTGCAGTTTAGGGAAGAGCATTTAGAATTCTTAGTCAGAGAACTCTTGGGTCTCACCAAACTACAAACCCCAGAATTCCACAGGACATTTCCATGGTGGTTAAAATGGAATATAGTGCTAAAGTAGTGTAGTGTGATAACAATCTAAGCTTCTCTTAATGGTTAGTCAAAATCTCCTTTCTTACAACTAGAATCCGCTGGTTTTACTTCTCCTTTTCAGGAGCAGTAACTTGTACTATTTCTTGTCTTGCCATTTTCTTCTGCTTTATTTTTTTTAAAAATAAGCATTGATTATAGTATAAAACTCTTAAATTTTCTTGTCATAATACCTCTGAAAAATATTTAAATATATCCAGCGGTATAGCTACAAGGTGGGCAAAATGAGAGTGTAATCAATCCAAAGAAGAATTCTGCTCCCCATAAGAGAGCCAAGTGTGGTTTGGACTTTGGAGAACAGAGTTCAAATCCCCACTCAGCCATGGAAACCCACTGGGCGAGCTTGGGCAAGTCACACTCTCTCAGCCTCACAGGAGGGCAAGTGCAAACCCCCTCTGAACAAATCTTACCAAGAAGGGTCACTTTAGTGTCACCATAAGTCAGGGACAACTTGAAGGCACACAACAATAACACCTCCATGAAATCTTTATTTAAGCACCAAATTTCTAGCATTGCAAAGAGTAAGAGATTGAAAATCTTTCACATCTGAAATCCTTATATTTGCTGTGTTCACATTTCCTTGGTGACTCTGCCTGCCCCTTTTCTTTGGATGCCTAAAGTGGATTTCTAAATGCTCAGTGGAAGTTTGCTAGAAATTTGGAAGCTTAAAGAAAATTCTGAGCGGGGAGGAAGAGCAGAATTCTTATTTGGGGGCAATGCGCTTGTACACTGCTCTCCCATAGCTACATTCCTATAGAGATGCTTTTGTCCATGAGTCATTCATTACTCAAGGACTTTTTTGTTTTGCACCAACAGAATGTTGCAGTATGGAATGTTCCAATCTGCCAACCATGTCCTCCTCAACAATACCCTATTCCATTCCCGGCTCATACCCAATTGCACATTCCCTCCCCTAACAATTAGTCATCATTCTTACAGCCACCAAGACATGTACATTGGTGTAGCAGTGGCAGAATTCTTATTTGCGAGGCACAATGCCCTTATTTTACCCTCTCTAGTAGCTACAATCCTGAGTATGTCCAAATTACTTAACTATGTGTAAAACCACTTCTAAAAGTAATTAGAAAACATTTTTTCTTGCACTAGCACAGTGAATTTACGCCTATTCATTCTGTTACTTTTGAGAAGTAACTCAATCAGATCTTCCATTACCAAAAGAGAGTACCTTGTTACCAGTAACCACATTACTTTTAACTCATTACTCCCAAGCTCTGTTCCAGGTATATGTAACTTCCATTAGCTCAGATAATACAGCCAATGATGAGAGGCTGATGGGATAACATCTGAAGAGCCACAGTGCGCCCATCTTGTCTTAAGTAAATCACACAGAAGAAGAAGAAACATTCCTAGTCCAACTCAGGGCCTTTCCACACTACACTGTTATAGTGCTATTATTCCACTTTCAACGTCCTGAGGAATTCTGGGGTTTCTAGTTTACGGAGGCCAAAGAACTCTCTGGCTGAGAATTCTAAATGCCCCTCCCTAAACTGCAAACCCCAGGATTCCACGGCATGTTGAAAGTGGAATAATAGCACTGTAACAGTGTAGGGCAGAAAGGCCCGCAGTATTGGTTATTGGAATTGGGAACAAGCCATCAACCCACTAAGTTCATCAAATCTTTGATTCACTACCCCATTTCCTAGGCATTAATGCTATTAACAGTTAATCTCTTGGAGTGTGAGATTAACAAAAAAAAAAGATGCTCTCTTCCAATTTTATTTTGGAGTAGACTCAGCTGGCAATTACTGTACTTTGATATGGTATCCAAGCAACAAGGAAGAAAGAATGGAATTCAAAGAATCATTTCTGCTCAATAAAAGCAAGAGGCTTGCTAGGTGAACATTTGAGAAACAAAGATGGCAGAATGTTCCCTCCTTGAACTACGCCCCTTGTGAAAATGCTTCCCTTGTAAATGGCATACTTATGACAACAGCTTTTGTGAAATGTGCTCAGTGACAGCAGTGCAATGAAGGAGTCTCAATGGGGAGAGAAGTCTTTTTAAAATCATGGTAAAGAGAAGGCGATTTCTTTTGAAAGCAGCAAAACCATTTGCTCCGGGGGTGCAGCTATGTGCGGCAGGGGACAAAATGAAGGGTCTTGGCCCCCTCTCATGTAAGAATTCTGCTCCTGATGAAATTTTCCTTCAGTCTCCAATTTTCTCAGCATCACTATCATTTAAAACTTCACTTGAAAATTTAGAAATGAAGTTTAGGCACCCAAAGAAAAGGGCAAATTTAGCAAGAGAATGTGAACACAGAAAATACAAGGGTTCTAGGTATTTACGAATAACAACGCCTCACTCTCTGCAGTGGTAGATTTGGGGACTGAAGAGGAATTTCACTCAGGGAGGAAAATTCTTATTTGGGGGCAAAACTCTCATTCCCCTCCAATAGCTATACCCTGATTCAATTGTTAGTCCAAATAAGAGTAGACCCCTTGAATCAATGGGACTTATGTGTTTACTGAACATTCACCAATTATTCTATGAGTTTATTCTATTTTGGAACCAGCAACTAGATTTAGGTGTAAGGTACAGTGTAGTGGTTTAAGTGTTGGACTATGACCCCGGAAAGCAGGGTTCAATTTACCACTCAGCCATGAAAACCCATTAGGTTACCTTGGATGGATGACATACTCTCAGCCGTAGAAAACCCAGTGGTAGATTCACCTTAGCGTTGCCATAAGTCAGAAACTACTTGAAGGCACACAACAGCAACAAAAGGATGAGAACCATGCAGTTCATCTGATAATGTTGAACTGTAACTCCCAGCATTCCTCACTGGTGCTGGGTAAGGCTCTTAGAACTTGCAGTCCAACAAAATCTGGGTGGCTGCATGATTCTCATCCCACGCATTCTTGGTCATAAGTTCCCTCAGTGTAGAGTAAAGAACAATCCCAGTAAAGAGAAGGAAGTATCTACTGCTTTCCACTTCTCATACTGGGTATGCCACAACCACTGAAAGTCCCTCTTCTAAGATCTCAGAAGAGCTAAATTTGTTTATTCAATTGCTTGAAATCTTTGCAAAGCACAGAGTTTCTGCCACAATGCCAAAGTAACAGAGCAATGGCCTAAATTCAATTGTTAGTCACAAGTAGAGTGAATGTACTGAACCAATAGAACTCATGTTAAGCGCTTTAGCTGCCTAAATATCCTAAAGGCACCAGATCCTCTCTGATCTTGGAAGCTAACCCAAGTCAGCCCTGGTTAATACTTGGATGGGAGGCCATTAACAAATACCAAGTATTGTAGGCTAAATTTCAGAGGAAGGGCTCAGCAAACCACCTCTGAGTATTCCTTGCCTAACTAAACCCTATGACATTCATGAGGTTATCGTTAAGTTGACTGGTGACTTGAAGACAAACATACACACACTCTCCAGGAGTTCCAGTTTGACAAGAATAGTCCCAATTAATCCTCTGTCATCCCACTTTTGCAGAGGCTTTTAAAATATCCCGGTTTATCTCTTCTTCTCCCACTTTTCCACATTGTTCTCAGCTTACTTCCATGGGTGCAAACTAAGGCCATTTCCGTACAAGACTGTTATAGTGCTTTGATTCCACTTTCAACATCCTATGGAATCCTGAGGCTTGCAGTTTCGGGAGGGGCCAGCAGAATCTTGTCCTTCCTGGTAGACTCAGGTGAAAACAAACTGCTGCAGCCTCTCTTATCTTGTCTGTACTTCCTCATTAATAACTTTCACCATCTTGACCATACCATGATGTTGCTTGTCCACATGTCCCCCAGTTTTCATCTGTGAAAAGTTGAAGTGTATGCCAAGTTCCTACTGGTTCATTGAGGTTACTCGAATGGAATTAACAACTGGATTTAGATTAAGCCAATGTATTTTTCAGACCAAAGAAGATTGAAGCTATTAAAAATGGGTGATTTATCCAGTTTAAGTTATTCTGTTGTCCTTCTTGGTGACCTCTCCCAGATTCCTCTGGATGCACCTCTCAGAATACATTTACGCAGTCTCTGATGGATTTATGCAAGCTAAGACATTAACAAAAGAAAAACCAGACACATTCTTCAAAATTTCCAGACTTGGGAGCCAGTTATGCTCTTATATCCTATTCCACTTACAACATGCTTTAGTGAGGTCAAAGTCTACTCTCACAATCCATTTTTCAAAACTTGGCTGTGTCCAGGTGCGTGTGTGTGCATATGTCCCTTCAAATTGCCTGTCAACTTATGGCAACCCCATGGATTTCATAGGATTTTCTTAGGCAAGGAATACTCAGAGGCGGTTTTGCTAGTTCCTTCCTTTGAGATATAGCCTACAAACCTGGTATTCATTGGCAGTCTCCTATCCAAGTACTAACCAGAACTAACCTTGCCTAGCTTCCAAGATCTAGTATCTTTGGGACATTTAGAGCCTTGTGACCAGATACACAGTGATGTATCTGGACACATCAGTTTATGCAACTCACTCACTCATCAGTCAATCAATTCTCTCTCTTACATCATTATATGCAACCTTTTTCTCTACAAATCACAGCATGTAAGTTGAGTAAGACCTTTTTAAAACTTGCAATACACACATACAGACATTCAAGGAAATATTCCATTTTGTGCTTTTTATATATATTAGCCAACAGTGTTAAATAAATAAAGCCAGTGTGGTGAAGTGACTACAATTCCAAAATTACAGTCTCAAAATGAAGAGGCATAGGTTCAAATTCCCATTCTTCCACGAATGGTAAACTTAAGTAAACTTAAGCAACTCATTTTCCCTTAGCCAAAACTTGAAATGTTACTTTTTGCCAGTAATTCAGGTAAATTGCGGGAAGGGACCCTCCACAGATCAATTTTCGCATTCCTTGAAGCCATGGATGTCTTATGTAGAAAAAAGAAAATGGAACCGGTTACCAGGATTCTTCAGGTAAATCTGGTATTTCTAGAGGGGAAATGAACAGCAACCACTTCCCTTCATGTGCATGCTTTCATGATTTAGACCTCTTTATCTGTCATCACCAAGAACAGAAGCAAACAAATATTTTATTATAAGCTTGATCTCTGATTCACTGGAGTATGTTGGCTTCCTTCTTTTGGCCTTGTGTAGATACAAGTAATTTAAAATAATAATGAGAACCTGTGTTGATGTCATGGTTATAATTATGGATTGGAATTTGGAAGATCCATGAAACTCACTAGGTGATCTTGGATCGGTCACTCTCTTCCAGCTTGCTCTACCTCACAATTTCAGGTAAAACTATCTGTCCTGAGCAAAGCTAAACATCAATTTCTAGGAATCCAAAGAGGGTTGGAGGGATTTGTACTGCACCTTCACCCACTTTTTGCACACACAGGGTGGGGTGGTAGCCCTGATACTCCCTCATTTTTTAAAAAATTAAAATCCAGCTGCTACTCAGAACCATTTCCACTTTTAGGAGAAGTACTTGGGCTCATTTTCAGATCTGGAAAAGAAGCAGAGGAAAAAAACCCAATTTGTAGTCTGGAAAGCCACATTACAGTTAGATAGACTCAAGCAAGGAAGAGACAACCCTCAATCTGCAAGATCTGAACAGGGCAGTTGATGATAGGGTGACTTAGAGGTCTCTCAAGGGAAATGTGAAGCATGAAAAACTCAACATTTTTTTCTGCGCTGAAATTTCCTGGGTGGTTCAACACTGGATTCTGTAACAAGCCTCAGATCTGCAGCCTGAGACATCCCTGTGAGGGTTGCAGCAATCTTGATTAAAATAGCTGCAACTGCAGGCAGATTCACCTTGGGATCAAAGATGCCATCGCTGTTTAAGCAGCCCAGAGGATTCCAGCTGACAAAATATACAAAGAAACAAGAGAAACCTGCAAACCAGGTGCTTTGAGTGTTAAGTTTCCTCCTAGCGCTGAGAAAATCCTTCAGACGTCCTTCTTATACTTAACCTCTGGGCATGTCTATTGTCTGTAAATGCTTTTCGTTAGGTTTTGATTTTTTAAAGTAAACTTTAACCGCATTTTGCAGTCAGTTTATTTCATGTATATAAAAGAGCTCCATATATAAACTCTGGCTTTGCATGCAGAAGGTCCAAGATCTATGCTTGAGTCAAAGAAGTTCAGATTGCTGAGCAAATAAAAACAGCAGCAACAAACAAACGTTCCTCCACAACAGCTTTTGCCAGTTAAACCAGAAGACAGCTGCACTGGACTAGCTGGATCAGTGGTCAAATTCAGTATAAGGCAGCCTGACATGCTCATATATGTATATACTAAAAACAAGTGAGCCAATCTCCACAGCTCCTGAGATCCAACACTCCTATAAATTTCAACTTCCATGTTTCTTTCTGTAGAACTGAAAGGCACAACAGAAATCTTACATGACATTGGCCTTTTCTGTCCTCTAGCCTGATGGTTCTCAACCAGAGGTATGTGTGTCACCAGTGGGACAGAGAAATCACCTAAGAAGGACAAAGACGTTTTAGTCATTGCAGTAAAACTTACTTCTAACTCCACTGCAAAGTGGAATGAGTCTTCCAGATACTATAGCAGCAAAATTTATGTCTAATAATATTATGACCTATTTTCTACTACTAATGGGATTATTATTTTTGCTTGTTCATACGTACTTCCACAAAACACTACTGAATTTCTGTGTTCTTATGATAACAAATGATAGACATAATAACAGAATACCTCTAAAGACAGGATTAAAGAGTTGGAAGGGACTACAAGGGCAATCCGGTCCAGTTCACTACCAGAGGCATATCTAGGGTGGGGCAAGTAGGGCTCATGCCTTGGATGTTGATGCCAGAGGAGCACAAAGAAGCCATGCATGTAGGGGTGGGGGGTGAAGGTAGGGGTAAGAAGGTGTGGTGCAAGTTCCATGCTTGCCCTAGGTGCTGTTTATGCTAGATACATCACTGCCCACTACCATGCAGGAACAGACAGCTAAAGCACTCTTGAGAGATGCCTATGCAACCTCTGTTTAAAGACTTCCAATGAAGGAGATTCCATCTCCAGTAGTCTATTCCACTGTCAAACACCTCTTAATTTCAGCAAGGTCTTCCTAATGTTTACGTAGAATCTCTTTTCTCGGAAGTTGGAATCCATCAGTTTGTGTCCTGGTCTCTGAAGCAGCACAAAACAAGCTTGCTCCACCCTTCAGTTGTTGAAAGATGATTATCATATCACTTCTCAATCTTGATTCCTCCAAGCTAAACATACCAAGTTCTCTATAGAGAGCTTGTTCTCCAGAACTCTGATAATCTTGGTTGCTCCCCTCTGTACATCTTCCAGTTTGTCAAACGTCCTTCTTGAACTGTGGTGCCCAGAACTGTACACAGTCTTTACCAGGAAAAGTGGGTGGGTTTTTTCTTCTATCATGGTAGAACATAAGGACTTTGACAGAACAAAGAACAGAATGGAATAAATGAAAAGCTGAAAACCCTATACTATGGATTGGAATTGTGTAGTTCACTGGACTTATACAGGCGTATGGGATGAGGGTGCAGTTCCTACCACAGGGTTCTATTTTTGATTTTAAAAAATCAGCTGAAAAGCATTTTGGACAAAAATAGACTCTGTGGCAGGAGAGAGGAGCTATTCGAGGCTAGGGGGTTGCATACCCCCCCCCAAGTTCAGGAAGGTTCAAATACAAACCCATGCATCAACCCTCCCAAAGATATTTTTTGGTTCCAAGATGACTCCCAATACCAGCTGGGGATATGGGGGCATTTTCAGCAGGTTTTTGGACATCCCTCTTAAGCCTGGCAGAAACTTTCATCCAACAGGAAGTGACCTGGAAATCACTTCCTGTTTTTTTAAAAAAGGCCTCTCCTGGGACTAAAATGGCAAAACATGGCAAAAAGCCCCCATGTCTGCTAGTGAACATTTACAGGGAAAACAATTTTTTGAGATTTTTGGTTTTTGTTAAAAAAATTTGGACCTCTTGAGGGGTTCCGTGCCCCACAGAAACAGTCTTTGGGGGCACACTTTCCCCATCCCTGCTCTATGGGCTGAATTTTGGTCTATGAATGCTATTTGAGAATCTTACCCCAAAACAGTATACAAAAATGACACGGTGCCCAAAAGTGTCACTTCTGTTTTCTGTTGCACCTTTCAATATGGTCTGCTGAGGGTCAGGAGGTAACCGTCCTACACATCACACACACAGACTTCCACCACTATGATTACTCATACAAAAAACCAGTAATTTTCATGGAGGAAGTTAGACACGGATCTAAATTTAGCATTGTATCAAATCTATCACCAGCTTCTCACAGCACTGGAACGGGTGCCTCTTTTAGAGCAGATAAATAATTGAATCACCCACACTGTATTACGTATCTCTTAAGTGATTGTTTCATGTGTATTATTTATCACTCACCCAGGGTATGAAGCAGGCACCCAAAGTCAATGGAGCCTTCCATTTGACTTTAATGGGAGTCCTGCTAATCTCACTGTCAATTATACAAAATCACTGCATTTCCTTGCTGAGGACAAGGAAGTGAATTATAAGCTCTTAAGACTTTACCTTAAATGAAAGCCTGCACAGAATCCAGGTTTTATTACCATTCCTTTTCTGTCCAGTGTTTCAGTCATGAGTGTTGTTGCTTATATAGCAAAAGTAAAGTCATTCACACACGAACAAAGGATATAAGGTGGTTTCAGGGAACCTGCTGTTTTCTAGAAGCACAAAAAATTTCTACCTTCTTGCTACCCTTGCCCAAAAAAAAAAAAAGAAAGAAAAGAAACCAATCAGCAATGTGCATTTCTTTGTGGAAGTAAGAATGATGAATAATTCTTGCGGATAGGAATGTAAAAGTGGATGTGTGTCAACATCCATTTTGGTACATAAACTCTTCATCTGTGTGCTCAGCTGGGACCTTTTCTACTCAGCATAAGCATAGCTACCATATCACCCTGGTTGGAGCTGATTAATGCTTGGATAGAAGACCACTAGATAATACAATGGATCTCTATGTGCAGCTAGGAAAGAATCTTGTCAGAAACCCTGGAAAATTTTTTTATATATTAAGATAAAAAAAAATTTAAAGGTGAACTTTGTAATGTCTCCAGAAATGTTTTTGTTGGGTATCATGGATAAAGACCATAAATATGGTCTCCTTTGTTGTAACAGCTACAAGAATATTATTTTCACCAATGGACCATTCGATGAACCAATGGTCTGAGTCAATATAAGGTGGTTTCCTACATTCCTATGAGCTTCTCAGTGCAGTTCCTAGGTCCCCTAATGGCAGTGATTTGATTGTCACACAGAATAATTTATTCCCTACTCTTAATCAAGATTTGCTTATATCCCTTTGCCATATACATGAACACACACACACACGCATATAAGCGCACACATGCTAGTAGCTGGCAGGCCTGTGTCACGTCATTCATAATCTCCTCTTGCAAACATGCAGGTGAAACTCCAGTTATCAACAAGCATTGCTCCACCTCACCTCGTGTCTCATGCTTCTGAGGCATTTGGTTCAGAGGTCAGGAATGTTGGTATGCTACCATGAAATTTCTGAAATCATTTACAGAGTGCAATGAAACAACTCCGCAGGGCATTGCCCCAAAAACGCGAAAAGAACTTTGTGCTTAAGATATGGATATAAACGTTCCTATGCTGAAGCCTAGAAATGTTTCTTTCTTGGACTACAACTCTCAGAATCCTCTAGTCAGCAAAGCAGCCAAGAATGAGATATGGGAGCCACTACAGCTGGCTGGGAGATTCTGGATTCCACAAATGAAGGAAACTTTCCCAGGTTCGGCTTCTACTGCACAAACATATATGGCTCACGTGGATTCTGTTGTGGGGAGGAAGGAAATGACCTAATAAATCAAGGTGTCCAGTTTGTATGGTGATGAACAGCTGAGAGCAGGGTAACCTTTTTGATTGTGAACAGAACACGCCTCAACACTTTCTTTTACTTTTTCTTTTGAGAACTGGGTAACAATAGCCAAGGAAAGGGATTATGATGATGCAAAAGGATGAAAAATGAACTCATTGCCCTCTGGTTCTCCAAGATGCTGAAATGAATACTGTTGGCACTGTAAACAGAGAGTTGCATCCAAAAGATATGAAGTGACTGAACACTGCAGACAGGGGTCGATAAACTTTGACAATCCTCAGCTGATTTATGCATCTGAGTTGGGTTTTTTTGCCCCCCAAACATACATCTGTAGAAATCAAAACATTACTTTAACCCAAGGTCACAAGTTGAAAAAAGGGCTTGCGTCCATATGCCAGGAGCAACAGGCCCTGTGATAAATCATATCTCCAACAGGTATGAAAGGAGCTTGGGAAACGTTACCTTCTTGGATTACGTCACCAGAATTCCCCAACCAGCATGCTGGGGATGTTGAAGCCCTAGAAAGTAAATTTTCAAAAGACTGGGTACAAGTACTGCTTGATCTCTGCCTTTGCAGGTCTGTAACCACAGATATTTTTATGATGTTTGGAAACTGTCATCAAATCTTACTAAGGCCATTTCTGCACTACATTGTTATAGTGCTATTATTTCACTTTCAACCAGTGATGCAGACTTGAATTGACTGACTCGGACTCAAGTCAGACTTAAGTCACTTCAGCAACTCCGCTCAGACTCAACTTGGCAATAAATGATGCACTGATTTGATTTGACTCAAGACTCATATATTTTTAGTTGCTGCCCTTGGTTCAGTAACATAACACATCCATCCAGAAACCTTATGACTTTGAACAATACTTGCATCTCTTTTTGTCTACTGGTCACATGATAATCTGTCTCAAGTCCAAAGTGTGGGTGCATTTCTCAGAGGGGAACAGCAAACTGGTTAGGCAGTGGGCTTGAGACAGGCTTAAGGTCTGCTCAGCAGCCTGTCCCTGCTCTGTTAAGAGGAGCCTTCTAAAACTTTCCCTAAGACCAGAAGACAAGACTCACCCCCAGAGTGCAGGGTGCATTTCAGAAATGCAGAGGGGAACAGCAAATGTGTCAGGCAATGGGCTTGAGGAGGAAGGATCCTTCCTTCTAACGCTTTTGAAGCCTCAGTAATGGAGAGTAAGAAGGATCCTATTCTCCACTTCTGAAGCTGTAGATGGCAAAATTGCAAATGTGGAAGGCCGATTCTGCTTAAATTGTTAAAACTGACTTGGACTCTGTCCAGAAATTCTAGAATATAGATTGGGGTATAAAGTTGGCTCCCAGACTTGAGACTTGACTTGAAACTATCTTCAAGGACTTGAGGCTTGACTTGAGACTTGAAGGTAGAGACTTGAGACTTAACTTGAGAATTGGAGTAAAAGACTTAAACACAGCACTGCTTTCAACATTTGATGGAATTCTTGGATTTGCAATTTAGGGAGGGGCATTTAGCATTCTCATCCCCAAGATAGGCAGAGTAACCCTTGATAGTTGAAATAGTTTGAAATAACATTTTAGTTTAGCCTTTCAATATCATATCCATTGACTAAGAGCAGAGCAAGATCATGCACTGTGGTCCAACCCTAAGGTAATCACCAGATGTGAAAGCTACATCATCATCATCATCATCATTTATTACCACCACCTCTGCCTATGGATTAAAATACCTCAACAAATAGACATTTGACATCATTTAAAAACACACAGCATTAATTTAAAAACATATAACACCTGTTAAAAGAACATGTAACATCAATACATATTAAAAACAGTCAATTCATGCTTTAAAACTTATAATTGAAAAGCATCTGGGAACTCCTGGCAGCATACACTAGTCTTTATTACTGTTTTAAATTCAGACAGCATATTCAGCTGATGACTCTACTCCAGCAGGTTATTCCACAGTCTAGGGGTGACTGCAGAAAAAGTCCTCTGAGTGACAGTTGCCAGCCTTGTTCTGGCTGACTGAAGTAAATGTCTCACAGAATACTTTGGTATACAGGGTGTATTATATGGGAGAAGGTGATTTTGCAGGTAACCTGGACCTAAATCATCTAGAACTTTAATAACCCACACTTCGTCTTTGCCTGGAAACTATTTCCCAGCCAATGAACTGATTTTAATATTGGTGTAATATGTTCACTCTAAGGCCCTTTCCACAAGGGGGGTAATAAAACGGTGTAGAGCGACCTCTGATGGAGGTTGTCTACACCGTGGAGGGGATTGGAGTGGACTACTTTAGCGTAGTTCCACACCCCAATCTGCGCAGGAGCAACCAGAAGTAGTGGCGCCACGTGTTTTTTAAAAACCACTTTTGAGGAGGTTTTTAAAAAGCACGGAGTGCGCAGCCCCGTCGCAGCGCCCAGTGTAGATTTGCAGGTGCGCGCAAGTGCATGCCTGCAGATCTGCTGGGGGCGGGCTTCCAGCTGGCAAGCTTCTCCAGTTGGTAGAGAGCCTCCGCCAGCCGTAAGCCGCCATTTTGGATGCCGCAGGACGCCGAGGAGTGTGGAGCAGCAAACTTGCGCTGCTCTGCGTGGCGATGGACTTACCCGATTGCTGGTAAGCTCCGTTTCCGTGCTTTTTACCCCGTTTCTCCCTCCACGTGTGAAAAGGGCCTTAGATGTGCCAGTAGTCAATCTGGCTGCCATGGTTTGAACTAACTGAAGTTTCTGAACTTGGTATAGAGGTAGCCCAAAGTACAGCATGTTGCAGTAGTCCAGCCTTGAGGTTATCAGTGCATGCATTACTATCTTTAGATCCTCCAGTTCTGGAAGGGGCACAGCTAACAGCTAATGTTGACAATAAGTTATCCAATTAAAGCTGTAGCATGTACACAGACAAGCTCTTCTACATTAATGGCAACTCTTTCATGCCTTCTGCTGAGAAAGCTTTACAAGCCACGGAGGTAGGACTAGGAGGAATAACTCTGCTTCCCCTTAACACACCCAGTGAGCATAAAATGGAGGGTGGAAAGAGGGATCAGGTCTAAATCAGTTAAGTCTTACTGCAGGTATTTTGGCATTTCATGAAAAATCAAACAAACAGTTCTCCAGAGGAAAGATATATTCACAGCAGTCACGGCTGTGAATTCATTTTCTGAAGACATTAACACCTATCATTCTTTCTGAAGTGGAATTAGTAAGAAAAATATTCATTATTTTCCACAGCATTTTATCATTTACGAACATTTAAACATGCACCACAATCTGAGCAATATTCGATCTTCTTAGTATGGAATGGAATGAAAGACTGCACCAATAATTAAAATTTCTAAAAATTTTCTAAAGTAGGAAAATAAGTATAGTTTCTAAATAAATTTTCTAAAATATGTATAAACCCTGTTTAAAAGCAGATAAAGGAATGACTGAAGTGTATCAGAGCTGCATCATCACAGTTCGTTTGTTCATTTGCATGTAGCACCAAATCACAGTATGCCCAAACTATTGTCAATATGACTGGACTATGACTATAACTATGACTGCTGTTTGTTTATTTCACTAACAGACAGCAGGTGTCATTACTTCTATATGGATCTTATTTTTAAAAGAACCCTCCTAATAAAAGAGCACTAATTCTGCTTCCTAAAAGTTATCCCTGGATTTGGAGTGAACAGCATTAAGCATAATACCCACTTTGCACTGGATAATCACAGGTCCTGTGGCATTGGTAGAAATAGTGAAATTCCTACCTGCTAAGGCTTTAATACGAGACCTCTCAAACAATCGTGCAGAACTGTTCTCATTGTCCCAGTCATCAACATCCCATCGGTTGTTGACATCACTGTATTGCTGTTGGATTTCAATATTGTCATAGTCTGTCGCTACGGTCGTCGTCATCTTGAATCTTCTTAAGCTAACCTCGGCATCAGCTTCTCCTTAGAAAGCTCCTTCTGTAAGGAACAGAAGAAAGAGAAAATGATTAGCAATCACTTGGAAGTTTTCAAAGAAAGAAGGAGCATACAAGAATACAAAATTAATGGAATCATGCAGGCCAAGATCCTACACTGGGGTTGTGTAGCACAATGTTGCTCAAAGGAGTAAACAGCTCATGGATGCTGGTCTCTGAGAAGTTGGCTGCTGGTCTCTGGTGAGTTTCCAGAAAAGAAATAGTTTTAGCCAATAGGCACAAATATGGTGATGGAACCTGCTGCACTAGGAGGGAAAAAAATAGCTGGTCCTTCTCATCAGATAGCCTGAAAGGCACAGGTGTAGCCTAAATCTCTGCAAGCCAAGTTACAGTATGCATTGATTGTGCCATGTAGTCCTTTGTGTTGAATGGCAAACAAAGCAAAAACATGGAACAAGTGTGCCACAACCTATTTCATACCAGGGGGAGTGTTCAATTAAAGACCAAGGCAATGCAATCAAAGACATTTTGCTGCCTAAGACAAAGGGCCAGATGAAGTCACCTTTCTACACTATAGGCAAAGGAAGACTGGCCTGGAAAACTGCACCTTTCTTCTGCATTGGCAATGGGACATCCTCCTCCACCACACCTGGGTCACTCAGCTCTCTCCTTCAACGATTTGCCACCTTTTCCCAACATCTCCTGCATTCCACCTAATTGTAGGACTTTTTGATCCTGCATCTAACTTACAGGATCCAATTTCAGGCAGTTATGGTTGTTTCTAGAAGGGTTTTGGAGGGAAAAACCATTCTGTGAATAGCTTGGGTATGTTTATGTGATTTTTCAGGCCAAAATGTACTCTTCCCCAGTAAACTGGGAGCACATAAACATGGGACTGGGGAGTGATGTATAGCCCTTGAACTTCAGCCTTCCCACCTCTGTTTCAAATAAGACAGTAATACATCATTGCCATTCTGGTGCAATGCACAAGCAGAGTTACAATTGACTTTCCACAGTATGGGGAGATATTATCCATTTTCTGTATGTACACATCCCAGTGTTTTCCATCCACATCAGTGCCCCTATTCTTATGTTGGTATGCCAACATTATATTTACTTTATGATGCTCTCCTGTTCTTTGCTTTATTATATTTTGATTGTTTTACTGTATAGTGAGATGCTTTGGCCAAAGAGCAGCAGACAGGCATTTTCAGCAAATCAAAGTGAGCAAGCAAACAGTGTTGATAGAAACCTCTGTCTTTCATTCTATCATCCTTCTGTTCTGCAGCCTGTCCCTATGATTATCCCATTGGTTCAAAATGTTCAGAGATTTGTCCTGAGTGCTGGTATTTGCAAGCTGGCAAATTGAAGCACACAAAACATTCTCTCTCTCTCTCTCTCTCTCGCTCAACCTTCCTCCCTCATTTGCTTTAGCTAACTGATGCCACCTACTGACAAATGAAATTGGATGCCATTTTCATGAAAATCATAGCAGAGCATGTTTCATTTTCCTCCAAGGATGGAACACAGCTTTATGAAACACATTATGTATGGTACTCTTGAGCAGCCATTTGGGTCCATGTATGCTCCAAAACCAGACAGATGCCTCAAGCACTGTTTTATAAAAAGTCCGTGCAGAAATATTTTAACCTTTGCCCTTTTTTAATGCTCTGCCTTTTACATCACTTTTCAGAAAATAAGAGGCCTTGATAAAACTTTGTTCATTCAGATTTTCACATATGCTTGTTGCTGTAATGGGCCTTCAAGTTAACTCTGACTTAGAGCAACCCGACCAAAGGGTTTTTTAAGCATAATTTCTTTAGAGGAATTTTGCCATTGCATTCCTCTTAGGATGAGAGAGTGTGACTTGCCTAAGGGCACCCAGTGAATTTCCATGGCCCAGCAGAGACTTGAATCCCAGTCTCCTTGAGTCCTATTCAAGCTCTCAAACCACTATACCACACTGGTTCAAAATTATTTGATGTTATGTGCCTTCAACTAAATTCCAGCATACAATGTTCCTACCCTTTGGTTTTCCTAGGCAAGATTTATTCAGCAGTCATTGCTTTCTTCTCAGGCTGGGAGGATGTGAGTTGGCCAAGGTCACCCAACTGGTTTCCATGGCTGAGTCAGGGATTTGAACCTTGGAGCCCTAGTTCTACACTCAGACCACACCACCACACTGGCTGTCACATATTTAGGGTTAGATCCTGATACAGGCATGAGCCATTCCATTCATGAAAGGAGATTCCTCCCCCATGGCCATCCTTGTAGTGCCCTGAACATGTGACATATAGGGTTCAAGGGGCAGAGTTAAATCACAGAATCAGAGTTGGTAGGGGTTCCATGAGCCATCAGGTCCAACCCCCTGCTCAGTGCAGGATCTCCAGCTAGAGTAGCCCCAGCAGATAGCTCTCTAGCTTCTTTTTTGAAGAGATGGAGTCTAGAGTTGGGGACCCCACAACCCCTTTAGGCAATTGGTTCCATTGTCGAACCACTTTCACCATCAAGAAGTTCATAGAATCACAGAGTTGGAAGAGACCACAGGGGCCATCCAGTCCAACCCCCTGCTATGCAGGAACACATGTCAAAGCATTCCCAACAGATGGCTAGTTCCTTCTAATGTTCAATTGAAATCTACCCTCCTGTAACTCAAAACCATTAGACCTAATTCTACCCTCTAAGGCAGCACAGAACAAGCCTGCAACCCTTGTGGCAGTAGAGAACAAGCTTGTGTTCTGTGGCAGCCTTTGAGGTTTTCAAAGAGTGCAGTCAGCTCTCTCTCTCTCTCTCGCGCGCTCTCACTCTCTCTCTCTCTCTCTCTCTCTCTCTCTCTCACACACACACACACACACACACAGAGTCTACTCGTCACCAAGCTGACCATGCTCAGCTTGTTCAACCTTTCCCTCTTTGCATCAGGGCAAAAGGCAAGGGAATGGGAGAGCAAAGCACCAAAGTCAGAGAAGGAAGGTGTGTGTGTGCTTTCCCTCCATTCCCTTGCCTTTTGCCTTGGTGCATGTTCTCAGCATGGGGGCTGAATGCAAGGGAATGGGAAAGGGATCTCCAGAGGGGAGAAGGAAGGAGCACAAATGACATTCCCCCATTCCCTTGCCTTTTGCCTCAGTGTACACACTCTGCACTGGGGCCAAAGTTAAGGGAATGTGGGGAAATCTGGAGGAGAGAAGAAAAGTGCACATGTGCCTCTCCCCTGGCCTTTTGCCCAGGCAAGCTTGTCTTCCTTCTCTATGTCCAGCAAAATGCAAGGTAATGAGAGGAGAAGAATGTGGGGGAGACACGCATGAACCTCATGAATAATCAAATTCACAAAGATCAATCCCACAAATGTGGAGGGAGGGTTGTATTCCAGATAAGACCTGACCAGAGAAGAATATAGGGGGGCTAGTACCTCCCTTCACTTGAAAGCTTTGCTGCTATTAATGCAAGCTAAAATAGTATTTTGCTTCTCTGCTGCAGGCAGATCCTGGAACCTGCTCTTTGTCAGAAAGATAACTGAACCTTTTTATATGAACAAATGTATTTAGGACTTTTCAGCTCATGTGACCTGGAAATCTCTTTACTTAGAAACACGTTTGGTTTTTTTAATAGTGATTTTACACTTTGCTATTGATGTTTCCCCTAGGAGGCAGGTTCTTCTGTCTCTGCTGCCTCTTTTCTATTATTGGGCCGATAAAAGGGAGGAAACAATGGGAGAGGATTACGCAACCGTGATTAAGCCACCTGATAAGAACAAGTTGCTAGAGCAACTGCTGCCAGTGATTTCATGAGCGTTTTGCTTTAGGAGGCCGGCGCAAAGCGGATTGATTCAGGGGGAGTTCCTTTGACTGCACAGCCTGATGGGCAGAGTAGTTTCGCTGGCAAGAAACCAAGCTCTAATGCACCAGATGCGATCTGGGCAAGCAGCAGCGTTAATCGTGCCTTTTGAGTATAAGAGACAGATCTTTATTCAGTTCACATGAATAGATACTCCAGGTTAACAAATAGCAATTTACGTCCCTCATTGTTCTAAAGCAAGCAGTCTTTATGCCTGACAAAAGGAATACAATGCCTAAAATGCCACTGTCATGCTAGCTAGGGGATGTTGAGTGTTGTAGTCCAAAAAAAAAAAAAAACTTTTCCAAGCTCTGCATTGCAGATGCTTTCTGTGTTGCTCTTGATAATTTTAGTTCTGAATCACGTAGGGTTGCAACAGTCAGGTTGTTCTTCCACTCACACACCAGTCTTGGTTCTCTCTTGGGAAAGAACTGTATTCATTATGGCTTCAAGTTATCTGAGAGGCCTCATGGGTTATTCAGGGCTAAGCTAGATGAGACATTTGTCAAATAAATTGCTGCCACACAACTGATTTTTCAAAAGTGTGTCTGGGAGAGAGATGGCAGAAAGGGACTGTGTCCCTTTTAACTGGTCCATCTATGAGTAAACCTGTCCATAGTCATGCTTCATGCTTGAATAGTTGCGTTGTCTATGCAATATGTGGGTAAAGTGTGTCCCATGGCTGTATGTGGCCACCCCTGCTGTCCTCCACAGTAATTTTTTTCCACTCCCACATGTTCCAGAAATAGCAGTTTAGGCCAGAAATAAGGCACAGGGTCCTCACAATACCAAAACTGCCAAATCCCTTCAAACAAATGTGAAATTGGACCGCTTCTATTCTATATACATAAATATATATGTATTTACATTTGGAAACATTCTTTATGTGAGGAGGAAAGCATGGAGGAATGTCTTTTTTTAGGGTGGTACTTGCCATCTTCAGTTCCTATAGGTATTTCTGTTAAATATTATGACCTCAATGCCACCGCTAGTAGACCTGGGAAATCAATGGGATTTACCTACATACTGATTTGCCACATAACTATTAATTGAATAGGTCTACTCTACTTCGGGCTAACCAACAGGATCTCAGCCAATATTTGTTAAAAATACACTGTTGCATTAATTGGGAAGAATCTTCTTAAAATTAATCTAACTAACAAACCAGTCCCACATTGTAGTACTAATACCTAAGTAGCAGATTGCATCTTCCTGTTTACCACCTCCATTTCATGAATGTGGGAGATGAAATGGTTGGGAAACAGCTAAACAATGCAGCTGAATAGTATTTTTAGTAGAAGATGGACTACTAGTTAGTGGTGATGTAGGGTTGCCACTGAATGTTTTCTCTCACCAACTTTTGTCAATTTCACTGACCACAATTAAAGAACTAACCTTATTAAATCATTAATAGGCTACACTGCATGTTCATTACATAGTTTAAAATTACACAAGTACTGATCACAATTTTTGGCTCATAGAATCATAGAATTATAGAGTTGGAAGAGACCACAGGGACCATCCAGTCCAACCCCCTGCTATGCAGGAACACACATCAAAGCATTCCCAACAGATGGCCATCCAGCCTCTGCTTAAGAACCTCCAAAGAAGGAGACTCCACCACACTCCAAGGCAGCAGATTCCACTGCCAGAGAGCTCTGTCAGGAAGTTCTTCCTGAGGTTCAGGTGGAATCTCCTTTCCTGTAGTTTGAATCCACTGCTCCTTGTCCTATTCTCTGGAGCAGCAGAAAACATGCCCACTCCCTCCTGGATATAACATCCCTTCAAATTTTTAAACATGGCTATCATGTTTCAATCCTCTAAACACTGGCTCTTACCTGAAAAAACACATCTGTTTTGAAATTGTACTAAAAATTACGCTGTGATGGAACTGTCAGTATGTGTATTTGTTCCAATAAAAAACGCTGATACTTCTTTTTGAAGAAGCAGAAATGTGTCAATGCCAAACTGTACATAATAATTTTCTAAACCTCTGTGTTTAAATAAAATAGTTTTCATAGAATTATAGAATCAGAGTTGGAAGAGACCACAAGTGCCATCGAGTCAAACCCTGTGCCATGCAGGAATACACTATCAAAGCATTCTCAACAGGTGGCCATCCAGCCTCTGTTTAAAAACTCCAAAGAAGGAGACTCTCCCACACTTCAAGGCAGTGTATTCCACTGTCAAACTGCTCTTACCATCAGGAAGTTTTTCTTGATGTTTAGGTGGAATCTCTTTTCCTGAAGTTTGAAGCCGTTGCTCCATGTCCTAGGCCATTTCTGCACTACACTGTTACAGTGCTACTATTCCACTTTCAACCTCCTATGGAATCCTGGGCTTTACAGTTCAGGGAGGGTCATTTAGAATTCTCAGCCAGAGAGCTCTTTGGCCTCAGTGAACTACAAACCCCAGAATTCCACAGAATGTTGAAAGTGGAATAATAGCACAGTAACAGCATAGTGCAGAAATGGCCTACACTGACCAGGGTTTGAGTTCCTGTTGGCCACGGAAACCCAATCAGTGACTTTGGTTAAAGTCACACTCTCTCAGCCTCAGCAAACCGCAATGGCAAACCACCTCTGAACAAATTTTGCCAAGAAACACCCGTGATATGTTTGCTTTAGGGTTGTCCAAAGCTGAAACCAATTTGAAGATACATGACAACAAGCAACAAAATGCTAACTTTGGATCTACGGACTATAAACATTCAGCCCTTCATATGTTGATGGACTCTCACCATCCCTTTCTACTGGCCACATTGACTGGGGGTGATGTAACAGAGTCTTGCAGGAATTGGGAAGGCTCACAGTTTTGCCTCTTCTCATCTAGCTAGATGGGAGTCCGCTTGATCCCTGCAATCTAGCAGCATATTTGTTTGCAAGTAGCTGAGCAGCAAATAAGTGAGCGACCAGATCATTTGCATAGAATGGAGGCCCTTTGGGATTCTCACTCAGCCGCAAGTTGGCTGCCACACAGACTCCTTCAACCCCTTGATAATCCTCCGGCTTTACCAGTAACCTGAAACTGACGAGAGGATATTTTACAAAGGAATAATAACTCCTTAAAGTAAATATTATTCTGTCAAGATAGTATGAGCATTGTGAAGTAAATCCAGATGTGGCTGAGACAGGATTACAGCAACTATAACCTTTTCCTATTTAAACACCAGTCGCTCCATATGCCTGAGTTAACCAATGAGGGTTCAGATATTTTCTCTCTTCTTTTTCTACCATTTCTTCTCAGATGGTTTAGATCAAATTGCTTATTTTGTTCTTATCAGATAAATGCACTAAAATCCGGTTTATTTATGGAAGTAAATACACATGTCCTGCCCTGTGGAAATTGCCTTTGAAAGCCATGTGAAAGAGAATTGCTGCTTTTGATTGCTCCCTATAAACTATTTACCCGCTTTCTCTCTCTCTCCCATTCTGTTTTGAAGAGGAAGCCAAGAAAAAAAAGGAGACCCTTTTAATATTCTAAATGTGCTTTGAAGTCTATAGGCTCAAAAATAGATTTCTCATGCACTCAGCCCAGTTAAGGTTACCAAATATCCTGCCGCGTAAGATTCTGAATGACACCAGGTCAGAAGGCAACCGACTGAACTGAATTGGTTCAGCACTGGGGTCGTTATTGAAAAAACCCCTCCCTGATCCCTACGAAATTGCAGAATTAGCAGCCAGTCTCTGATATCCCTTTCTTGGGAAAAGTTTTAAGGCCAGTGCGGACAAGCGTGGCCCACAGGTCACATGTGATCCCTCAGGGTCCTTTCTGTGGCCCTAATGGACCCCCAACGGTCAAACTTTTTTTAAAAATTGTTTTTGCTCAAGAATGCCACAAATGCATTATAGGGTGTGTGGAGAGCATTTACAGCACATTTGGAGCCCCCCCCGGCCCCTCAGTAATCAAAAACAATTTTTGCAATTTTTTTCAAAAATTCTTTTTGCCCCCAAATGCTCCAAAATGTACACTGGGGGACTGGGCTGCATTTCCACCACAGTTTGTGGGGGCCTGAGCCAATTTAGGCCCAAGAGAAGTCTTTTTGAAACTCAAATTGCTTGGGCAGAATTCAAAGCATTGCTTATGATTTTTGAAGCTCTAAACAGCTTGTTTCTGGACTATCTATAAGACTGTATCTCAATTTTAAGATCTTAGGGGAGGGCTTTCTCTTGGTTCCACAACCATCGCACAGATATTTGGGTGACAACACAGAAGAGAGGACCTTCTTGGAGGCTGCTCCCAGACTGTGGAACTCTCTTCCACAGGAGGTTCAGGTGGGCCTCTGTTGGTTCTCTTTCTGGTGGTGAACAAAGACCTTTTTATTGAGACATCAGTGCTTAATTTATATGGTAAAAGAGTGTTTTGATTATGGTGTGCTTTGTATTTATCTGTTAATTTTGTTTTAAATGTGCTGTGTACTTTTTAAAACAGCATTGTTTAATTATTCTTAACTTTTGTAAAATCGGATTTCAACTGGACATTGTTTTAAATTTTTATAGGTCATGTTGAATCCCTTGTTCAGAGAAAGTTATGTAAAGAGATCTTGTAGCACCTTTGAGACTAATCAAGAGAAAGACGTTGGTGGCATAAGCTTTCATAGATGAAGGGCCTTTCCACACTACATTGTTATAGTGCTATTATTCCACTTTCAACATCCCATGGAATCCTGGGGTTTGTAATTTAGGAAGGGGCATTTAGAATTCTCAGCCAGAGAGCTCTTGAGCCTCACTAAAATACAAACGCCAGAATTCCACAGGATGTTGAAAGTGGAATAATAGCACTATAACAGTGTAGTGTGGAAAGGCCCTAAGTCTACTTCACTAGGTATGAAAGCTTATGCTATCAACTTCTTTCTTTCAGTTAATCTCAAAGGTGATACCAGATCCCTTAATATACTGATCCAGCCTAGCATGGCTATTTCTTTGAATTTTACCACCTTTCTGGGAGAAAGGCAGGGTATAAATTAATTAAATAAAATGAAGGAGTAACAGTGGAAGATTATCAACAGCCTGAAGATACAGTGAAATGTCATACTCTCCTCTTTCCCCTGCCCCAAATTTCTTCAGTGAAATGATGATTCCAAAGTTGCTAGCAAAACAAAATTAAACCAACCTAAAACCGGGTTCTCTCCACACGACTGGAAAGTGCAGCTGTAAGCAGATGACGGACAATGCCACTGTTTCCTGCGTTATGCTGACTCTGTGGTTGATCAAAGCAGCTCAGCGCCTACAAAGCACTTGCTGAAATCATCAGGTTGGGTACTGAACAAATGAAAAAGTAACTGAGCCACAGGCCTTTCGTTAAGGGAAAAGGATGCCAATGAACTGTCGTATTTCTAGACAATTTCCTGAGCCTGTTCCTTATAAACATGGAGGATGATTCTGACAATCACTTGTGTCCATAATCATTTTTGTGGCTATGTGTGGAATTATATGCACACACACACAGAACATCCACACAGACACACAGACAGGCCATTTCTGCACTACACTGTTATAGTGCTATTATTCCACTTTCAACATCCTACAGAATCCTGGGGTTTGCAATTTAGGGAGGGGCATTTAGAGTTCTCAGCCAGAGAGCTCTTTGGCTTCAGGAAACTACAAACCTGAGAATTCCACAGGATGTGGAAAGTGGAATAATAGCACTATAACAATGTAGGGTGGAAACGGCCACGCAGTTGAAGAAAATATGGCATTCACCTTTTCACTTCTACCTAAACATTAGGAAGAAGTTCCTGATGGCAAGAACTATTTTACCCAGGAATACATTGTCAGAGAGGAAGGGCAAACTCTTCTTTATTGGAGTTCTTTAACCAGAGGTTGAATGGGCATCTCTCAGGAGTGCTTTAGCTATTTATCTCTGTGTGGCAGGTGGTTAGGCTAGATGACCTGATTCCTTCCAGCTCTTTGATTCTATGTCTACAGACGTGCTGTTATTATACCTATCGTTTATGATATTTTTAAGGACAGAAATGCAGTAGTGCCGTTGGGCGTATACACAAACAAGCAAAAATAATAATCCCATTAGTAGTAGAAAATATCACATAACACTGTTGGGTATAAATTTTAGGGCTATGGTAACTAGAGGACACAAAGCATCTAATTCTCAAAACTGCAGTAGTGTGATTGAAGATAAACTTTTATTGCAATGACTAAAACACCTGTTTCCTTCCAAGACAATTTCTCTGTCCCACTGGTGGTACACAAAGCTTGGTTGAGAACCTCCAGTTTAGAGGAGAGAAAAGGCCAACGTCACATAAGATTTCCACGCTGCTTTTCAGTTCTACACAAAGGAACTTGGAAATTCCAGCTTATATGATTGTTTGCTCTCAAAAGAGGTTCTTGTTTTTAGTGTGTATATATATGTGTGTGTATGAGTGTGTGTCAAGCTGCCCTATACTGAATGTGACCACTGGCCCAGTAACCCAGTGCAACTGTCTTCTGGTTTAATTGGCAAAAGCTGTTGTAAAGCAAGCTTTGTTTGTTGGTGCTCTCTGCACACAAAGCCAGAGTTGGTACCTGGAACTCTTTCATTTACATCAGTGGTGCTCAACTTTTTCTTTACCATGGATCCCTTTTAAATATCTTTTGCTGCTGTGGACCACCAAGACTTAAGATTTAAAACCCCAACATCAAATATTTATTTAAAGTTGCTCATCAAGGGTTTTCAAATTTGGAGAGAAGTAAGAAATAAAGAAATGCATATACTCCTACTATAATGTATTTTCTTGGAATGATTCCACACAGATCTTCCTTCCTTCCTTCCTTCCTTCCTTCCTTCCTTCCTTCCTTCCTCCCTCCCTCCCTGCCTCCCTCTTTCTTTCTTTCTTTCTTTACTGTAAAAGTTCATAACATTTCTTCAAGCCTTTGCAGACCCCCTGTGAGGACATCGTGGCCCCCTGGGGGTCCACAGACTTCAGGTTAAGAACCTCTGATCTGCATGAAATAAAATGACTCAAAATTGTAATGTTGTTATTGGAAATAATTAATACTGCAGTGACTAAAATGCGTATTTCCTTCTCAGGCTATTTCTCTGTCTCAGTGATAGTATATATACCTTTGTTGAGAACCACCAGTTTAGAGGACAGAAAGGGCCAATGTCACACAAGATTTCTAGGCTGCTTTTCAGTCCTACACAAAACAGCTTGGGAACTGGAATTTATAGGAGTGGTGGGATCACAAGAGAGGGGAGATTGCCACCCTTGTAGTCCCTTCATACTCAATGATTCTACTTTTTAAAAAAATTAAATTTCTAGCCCTAAGGGTCCAAACGCCTGACAGCATGTGGATGAACATCTAGTGAAATCAGAGAACCTTGAAGAGATAACTGGGTAGGATTTACCACTGTTGATCTGATGTTAAGATCCAGTGTGTTGAAACATTTAGAATATTATTTTATTTAAAAAAAAGAATGTTATATTATTCATGGAAAAAGCCCATCACAGAAATATTTCACAAGGACATTTTGGGGATAAAAATAGAGAGGGAGACCATGTGCATCACCTTGATCTCCCTGGAGGAAAGGAAGGATATAAATGCAACTAACAGGTAATTAAAAAATAAATAGTCCAGAGCTTCAGTGCTTTTTATATCTTCATGTCTCTTCCCAGCAGACCAGATTATATTATATAAAGAATAGTGGTTATTCACTATAAAGTGTTGAGGCACTTTTGGAATTCCATGTTGCTTTTTTTTAAAAAAAAAATCCTTTCTCAAGGCAGCTCACATAGATTAAAGTAAAATACATCTTCAAAAAACAATTACAATAAAAGTATTTTAAAAAGTCATTAAGGGTATATCCACACTATGCAATTATAGCAGTTTGATCCAACTGTAACTGTTTCACCCAGGAATCTCAGAATTTGCATTTTTGTGAGATAACAGAATTTCCTATCAGAGAACTATAGTTGCTGCTGTTGGTATAGTGTGCCTTCAAGTTATTTCTGACTTATAGTGACCCTATCTATTATAGGGTTTTCTGACGCTGAGAGTGTGTGATGTGCCCAAGGTCACCTGATGTATTCCATCGCTGAACGGGGAAGCAAACCCTGATCTCCAGGGTTGTAATACTCAAACAACTACACCACACTGGCTCTATAGCTCTCTATAGAAAATACAAAATACCTCACAAAAACAACAAAACATAGGATTGCACAGGATGAAGCTGTGGCAGTTGAAGTAGGTTCAAACTGCAATAACTGTGCAGTGAAGACATCTAGAGAGCCAGTGAGATATAGTGGTTTGAGTGTTGGACTGGGACTCTGGGAGCAAATCCTGCTCAGCTATGGAAACCCACTGGGTGGCCTCGGGCAAGTCACACTCTCTCAGCCTCAGAGGAAGGCAAAGGCAACCCCTCTGAACAAATCTTGCCAAGAAAACATTGTGATGCCTTAGGGTTGCCATAAGCTGGAGTCAACTTGAAAGCACGTAACAAGAAGAGGGTACCTCTTAAGTTAGATATCCTATTAAAACAGCTCTAATTTAAAACTGTTGAAAAGCACTTCAGACAGAACACAAAATAAAAATAAGAATAAAAATGCAGCACACAGACCCATCCACGAAAAAGACAATTCCATAACAAAAAGTCCCAAGCCGAAGGACTCCTTAAATTTAAATTTGCCTGTGACACTGCAAGTAGCCTGGCAGGAATGTGTTAGAAATATTCCCCATTAAGGTTTTCTTCATGGCAGCTACGTCAGTGTGCTCTTTGCCCTTTCTTCGTGTCTATCTTTCTCCTCTAGCTTTCCCCTGATCAGCCTGGTTCTATGGTACTGACTTTGCCCTTCCATAATAATGCTTTTATTATGCCAGGCACAGTCATCAGTGTTCCTTTAGAAGGGCCTCTTTTGTACAGCAATTTCCCGGGAGGACTGGGAAAGCCCAGACTATCCAATAAATGCTTATGAACTGGGGCCAAGTTTGGGATGAATGTGGCCCATGAAGAGAAGAGAGAGAATCTTCCAGTTTCACTTTTAAACAGGACTGGGCAGGGCGGGGTGGAGGGGAGAGAACATTTTCCCAAGAACAAGTCTGATAGATTGTCCAGTTTTAAAATGGAGGTTCTTCCATTTCCTTTAACATATATACTGCTTCCCAGCAAAGTTCTCTGAGCAAGCTTTCTTTTAGCACTCCACTTAAAGAAGCTGGGTTCATTTTTAAAAGATCATGGCCAACTTCCAATGTCAAACTGATGCTACAGCATCAATACAACAGAAATGTCTTCTCTTCTCCTCCCTGGAGCTCTGAGGTTTGAATCTACATTAATCTACATATCTACAAAAGAAGAGAAGCAGCTTTTTAATGGACTGAGGGGATACAACATGGAGAGTCTGTCTGAAGAAAGCCCTGGGATATAAAAGGAAAAAAAAATCCAAACATGGGATTAATTGATTTAAGGCCACAAGTTCCATTCCCTGCAGTTTGGTCAAATTCTTAGAAACTTCTGATCTGCTATTACTTCTTTCCTGTAGGGACCCTGCCAAACAAACAGGCAAAGAATTTCTGTCTTCTTAGCAAATCCTGCTCTCCGTCCTGAATTCTTACCCTCTTTCCACCCTAATCTCAGTAGGAGGTTTTCTCCCAACTTGGCCTTTGATGGTTACTGAAACGGACAGCCAGCTGTGTGGCTAAATTAATTGTGAGAACAAAATGGGCTTACAGAGCAAGGCCACCCTCCATATTGCAGTCAGAAGTCAAGTCAAGAGGGAAGACTAGAGAGATTTGGCATGGCTAGCCTCCAGCCCCCAGGAAAATCTGAGCAACCAGTAGGTTTTTTTGCTAGAATAATGTGATACTTCAGGTTCATTTAACCAGCTCTTAACAGAGGTACAGGGTTGCCAGACCTGTTCTGTCTCAACAGCTCTTTAGAAGCAGACATAAGTGGAAGAATTTTGATTGCTGCAGCTTTTTCTTCTTCTTAGTGGAATATGGGGGGGGGGAGCAGCCATTGGTAGCTTTATTTATTTATTTACATCCCACTTGTCTCTCATGTGGGACCCAAAGCAGCTTATACTAAAACTCAAAATATCTTAATACCATCAGTAATGCCAAGTTAAAGCAGCATTAAATGACAATCTGCTTAAAAAAATCAGTCTAAAACTGCTAAAAACACATGAAAGCCTATTACATATTAAGTACCAGTCTACCCACTGCACTACCTCAACCAGTTAAAAACTGGTGGCCTGTTTAAATAAGAAGGTATTTGCCTATTGGGGAAAAGAGAGCAGAGAAGGCGAGAGAGTGAGAGAGAGCAAGAGCGAAAGAGCGCAAGTGCGCATCCCTTGACAGACAGTTCAATAGCCTTGGGAGCAGCCAACAAGAATACTCTTTCCCGAGTCCTGACCATCCCCTGAGGATCTTAAAACTTGGGCAGACTTGTTTAGGGAGATGTATTCTTTCAGACAGTCCAGACTTCAGGGTTCCAGACCTAACAAGAGCTCGGAAAAGTTACAGATTTGGAGTACAAAAGAGTGGCCAGTCTGGCTGGGAGATTCTGGGAGTCACACTCTTGAAATATTTCCAAATTGAATCTCATAATTAGAAGCAACATACTTTTAAATTACAAGAAGATTTGCCTTTGCCTTATCTTCTTCTGGCCAGTAAGTTAAACCAGTTGTAATCCCTCCATTTTTAACAATGCTACTTTGAGCTGCATCTTCAGTGGGGTTCTTAAGTGTTCTAGGTCTGAAATAGCTGCTAGTTTGAAATGTTGTCTTACTTTCTTCTGAACAAGATTCAGTATTTTTAATTCTAGGTCTCCTTGAATGCCACTTGGGGTATTTTATGGAAGAGACACAGGCCCTTTTCGCAGCGCCGGCGCTTGCGTGACGGAGGAGGGTGGCTCGCGCAAAAACCGTCTCCCGAAACGCCAACGCTTCCTCCCCCCTCCTTACCGCATGTGGAGTCTTCTTGCGCGACGGGCGCTCTTCAGTCACGCCCCCAGCTTCCGCAGCGCTCCCTGGGAGCTGTAGGCGGTGCTGGAGGTGGAAGCGCGACAGGCTCGCCTGCGACGGTGCTCCGCACTCCGGTAAGTGCGAGGCGCCGCCAGGAGCCTTGCGCGAGCACCATTTATTTTCGGTTCAAGCCGAAAATAAAAAAATACGCGCTCGCGCAGCTTCAGCCCCGTGAGCGCCGCGGAAGTGGGAGTGCGTCGTGCAGAGCAACGCTCCCACTCCCGCGAGGCTCAGGGGGCTCTTGCGTGACAGAAAGCCCGTGCGAAAAGGGCCACAAACAAACTTTATTGTAGTTTGTTTTACTTATTTCTAACGATTTATGTTAGAAATAGGTAATTTCAAAGAATGAAACATGAAGTGAAATGAAATACATACGAAAAGCAAATCCCACACACATCAGGACACCAGCCATGAGTAAGACACTGCTATGGTGAACCAGTCTCTTCACTTTGACCTTAGACTGGATGGCCCTTGTAGTCTCTTCCAACTCTGTGGTTGGACTGGGTAACCCTTGTGGTCTCTTCCAATTCGGTGATTCTTTCTTCACTGCACCACAAGTGTTATCCATATCCATTTTCAAGAATGACATTCTCTGTGGAGAACAATACACTTAGCTGAAGCTTGAAGTTAGCTTCATCTACTTATCATCTTCAGAAGGTATTTTCTTTGGATGCCCCCAGATTGTGGAATGACCTGTTGGAAGACATTTGCCAGCAAGTGATGCTATCTGCATTTAAAACCACAGTAAAGTGATGCTATCTGCATTTAAAACCACAGTAAAGATCAGTCTCTTCCAGGAGGCCTATCCAAATTATTTTTAAAATTATGAATTTCAAAATATTTATTGATGGATTTTAATATGTATTGGTTTTATATGCTCTTGACATTGCAGGTTACGTTATTTGTTGTTGTTCCTGCCTTGATCTAGAAGAAGCACCATGTTAGAAATCATCATCATCATCATCATCAACAACAACAACAATATCATCAAGCCAGACCTTTTCCCAAGTTAGTCCAGCACTGCCCAACATGATCAGCTGAGACTGTGCAGACTGTCCAGTAGAGGTCTTATCTATAATTCGGTTGCTATGTGGAGTCTTCTTAGCTGAACAGTTGAACTAGGGATCTCTTCATGGAACCCATGAAAGCTACCACCCAATCCGAAGAATCAGAGCAGTTCCAATGCTGCCTGGGGCATTTCTCGGAATTGTAATGAAAAAGTAACTTTTCCAAACTTGTCAAGAACCCTACAGCATTAGACTAAAGGATCACCTAAGGACTGAACACATTTAGAGAAAGGATGAGAGATCCATGAAATAAATGAATAAATGGATGGAAACCAAGGCTGAATGTTTTACTCTTTCAGTGTTATCTGATTATGTGGATTTTAATCTATGAAAGCTACTGTCAAACTAAATAAATCGATTAAAGTGCTGCTAGGCTCCCTTTTCCCTCATTAATTTCTTTATGTTTTATTTTAAACAAGAGCTGACCACTTACATTCAACAGTACACTATTCACAAAGGGGCTGACTAAGTGTATTGTTAAGAATCTGTGAAATGTTGGAGGGTATGTTTCTGCCCAAGAGAATGAAGGCATTTGGTGCCCTGTGTGGTACTTCCTATGTTACCAGCTAGCAGGTACACAGGGGTTACATTGAAATCCTATCCATGCTTTTGTGTGTCGTGTGTGTGTGTGTGTACATGCCTTCAAGTCTCTTGTCCACTTATGGTGACTCCACGAATTTCATTGGATTGTCTTAGGCAAGGGATACTCAGAGGTGGTTTTGCCAATTTCTTCCTCTGAAATATAGCCTACAGCACCTGTTATTTGTCGGCGGTCTCCCATCCAAGTACTAACCAGAGCTGATCTACTTACTTTCCAAGATCAAATAGGATCTGGTGCCCTTTAGCATTGTTGTGGTTGTGGTTGTTGTTGTGTGCCTTCAAGTTATTTCCAACTTATGGTGACCCTAAGTTGAACCTATCATGGGGTTTTCTGGGGCTGAGAGTATGTGATGTGCTCAAGGTTATCCAGTGGGTTTCCATGGCTGAACAGGGAATCAAACCCTGGTTTCCAGGGTCATAGCCCAACACTCAAACCCATACACCTTGGTGGGTATTTACTCAGACTTAAATCCCTTTGTGGCCTAGTATGTGTTAGTGTTCTCTCCTTTTAGTGTAACTGTTCATTTGTAGTGCTATTTTTCCTAATTAGCAGCCTTGAGCTCTTTAAACAATCAAAGAAGCATTGCTTCAAAAAAATTACTTTATGGACTACAGCTCCCAGAATCCCCCAGAACAGTATTGTGGGCTAGGAGACTATGGGAGTTGTAGTCCAAAAGGTCCCTCTTTCCAAGCTCTGCAAATAAATAAATGAGAACTATGACACAGTTCAGCTACAGTCCCCCCTCACCTCCTTAAAAACTGCAGGAGAGAGAGGGTTCTTCATCTTCTGAAACTAAGGAGGAAAGATGTTTCAGATACAGTTTTTCATGTTATAACACAAAATCACTCTAAAAGAGGCGGTGGAGGTCAGGTGAAAATGGAACCTGATGGCTCACTCTGCCCAGCTGGCAGCGCTTAATGGAGACCAGCTGCCCCCATTCCACACTGCATGCCTCACATTTCTTTCCAGCCAACTCCCAGCAATGTTGTCAGAAACCTCTGTCTACCTTCCAGCTTCTGTCTGACTCAGAGATAATAAAGCAGACGCAATCAGATTAAAAAAATGCAACAGGTGTTATCAGTTAAAGAAATAGAAAATAGATGTAAGGAACACCATCATCTTTCTGGTTAGATGCACGGCCATAGTTCTCTGTGTGATTTGTAGTAGACCTCCAAGCATTTCTGTGTCATTTAAAAATTGAGATTTTTTAAAAAAATGTTCACAGAATCATAGAAATGTAGAGTTGGAAGAGACCACACGGGCCATCCAGTCCAACCCCTTGCCATGCAGGAACACCCTCAAAGCACTCCCAACAGATGGCCATCCAGCCTCTGCTTAAAAACCTCCAAAGAAGGAGCCTCCACTACACTCCGAGGCAGCACCTTCCACTGCTGGACAGCCCTGACTGTCAGGAAGTTCTTCCTGAGGTTCAGATGGAATCTCCTTTCCTGCAGCTTGAATCTATTGCTCCTTGTCCTGGTCTCTGGAGCAGCAGAAAACAAGCCCTCTCCCTCCTCTACATGGCATCCCTTCAAATATTTAAACATGCCTATCATGTCCCCTCTTAACCTTCTCTTCTGCTATATTATGTTATAGCTTGGTCGTGTACTCCACTTTTCCAGAACTTTGAAAAAAATATGGGGGGAGGGGATAATTCAGTTGTAAATCCCAACTAAAATACAACAATGGAATCAATAAGAACTCAGTATGTAAGTTCCATTGATTCAGTGGGTCTGTGCTAGTTGGGATTAGCAATTGGATTGAATGCTTGGACTACAACTCCCAGAATCTTCCATTCACAATGACCAGTGGCCATTGTTGTTATATGTTGTCAAGTCAACTTTGACTTATGATGACCTACGAATGAGAGACTTCCAGGTACCCTGGTCATCAGCCGCCCTGCTCAGGTCCAGAAAATTCAGGGCTGTGGCCTCCTTGATTGAATCAATCCATCTGTAATGCACTCTTCTTTTCCCCCCCACTGCCTTCTCCTTTGCTGAGCATTATTGTCTTTTCCAATAAGTCATGTCGTCTCATGATATGTCCAAAATGTGTCAGCCTCAGTTTAGTCACCTTGGCTTCTGGGAAACATGATTTGTTTTAGGAGTCATCCATTTGTCCTTTCTGAAAGTCCATGATATCCGGTGAACATTCTTCCAGCACCATGTTTGAAACACATTGATCTTCTTCATGATGGTTTTCTTCACTGTCCATACTGTACACACTTGTACACAGAACTTCGAAAAACTATGCAATGAACGATTCTAACTTTGTTATCCACTGATATATTTTTACACTTGAGGATCTTATCTAGTTCCTTCATAGCCGTCTTGGGTCTTCTTCTGATTTCTTGATTAGAGTCTCTATTTTGATTAACAACTGAGCCAAGGTATGGGAAATCTTTATTTCAGTGTCTTAAGTGGCTGTGGGAATTCTGGGGACTGTAGTCCAAACAAGTAACTTTTCCGAGCTCTGGTTTTAGTACTGTAAATTGTACTGTGAACACCTCAACACTCATCAATACTTACTGCAGTTTGTATAACGAACATTTAGACACTCGTTGTATTACCTGTTACTTTTCCATTACTTTTCTGCTACTTTTTAAAGAGACCATGATTGATACGAGAATGTCATAAAACTTGAAAACTCCCTGTACAAAACTGGTTCTGAATATGTCCCTTTAAAAGGCAGCTTTAAAGAGTAACAAGTAACAAGTGCGCGCACGCACACACATACACACACACAAACACACACATACTCTTTGATCCGCAACAAACCCTGAAAATTGACTCAAAATCCCAAAAGCTAGTAGGAAACTTCTGATCACTGCCAAGAGTGAATTTTGGCCAATTTTCAATCAAAAATTCAGTCGCAAGTTGTGGCCCATTGTGTGTGTGTGTATGGGGGGCACACCAAGTTAGAAGGAGCCCTGACTGTAGCCCCCTTACTTTTGGCATTGGACAAATAACTCAATGACCACTTGTTTTGTTACACTCAAAATGATAAGATCATTCCAAAGAAAGAAAGAAAGAAAGAAAGAAAGAAAGAAAGAAAGAAAGAAAGAAAGAAAGAAAGAAAGAAAGAAAGAAATGTCTTGCCATAGATAGTTATGTTGCTTCCTGTCTCAATAGACTTCTCTCTCAGCATTCCTGTTCCTCACTGGAAAAATGCAAGCATCAGTTGATTGTCTTTGTGCAAATCTGCTGAACTGGTTTTAGACTTATGTATTAGGATTCTGGATATGCAATAACTATGATGAAGCTTTGTATTTCTATAAAACCATAGAGCTGGAAGGGAACACAATGGCTTGGTAGTCCTACCCTCTCATCATGCAGGAATCCATTGTTAAAGCACCCCCCATGCAGTGGCCATCTAGTCATGTTCAAAAACTTTCTATAAACAGGCTTGTTGTTGTGGGTGAAGTGAAAACCTATGGGTGAGTTAACCAACCCTGACATACACTCTGGCCCACCAATGCTAGAAACCAGATTATGAACTCAATGGATCAAGATATTGTAGGACAGCGGTTCTCAACCTGTGGGTTGCGGCCCCTTTGAGGGTCGAACGACCCTTTCACAGGGGTCGCCTAAGACCATTGGAAAATACGTATTTCCAGTGGTCTTAGGCTCCATTCCCTCCTCAGTGGTGGTGTGCAAGCGTGAGCCATGCGCTCGCCTCCTCCTGCCCCCTTACTAAAGAAAATTTTCTTGGTGTCGAGCGAGAGTGAGTCGGAAGGGCCATCTCCAACCAGCCACTCCGAGGCTCAAACAAAGCTAAAAACGTCTAGTATAAGGAAGTCTGAGAAGGCAAGAATTAAAAAGAAGGTGAAAGGGAAATTACCTGGTAATGCAGTTAAGTCTGTTAAGGGCGGGGAAGGGCTCCCAACCGCTCCTTTAACTTCCGGTCGCCATGTTGAAAAGAGGCCATGTTCAGAAAGCAAGGGAGGAGCTATGAGAGGAAAGGGCTCTCCTGACCAATCCAAGCTCGCCAGCAACACAACCAACCACACTCCAGCATGTGAGCGGCCTCTGCCAGGGGAAATGGCCGCCTCTCAGTCAGCAGTTCCTTCCCCTTCTGTCTGAGTGAATACAGTAGCGCAGGGCCATTTAGCCTTGTGTATGGTGTCCTTATTCACTAGGAGTCAAACTGCAATGCCCATGAAACGTAAAGAAGTAAAATTTGAACCTCCTGTGTCCTCAGTGTCTTCCCAGGGGAATGTGTCTCAGTGTAGGAGGGAGGGGATAAGACAAATGATGGCTGAAGAAATGGAGGTGCATGTTAATAGGCAAACAATCTTAGTGAAATGATTTCACAAAATACATAACAAGTTTAAAAAATGTATTGCAAGTTGGACAATTCATTGAATTTGAACGTAATGTCATTATTAAGCAGTCAACAAACTACTTCAATGAATCCTTCCTTTTCACGTGATTTTCCTGATGATACAAAAGTTATTGAAGCTGAATCAAATGATGCTGGTGTGTGTTTACCAAAAAAGTCTACCTGTAGGTCCAAAGTGACTAGAGTGGAGGAATCTGCTTTGTCACACTCTGAACAAATCAACACTGAATCCGAAAGTGATAAGGAACCAGATTTGGCAGATACTCATGGGGATAATGACTCTACGGCCCTTTTCACACGCGGGCAGGGAAACGCTAAAACGTGGGCTTACCTCGTTCCGTCGCCGCGCGGAGCAGAGCATTTCGCTGCTCTACACGGAGTAGCGTCCCGCAGCGTCCTCGGCGCCCGGCAGCGCTCAAAATGGCGGATTTTGACTGGCGGAGCCTCTCCACCAATCGGAGAAGCTCGCCAGCCGGAAATCCCGCCCCTGCCCGATCTGCTGGGATGCCCTTTCGCGCATCCGCAAATCCATACAGGCGCTGCAACGGGACTGCATGGGGCTGGATGCCCCGTGTCTTTGAAAAACCACATAAAATGTGGTTTTTCAAAAGCACGTGCCGCCGCCACTTGCGGGCGCCCGACCGCGGATTGGCGTGTGGATTTACTTGAGAGTAATCCACCCCAATTCGCGTAACGGTGTAGACGACCTCCGTGGAGGTTGATCTACACCGTTTTTTTAACCCCATGGGGAAAGGGCCTAAATCAGATGGTTCTATTTCTGAGGAGGAGGATGCAGAAGATGATAATAAAGTGAGATTATTTTCCTCAGATTCTTTTAAAAATTTGCTGAAAAAGGTATTGGAAACTCTGGGACTGGACAGTCTGGAGAGTGCCACTTCAGATACCGATAAAAACAAGAATGTTGCATCAATTGTAAGGAATAAGCCTACAAAATCTTGTGTTATTCCAATGCCAGTTTTATTTTTGGATTTAATTCAGTCTGAATGCAGTGAAACCAAATCTTCAAACTTTATATCATTTATGGCGGACTAAATATCAGATACTTACATTACGATTCATAACAGTAGCAAAATTACAGTTATGAAGTAGCAACGAAAATAATTTTATGGTTGGGGGTCACCACAACATGAGGAACTGTATTAAAGGGTCGCGGCATTAGGAAGGTTGAGAACCACTGTTGTAGGACATAATCCCATGTTCAGAGGCAATATGTCTCATACCACACAGTTATACAGTTCTCCCTCCACATTTGCAGGTTTCACTCATGGTTTTGATTATTCACAGTCCCTTGCCGCCACCCATTCTCCCTCTCCCATTCCCTAGTGGGAAGGGTTGCGGGGGAACGAAGGCGAGGAAAGATGGTTTCCTCCCCCTCATGATCTCTGCCAGTCTCTGTGAGCACAACTGCTGGGGGTGGTGAAGGAGTGAAGAGAAGGACAAATCTTTTCCTCCTGGTGGCCATCTCCTGCCCCCCGCTGTGGGCATGACTGCCCCAGCAGTGGCAGAAGGGAGATGGCAAGCGGGAAGGAAAAGGTCTTTTCTTCCCGCTCACCATCTCTCAGCCCACAGCTCCCAGAGCGATCGCCCCAGTGGCGGTGGGGGAGGGAATGATGAGCAGGAAGGAGAAGACCTTTTCCTCCTACTTGCCATCTGCCCACTCAGAGTAGTGGAGAGGGAAATGGTGAGTGGGGTGGAAAACATTTTTCCTCCCGCTTGCTATCTGCCCACCCCCAGCTCCCAGAGTGATGACCCCAGCAGTGGTGGTGGGAGATGGCGAGTGGGTAGGAAAAGGTATTTTCCTCCCTGCTCGTCATCTGCCCGCTGGGAGCAATTGCCCCAGTGGCGGTGGCGAGGGGGAGATGGCAAGAGGGGAGGAAAAGATCTCTTCTTCTCGCTCGCCATCCCCCTGTCTGGAGCGATCGCCCCATCAGTGGGGGGTGGGGAGATGGAGAGTTATTATTTCACTTTCACGGAGGTTCTCTGCACCTATCCCCTGCGAATGTGGAGGGCCTATTGTAGTGATATGATTCCACTTTAACTGCCATGGCTACAGAATCCTTGGGTTTGTAGTTTAGGGAAGAGTGTTCAGATTTCCCAGCCAGAGAGCTCTAGTGCCTTTCCAAACTATAAACCACAGGATTGCTTAGAATAAACCATGGCAACTAAAATTGAACTATACTGCTAGAATTATATAGTATGAAAAGGCCCTAGATACAAGGGGACAATCATTATCATTATTACATCCTGTTTGTGAAATGTCATAGTCTTCTGTTTGTTCACCATTAGGAACCTGAGTGATAAACTAGTTTGACCTTGATCTGAAAGCTGTTTTTAAAATTCTCATGAGACATCATCAAACACTTTTTGAGATCTGGTTGTAGGGTTGTAACATTCCACACTGCAGTTGCAATCTTTTCAGATAGCTGCAATAGTGTTAAGAGCTGCACATATGCTTCTGACAGTAGTGGTACACACTGAAACAATGATTGTGTCCATAAATTCCACAAAGCCAAATTTGTTAAGACTTTAGTCTTGACTGCCTTTTCACCCACAACTTGTCTGTTTGTCAAATTGCCTTCTTCAGTCCATTCTTAGCACCTCAAACAAAAGAAGGGAAGCAAACAAAGAAAAGAGACCAGATTTCTTTAAAAACCACTAGTGACTGGTTTCTTTGATAATTTCCTGGGTGCTTAAGCATAAACAGTCATTGTCCACAGAGAAACAGATCTCTGCTTTGCAAAGATGATCTTTGCTCCATAAAGAGACAGAGTGGATTATCAAGCTTATTTGTGGAGGACTGGGCAGATTATGGGACAAAAGGATCAATGTGACATATCCATAGGCAGCACTTATTTTAATTATTTTACAAAATTTAAGCCTTTTAATATACATATACACAGACAACACTTATTGCAGCCAAAGATATCTTTAATATCCCCATATTTTGACCAAGGATAATTTGTCTGAAAAAAATAATAAATGCCTGTAGTGAACTTATATTAAATAAAATCTATGGTTTTCCTGCCATGTTCTTTCTATCCAATTTTGTTTAAAAGGAATATAAAAGAAACCACATACGAATCCAAATCATACCAGCAAATTTTGGATAAAATTGAAAAGGTCAGATGTGCTTCTGAGAGGTAAAATACCCCATTATTTTAGAAGAGGGTATTTGGGAGTCAAAGAGAAAGCTAGTTTCATCAAAAATTTATCCATCTTAGAGTGTGCCCAGTTCAACAGCTGCATTGCTTTTTGTCTTCCACAAACACACATGGAGATAGCCAAAATGTCTATTTGTGCTGGCGGAGATTCAGGGTTTTATTATTATGTACTATTAGTTTGTAGTGAGAAATGTGAGCTAAGAAGAAAAATGCACCCATTGAGGTTCTATAATTGGGGACACATGTTTCAGATTTTGAAGCTTTATCCATCAGCCAGGGAATCATTTCAATCACCTGTTTGCATTTAGAACCTTATTTTTTAAATAAGTTAGCTATGCCAGCTATGCTCAGAGAATATTCTATATCATCTCATTCAATAAATAAAGAAATCAGTTTTGATTTCTGATTCTCCTCCCAGCTCCACAGCAAGACTGATCTCCACATTGAAACTTCAGGATTCAAAAATCTGGTACAGAGTCACCTTCAACAATGTGAACTGCATGGTTCTGGAGGCCGGGGCTCAAATCCCTGCTCAACCATGAAAATCCATTGGCTCACCTTGGGCAAGTCACATGCTCTCAGCCTCAGAGGAAGGCAAATGCAACCCCTCTGAAGATATTTTGCCAAGAAATCCTTGTGATAGATTTGCAGGCCCATAATAACAAAAATATTCAAAGAAAGTTCGGGCATCAGATTAAGTACGCTGATTAAGGTCTCATTATTTCATGAAATGTCATTCCTATCCTGTACAGATGTCATAAAGGAAATGCTAGTGTGGAATAAACTAAGGATGCTGCTTCTTGTCTATGAAGTGAAAGCTAAAAATATTAATACTGTCTGGCCACAAATGTTTTCATACCATTTTATGCAGAGCTGGCCTGAGAATTTAACTGCTTGAGATAGACAAGATGGTGTCCCAACAATTCCATATACAGAGGCTGATTGGACTGGCTGGACCTTCCTGCATTATAGCAGATGGGACAGTGTCCTCCACATGACTGAGAGAGTCCAGGCTGTCTAGAACACGCAGCTCAATTTTCCAATGGAGGGAAACAGCCAGGAGACTGCTAATGCCCATATCATCAAAGATCTGCTCTCTGAGGTGACCACTTCACTCTAGGTAAATTGACCCTGTCAATTGTAGCAGTCTGATGCCATTTTAACTACCATGGGATTTGTAGTTTTCTACAATACTTAGAATTCATAACTAGAGAGCTTTATATTCCCTTAACAATAATGCTAGAACTTTATAGCAGAGAGTTCTAAGTACTTCATCAAACTACAGGTCTCAGGACTCTGTAGGATGGAGTCATAACAGTTAAAGTAGTACCATACTGCTAGAACTGTGGACGGTAGACATACTGTTTAATAATAGGACTAGCCTTTGACTTAATGTAACAGGTATTTGGATTGTGTTGCAAATATTTTCCATTTATTTATTAGAATATTAATATCCCATCCCTTCTCATGAGTTCTCAGAGTAGAAATAAAATCCGTTTAAACAGTTTAAAATACACAAAATCTAAAAACAACAAAAATAATTGAGAGAGTTTAAGAACATATTAAACAATTTAACCAGTTAAAATGGATGAAAAGCTAACCACAATTTAAAACCATGTATGTTCACATTTGGAAAAAAAATCAACGAGGCCCCAGAGGCATTAATAAAAAGCCACGTTTTAGTGTGGTGGTGGAATGAAGCCAGTTCTTTTATTTAATTTACAGATCTAACACTTATCCCCTTTATTCACATAAACTCCAGAACACTCCCTTTATTCACATACCTTCTCTCTCTTAAGTTCCAGCTTACTATTAGATCAGTTCACCAGCCACCTCCACATTTCAGATGTTTTTCTAGGTATTGAGGAAGGGAGTAATCACGTAGCAGCAGCAGAGGAGGCAGATAGGAACAGCAAAACCATCCCAGAACCACTGCAACTGTACAGCTGGTATGTAGTTGTGGGGGAAAGGAAAATGGGCTGGGGATTTCTAGAATCCCAGTCCTCACAGTGGCTCAAATGTTCCTACTCATGAAGACGAATGTGCCTTTCGAACTGCAGTGCTATTTAGCAGTTAGAGCTGGTGAAACTTTGGCATTCCTGATACCCTTGCCTACAAATCCTATCAACTCTGACCAGTATGACTAATGGTAATGGATAGTAGGAGCTGCAGTCCAAAACATCTGAAGAGCCAAGACCTCCTTGCTCCTACTTTTGAATTTTGAATTTTAATTTTAAATAATATGTGTGGGGAGTCAGGAGGTAGAGCTCTCATTCACACTACTATAAACTTTTCATCAACTGTGAATGGCAAATAGACTATTGCAATTATTTATTATTATTATTATTATTATTATTATTATTATTATTATTATTATTATTATTGCTATTTCCTTTCTCCCAAAATTAGGGCTCAAGAGGTGACATCTAGTTAAACTTATAGTTTAAAAAGGAATACAGCTAAAAACATACAAAAAAGGGAATATTAAAATAGGGTGAAATGATTGACAATATTAAAATGATTTAAAATGACATTTAAAAAGATGAAATACCATTAAGAGATAAAAAGCAATTAAAACAATACTGTCTAAAACTGTCTAAAACTTTATATTTTAAAAGCCTACCAGAATAAAAAGGTCTTTGCCTGGCAATGGAAGGACAGCAGGGAGGGGTCCATTGTGGTTCTGTGGGAAGGGAGTTCTAGAGTCTAGGGGCAGCCACTGAGAAGATATCCTCTCGTATCTCCACCAACTGTGCTTGTGATGGTGATGGGACAGAGGGAAGGGCCTCTCCCAATGATTTTGGACCCAAGCAGGCACATACTGAGAGATATAGTCTGCCAGATAGCCTGGACCTGAGCCATATAAAGCTCTGTAGGCCATAACCAACACTCTGATGCCTGGAAACAAACTGGCAGCCAGTGGAGCTGTTATAACGGGAATAGTATGGTCCCTCTAACCTGCCATGGTTAATACTTTGGCTGCAGCTCTTTGTACTAGCCAATGTTTCAAAACACTCTTCAAAGGCTGCCTATGTAAAGTGTGTTAACAGTAGTTCAAATGAGATATGTACCACCATGACCGGATCCAGTGTCTCAAGGAATGGGTGCAGCTGGCACAGAAGCTTTAAAAATGCAAACCATGGAGATATCAATCCAGCTTGGGATCATAGTTGGTTGCAGAATTAAAGCCCTCTATCCCTCTCACATGCCGAGTTCCAATACTGGTTGGAAGATTCAATTCATGCCATTTAAAAGCTGTTCACTCAATTGTGAAATGGCATCTCATCTAATCTGGCTCCTAGACCTTGCCTTGGTCTACAGCATGGGTCAGCAACTATTGGAAGTTAAGGTGCCACATTGCCCTGCTAGGGGACCAACCCCCTCCACAAAAGAAGTTTGATTTTCCTTACTGCTCCCAATGCCCCCAAGGGAGCATAGGGGGCAATTCACCACATATATCACCCTCTCAGAGCTAGGTTAGGCCCAGAAGAGGCCAGTTTCCCAACAGGAAGTAAGGTGATGTTGATTACTAGGCCACTTCCTGTTGAAAAAAAGTCCTCTCTTCAGCCCAAAATGGCCCTGGGATGGGACAGAAACATGGTAAAATGACCTCACACCCTCTGGTGAAATATGGGAGTGTTCTGGAGGAAAAATATGCGACCCTGATCTCACAAAAGCAATCGTGGGGGGCACACATTTCTGCCACTGTAGTCTACATTCTGTATCTTATGGCATATGAGAAAATGCCTTCAAAGTCCTGGTCATTTTGAAACATGGTGATCAGACAAGGCAGTTTCAGTTTCCTGCACTGTAAAACCAAAAGTTTCCCCTGTACTTTTGTGATCACTTGTGGGAATTTTATTGGCAGAAGTGTAGCTGTGTGATATTTTTCAGAGAAATTGGTCAAGGGAACAATCCAACCAAGATCTCTCCATCTGCCAAAACAGGAAGGATGCAGTTTAGACTGCACAATAGCCAGGGTCCACTCTAGGATTATCTCAAGACATCTTGGAAAGTATGAAGGTGAACTCTTTTCAGTAGATGCCGATTAGCTTTGCTGTCCTTTTACATTTCTGCCATATCCGGAGCACCTCCCTTCCTCCCACACAACGCCACTCCCAGAAAGCTGCCTTGGATGAAGAGGAACCTCAGGGGGACGGATGTTCTATTGGCAGTATTTTCAGAATTTCAATTTTTTTTATATCATTGTTTTATTGTTTCCTGATTAAGGGGTGAGATGGTGGGGGCTCTGTCATTTCCCTGCAAAAGAGCATGGAAATATTGAATTACAAGCCATCAGAGCCAGAGTCCACAATGAAGGGCACTATCCCTCCCCGACTCATATATCACGTTCCTTCCACTGCCTGCAGTCACAGAAACAAGCTGAAGCAGACATATAGATAATAGGGCAAATCTCACTATGTCAGCCCTTCATCTCTGAGCCAAAATTCAACAGACCTTTGCCCTATTTGAATGCCAGGAAGACTCAATCCTGGGAAATGTGACATCATAATACAGCTAGCTGGCCTTTCGACAGCTCAGAATCAGCCTTCTACTATTTATCTTTATATAAAAGCCAATTCCCAAGGCTTTGTCATTTGGTCACAGTCTTGCTATGAACAGGACTGAGTTTATACAAACAAACCATATTCAAGGGAAAGTTGTTTCTTGCCTGTATTATGCAGGTACTGTGTGTGTATGTGTAAACTACTCCATGATTACAATGTTCCTCCAACCAATTAAATAACCAGCACAAAGAAAAAGAGTGTACCAGCAAGATAAGCGTTCTTGATAAACTAGTTTTCTATGTGTGAGCATTGTTATCTTCTCATATGGAACCACTAATAAGTGCTGCTATCTACCTCCTGTCACTCAGAGTGGAAGTATCTTCAGCAGCTTATCTGTTATTGCAATAAAAGCAGCCAACAACAACAACAACTACAACAATAACAACAATGACAACAGACTGAACTGTGACAATGAAGACAGGAACAAACTTTGTTACTAACGAACTCTATGGAACAAAATGGGTTAAAATCAACAATGGTGTTGTTGGAGGGCACCATCATCATTTATTACTATTATTATTCCACAGCATCATTATCCCACATTTTTCCCAGTATGGGACTCAAAGCAGCTTAACAACAATTAAAATAAACACAGTTAAAAATCCACAGGATACAAAAGTTAAAAACAATTAAATTATCATAACTATCATTTTTTAAAAAACACATATAAAACAACAACGAAATAGACGTCCAATATATTATACAAGGTTTGCCCTTTTGAAAAAAACCAATTAGCAAATGAATGGAATGAAAAAGTCTCTGCCTGCTTCCAGGAGGTCACTACAAATAGCCTATCTGGAAGGGAGTTCTGGAAACTGGGAGAAGTCATTGAGAAGGCCCTCTCCTGTGTTCCCACCAAATGTACCTGTGAAGGTAGTGGGACAGAGAAAAGGATCTCACCAGAAGATCTCAAAACACAAATAAGTTCATATGGGAGAGTAGGGACCTTCATATAATCCATACCTACATACCAGGGGCCTCCATCTTTAGCCTCCATGACAGTAAAATCCCTAAGTATGATTGTTTTCTCCTCTATGTGTAAATGGTTCCTATTCTTATTTATGAGGAAAAAAGTGTTCTCCTTTCTTGATTATGATGGTGAAGGCAATATCCACCATTGTTGTTCTAAGTGGTTCTGAACATTGCTCTGCAGATGCAGAATAATCCATGTGTGTGAATCAGAGACCACATAGAAGAACCACCCTTATTGAGAAGGACCTCATGTATGTATGCATGTGGAAGATTGCATTACGTATCTCTCTTTATACCACAAAAGTACAACCAGTAAGAATGTAAAGAATGACCACACATTTCTCTTATCTTTGATTTGGACATGTCAAAGCACCTCATAGCAAAAAAAGAGGGGGGAGGGCAGAGAGTGTGCAATATCTTTTTCTCATTTTTGCTAGTCTTTGCACAGAAAATGTTGCTTTTTGTGAAAAAAAGTGTAAAAAAACATTTTGGTGCAAAACATTGACTTTTATGCTCAAGATACTCAAAATACTCAAAATCTTTTTTTGCACAAAATTCAAAGTTTTTTTTGTTTGCATGAACAATATTTTCTCAAAGAGTCCCAAACTGCAAATATCATCATTGTTATAGTAATTGTCATTGTCACCATCACCCTCATCATCAGAAAATCCATAAAATTTCTTCCAATCCCACTCCATGGGAAGAAAATATTGTGAAAATTTTCAAGCAAAGATTTATTTTCCTCCTGGGAAACAAACCTGTCTACAGCTTCTAAAAGCCAGTTCCAACAAGATAAGTGGGCACTCAGGAGAACCACTCATGTGTTTCAATCAATACTTGAAAGGAAGCTGCAAAATCCATTTTTAAACTCGGTCATTGGGAAGTAAAGTGATGCTTACCAGACAAATGAAGGTTGTCTACTGGAAAAATTCTAGTTGGAGCCCAAGACTGTCTAATTTCATTTGTATCAAGCTATCTGCTTCTTCCAGAATGTCTGCAATTATTCTGATAGCAAGCTAGGATGGTTAAACTGAGAAAGATTAACTTGTCAGAGGTTACCTCACAAGTTCCTTGGTGGATGAAAAGCAATTGGCTTTCTACCTTATCTGAATTCAACCCTCAATTCACTGTACTTGCCCTGGCTGCTAATGCACTGTACTTGCCTCCTGCTCTGGCTGACAATTCAGCAATGATGTCGAACAACAAATCATGGAATAATTCAGTGCTGAGGTATACATTTTGAACAATTGCACAATACAGCCCTCTTGGGACCATGCCATTTCATAATACAGATGTGGGCTTCAGAGACTGAAAATGACCACCTGTGAAAATACTTCCTTTTCTGGAAAGAAAATTAACATACCAGAGACAAGGTTACAGCTGGGTGCTTTCTTGTTAACAGCATTAGGTTCCCACAGTCAGGGAACATACAACATAGAGAGTATTCAATCATATGATTCCTCCTCACTTATATCTCACAATGGTATAGACCCAGCAGGGCTGTACTATGTAATTCTTCTGAATGTGTAGAACTGATCATACGACCAGGACCTGGCACAATGCAGGGTCTAATGAGACTGTGATCATTAATTTAGGAATACAATTAAGCTCTACAATTTTACAGCTTAATGTGCACATTGGATAGTATGACCTGTTATCCAAGATAAGACTCTCTTTGGTGCAAGAGATGCCTTTATCTGCCAAGAAAGGGAATGTGAAGCTCTACCACATAATCAAGGTGTTGTCTGAAATAAATTTCAAGATTATCTGCTTTCATAATTTCAGCCTCTACAGCTAACCAGTCTCCATAGTATTCTGCTCTTCCAGTCCTTGGCAAAAATTGGTGACTTTTCTAAAAACCTGGACATTAGAAGTAAAACAAATCATGCAAGGTAGAATAATGGAATATTAAGGCTGTCACAAAGTTGGAAACGTTGGCTTATTAACAGTACAACCTGATTCATGTCTATCGACAAAGAAGTCCCAGCAAATTCCACGGGATGTATCCCTAGATAAATGTGTACAGGACTGATTATTTATACTTCGTAGCTAATCATGAGCTTAGAAGAATCATTCCCCATTCACGCTCAAGAAGGAACAAATGCTTCTTCTCTGATGACATATGCTACCTGCAGATTTTATAAATACTTGTGTCAGAAATATTTTTATATCAGCTGGCCAATAAGCTAGGGACTTTTGCGGGGGGGGGGTAGTTAAAATGTCTGAATATCAACTGATTCAACCAATCGATCAACTAAACATTACAGTTGTATTATATATCTCCATCTAGTCTGAACCATTTTGGCCAGCACAGAATCATGATCTGGTTTCGGTTTGTTTTAAATCAATGGTTCTTAACCTTTTCATTACTGGGTAACACCTGTAAATATAATTTGTTGTTGGGAACCCTTAAGACTTAACTCAAGAAATAAATATTTAAATATTTATTTATTTAAGGTTTCTGGAGACTAGGATTCAAATTCCTATTCAGATACTGGGTGACTTTGGGCAAGTCACATTCTCTCAGCCTCAGAGGAAGGCAAAGCCAAACCCCCTCTGAATAAATCTTGCCATATTTGAAGTGACTTGAAAGCACACAGCAACAAAGTCTTGTTGACAGAGACAGGGTTCACACTAGTCATCGTGTCTCTCTCCTTTGAAAACTGACTTATGGTGACCCTAAAGCAAATCTATCATGGGGGATTTCCTAGCAAGATGTGTTGCCTTTGCCTTTTTCTGAGGCTGAGAGAATGTGACATGCCTGAGGTCACCCAGTGGGTTTCCATGGTTGAGTGGGGATTCAAACCCTGATCTTCAGAGTCATAATCTGGGCATGTGCACACGCACGCTGCCATGTCTCTTTTGTTACGGATGTTGCAGTTGAGGAAGTACAGGTGCCAAAACACTTTGTTTGTAAACAAGGGAGCAGTTTGGATGCATGTGCACACCTGCTGTTCTTGTTTTATCAGGAACACGGCAGCAGGGGGTGTGAGAGCCCAAACTACTCCCTCATTTGCAAATAAGAGACTAGTTTGGGTGTGTACACATCCCTGTTGCCATGTCCCTCCATGGTCTTGCCCCTGCTGCTGCCCTGCTGACAATGCTATTGTTAGGTGGATTTGTAACTGGTTGAATGAACTAACTCAAAGAGTTTGCAGCAATGGTTCCTCTTCAAGATGGAAAGAAGTGGTTAGTGGGAAAAATTGGGGGGGGGACTCAGAAGGGCTAAATATAAAATACAGTAAGCCTTCCTCATCTGCTGGGGTTAGGGGCAGAGGACAGCTGTAAAAGTGGAAAGATCGCAAATATCAAAATGTGTGTGTCTGTGGGAAAAGCGCCAAGGCATGATGGGGAGAGTGGACACCCAGGGTCCGAACCAGGTCAGGGAGAGGAGAGGGAAAGAGGATACATTGTCATGGTAGCCCTATACTTCTTCTCTCTCAGCCATCTCTTTCCTTGGGTACAGGGAGCATTGGAAGAGGGTTTGTGGTTTTCAGAAAATGGGCTGTGAGCTGTCCATAGCTGGCCAAGCAGTGGCTGGTAGAGGACGAGGAGGAGGAAGACCAGGGGCAAGTTTTAAAGGACTGCATGGCCTGATCTGAGCTGCTGAGAAGGAAGGTTCCCCCAGAAAAGAAGCACTTGAAGTGGTGGGACAGTGCTTGGAGAAACTCACAAATAGTCAAATCCATGAAAGTGAAACTTGCAAATATGGAGGGCCAACTGTATCACATTTAGGCAGGGGAATGAAATGCACAAATACAGGATGGGTGACATCTGGCTTGACAAACAGTATGTTTGTAAAAGATATAGGGGTCTTAATAGACCACGAGCTAAACATGGGTCAAAAGTTTGATGTCGAATCCCAAAAGGCCAATACAATACAATACCAATGCAATTTTAGGCAGCATGAGTATAGTGTCTAAATCAAGGTAAGTAATAGTATTATTCTATTCTGTTTTGTTTAGATTTCAGCTGAAATACTCTTTACAGTTCTGGACGCCATTGATTAAGAAAGATATTAGCAAGCTGGAATATGATCAAAGAGGTCAGCAAGGATGGTAAAAAGTCTGGAAAGCAAGGCTTACAAGGAATGGTTTAGGGAGCTGGGTGTATTTAGCTTGGAGAACAGAATAGAGGGGTGATATGATGGCCATGTATAAATATCTGGAAGGATGTCATGTGGAAGATGAAGCAAGCTTGTCTCACATGATTCTGTGATCCTTTGAAGTTCCACCAACATTCAGGAAGGAATGTTTACAATTGAAAGAGACTACTGAAAGCCAAAGACAAAATATCCTTTCAACATGCATTTGTAAAGGTTTCCACAATTGATACAAATCCCAGGCAGAGAAGAGAGGATTTACAGGTTAGGGAAGAACAACAGAAAAGAAGCTTCAGGCAGTAAGTGGATTTAATACAATTGGTTTTGAAACTTATTCTTTCCCAGTTGCTGGCAGACTCATCCCTCCATTCGGTGACATGCTTCACAGAACTTAAAGCTCACTAGATGTTACAAAGGTGGGGTAGGTGGGAAGGCAGACGAGCTAAAGGGAACAAAAGACAGGCCAGTTCCCATCTCTGGCTTGGGTCAATGTGTACTTCCAACAAGTGGGATGGATATGCTAGTCAAGTTTCTGACAACAAAGAACAGGAGGGAAATCAGGACCAATGAAAACATGCAGCTAGATCCACCCAAACGAATGTGCCAAGACAGAGGAATGATAGGAAATAAACAATACTCCAAAGATGATCTATGGGTGTTACACAGATGTTTTGCTGGCCTGAAGTTCTTGCGGCCGATTTATGTAAGAAGACGCAAAGCAGATCAACTCAGTGAACCAGAGTGTCGCCTCTCCACATGTTCCTGGAGGCGTTCCCGAAGAAGGAAATAATCCAAAAGTTTATGCTGTCTGACTTCTACTTGCACGAGGTCATTCAGCGGCAAAGCTAACCAGTAGTTCCAGGAGAGCAAGATGGAAAATGGTGAGGTCATCAGAGTATAGTGTGGGAGGTGATTTATACCTGTGGGGAAGTAATGGCCTTTTGTAAGAGGGAGCTTATTAGGAAGAGAACTGCATTTCCCATGGAAGAGGGAAAACATGAGGGAGGAAGGCAGGAGGAAAGAAAGTATTAAAACCTACTCATTATTTTGACTATCAGAAGATGATCACCTTTAAGACTAATAGATTTGCTTAACACAATTTGCTTTTGTGGATTACAATTATCACATGACCTCTCATATGCTACAGATGCATGCATCCCAGAAAGTGGATTGCAATCCATGAACATTCAGATTAAAATAAACCCATTAGTCTAAAATGTGCTGTAAAATTATTATTGTTTTGCTGGTACAGGCTAATGCAGCTACCTCTTTGCCGTAGTTATGCTGGGGCTGAAATAAATGGATATGAGAGCAAATCAAGCCTGAACTCTTTTCAGAAGCAACAGTGACTAAACTGCACCTATTGTAGTTTGGACACATCATAAGATGACATGACTCATGGAAAAGGCAGGAGTGCTCAGCAAACTGGAAAGCAGTTGGAAAAGAGGAAGACCCCATGATGGATAAATTGACTCAGTGAAGAAAGCCAGGGTCCTGGGTTTGTAGGACTGGACAGGGCTGTTGGTGACTTGGCGCTCCTGGAAGTTTCTTAATTCTAGAGTGCTGTAACTCAAAGTCAAGTTGACAACACATAACAACAAGAACAAAGGCTGGAGCTAGAATTGCAGGCAATGGAAAAGAAGCTGTTTGGGATAATGCAATGCAGTGGCAGGGTTGGGACTAGGAAGATGCAGGCAAGTTCAGCAGGATCCCCAGAGGACTGAACAGGTTGCCAAAAATGCCGAGGTAAAGTTGGGGAATACAAACCCAGAAGTGGCCAGTTCTTTGGGTTTATCAAAATGCATATTAACAATGCAAGGGGCTCTGCAGCCTACTGAAAAAGCTTCCAGGAGAGGCAATTCAGGGGGGGGGCAGAATGAGTAGTCCGGGGTGTGCAGCATCTGTGCAAAAACTGTCTTGGGAGCTGCCTGAAGACCCATGGATGCACTGTGCACACTCACAAAAGGCAACAGCAATCACAAAAGTGGAAGTCACTTCACTTTCAGTTTTGTTTTGGAGCAGCTGTGCAGCCCACTGGGGAAGGCATGAGGGAAGGAATTCCCCCCTCCCTTGGTGCACCTGCCCACCCCTGTTCTGAACAATGAATCTGCCATTTATTTGGGGATTTATTTGTTATTTATTTATTCATATACTTGTTTGTGTATTTTGGGCTGTATTGTCATATGCGTGGGAAGAATATTTTATCCTCTGAAACAGGTGTGGGAACAAATGACATAATAAAGTTCAGGACAAAGTTAGCTATTATGTTCGTTAGGAATACCTTTTTTTAAAAAAAAGCTGAAGATGACTCAGAAGCTAGAGTTAGGGCACAATCTTGCTGTAACACTGTTGAGCAGCATAGCATATAAACAATACATAATAAGGGCATTAAAAGAGATGCACTTGCTGCCAGTCAATTACTAGTCTAAATTTAAGGTGCGGGTGATGATATTTAAGGCCCTACACAGCTCAGGACCACAACACCTGAAGGACAGCCTCTCCCTAGATATGCCCACCCACAGTCTGAGAGCTGCTGGAGGGGCCTTTTTTCTGTCTCCCACTGGTGGGAGCAATATATTGTGGGAGGACATGGGAGAGGGCCTTCTCTAATGTGGCACCCAATTTGTGTAATGCCCTCTTCCCCGTACCAAGGCAAAACACAGCTTTCTATTGGGGGCTTAATTTACTTTTCAAATACACATGTAGATGGTTTTAACTGTTTGAAGTTGTTCAATATGTTTTTAATCAAGCTTAAATTATTTTATTGTTTCAAATTGTTTCTAGTATTTTACCTGTACACTGTCCTGGGATCCTATAGCAAAAGGTAGAATATAAATATTTTAAGTAATAAATAAATATCTATTTAAAAAAAAAATATTCCTATGCTTCAGCCTGGATCTCTGTAGTCTACCCCACTTCATATGTTGTGCTTTTCCCTCCTTCTCTAATGTATATTCAACATGATTTTGAAAACTTATTTCAGTTCATTTTTGAGAGCAATTTGTGACAATTCATAGAATCAAAGAATCATAGCATTGGAAGAGACCGCCAAGTATGGTCATTCAGCTCCTGTTTAAAAACCTCAAAGAAGAAGACTCTACCACATTCCATGGCAGCATATATCACTGTCGAACTGCTCATACTGTCAGGAAGTTCTCCTAATATTTAGGTGGAATCTCTCTTTCTGTAGTTTGAAGCTATCGCTCCATGTCTCAGTCTTTGGACTGAGTTTGTTCCATGCTATGTATGACATCCTTTCAAATATTTAAACATGGTTCTGATGTCACCTCTCAGCCACCTGTTCTCCAGGCTAAACATCTTCATCTCTCTAAGCCTCTCCTGATAGGGCATGGTTTCCAGGCTTTTTACCATTTTGGTTGCCCTCTTCTGGACAAAACAGATGCTAACAAAGACAGCTGGCTGGAAATAGGGATAGGAATTTCATTCCAGTCCAGTGTTTTCTTTTAAACCATAATTTAATGGAATTTCTTTATGTTCAGATTGAAAAAGTTGATTAAAAATAAATAAAAGTGCAATAATCAAAATGGACACTGAGTCCATCTGGGCTCAGGAATTTGAAAATGTAAGTCTTAAAAAATGGATGCCCCCTGTATTTAACCTGTATTTAACCATGTTAGTGATAAATAGCATTCATACCTCTTTTTTTCCCTGACTCTTCACCTTTGAGAGTTATGTGGGAGATAGGTACAATATGGCCTTCTCCATGCTGGGGCTCTATTGAGTTTCTATATTAAATTTGGCCACATACAGATGGGAGATAGTTTTGTTTCAACTTATTTTTGTAGAATTCACAAAAAGTCATTAAATGTCTTATAATTCAGAACACAAACAATATTAAGGATTGTTTTTAAGAAAATAGAATGAGGAAGAAGGCAAAAGTGATTTTGTCTTCCCCGATTGGGCAGCATGGGTTTAGACTGCATCCATCCTATATAGTTATAGGGTCTTTCCGTGCTATACTGTTATTATTCCACTTTCAACATCCTGTGGAATTCTGGGGTTTGTTGTTTACTGAGGTCCAAGAGCTCTTTGGCTGAGAATTCTAAAGTCCCCTCCCTAAACTGCAAAGGCCAGGATTCCACAGGATGTTGAAAGTGGAATACAGCTCCCAGAATACCCCAGCCAGTATAGTCAAGATCATGTTAGCTGGAGCATTCTGGGAGATTCTATTCCTGACAAAGAATCTTTAAGTACTTCCGTATTGATTATTTTTTAAAGATGTATAAATGTTACTATTTCCAAGTAAAGTACCCTAGGTCTTCAGGGTGAGCTGCTACCCAGAGTCCGTCCAGCCATACATCCTAACTTTATTTAAAGCTAAAGCTGGCAACTTGTATGGAACAACGCAGAAGAATTCTTTGGCCAACTGGATGAGGGAAAGGCCTGAGTCAAGTGCTTGGCACTGTTCTGCAATGAAGACGTCAACAGGAGAGGAAGGCACTTCCTTCTTGAGCTGCGAGTGCTGACAAAATGCGGTCACCTTCTTAACCACGGTTAAGCAAATGGGACTGAGTCACAGGACCATAAACTCATGCCTCCTTGTTCCTTCCCTGAGTGTCAACGCCCCTTGCTGTGCTGAAGCATGACATCAGCAGTGTTGTTAAATGAACAAGAGTGGACACAACTGCTAACTGTTAATATTTTTTGTTGCTGTTCAAAGGATGCACAGGTCACCTTCTCAGTAAAACTTGCAACGTGGAGTACAATGAAATTATGTAAACAATAATAAACCAATTCACAATTAAAACAAGAAGCAGAGCAAATTAAGAAGCAGAACAAATTAAGTACAATCTAGCCATTATACTTGGAGAAATATGCACTCCGGAAGAAATGGGTGGATAAAGAAAGAACGCTTGATTGTCCCATTCCTTTGCCTGGTGACTTAGCCTTGATGAAGCCTGCCACTCAGGGCATGTGGGTGGACTGTACCTTATCTTGGCTTCTATCAGACTGGAAATTTGTTGTCACCACACAGGAAGGGCAGAGAAAGGCAGATTACAGCACTGCTAAATATATATTATAATAGAGACCTTTATTTAGTATTGCTAGTAGACCCGAAATAAGTGACAAAAGGTAACAGTCACAAAATAGATTTCATGATTGTTTGTGTCCCAGCTGCTTTTAGCTCCTTCTAGAATCTTTCAAGACTTGGAGCCCTTTCACGCCACCCAATTATAGCACTATGATTCCACTCCAACTTCCATCCTATGGAATCCTGGGATTTTCAGTTTAGGAGCAAGTACTTAGAATTCTCTGCCTGAGTGTTTTATGGCCTCAATAAACTACAAGCCCCAGGATTCCTCAGGAGATAGCCACGGCAATTAAAGTGATATCGAACTGCTGTAACTGTGTAGGATGAAACGGCCCCAGATCTATACATATGGAAAAAAAATGGTGATAGAGTTTTGGGATTATGGAGCAAATTTGTGCCACTTCAGACTGTTAGTAAAGGACATCATTTAAAAAAAATACTTTCCCTTAGATTATTAAAACAACAACCAGCTACCTGCAAGTAAAACACTAAGCACAGTGAACAACACGACTGTTTGGACCCATTCTCCTTGATATATACTAGACTTTTTCTGGTAAACCTTTTTTTCCCCAAAAATTACACAGTTACAAAAGTTACACAGAGGAACATTCATACAGACCCTACCTATAATTTGAAATGGTAGACCACTCCATATGCCCACAGGGTTTTGATTCAGGTATGGACCAAGCTGAAAATGTTTATTGCAAAAAGATTCTAAAGAAGAAGGAAACTCAATCAGGATCTTGCCGCTGGAATCGATTCAACTCTGATATCATTTCTGGGAACCAATACAAATGCAAGTCACTTTCCTATCGACGCCTTCCCTCTGCATTAATATAGTTTTAATTGAAATCAGGCCTTTACCATGGATAATACGAAATAGCTAGTATCCTTCAAGAACCATTAAAGGAATTTGCTGAAGAAAGTGGGCCAAATCTTCCTGCTGAGAAAATTCCACAAATGTTCTACCATAGGCATGAAAAATCAAGGCTCACTGGCCTTTTTTTGCTTTGCAAATTACCCATCTAAAAAGGGTTAACTTGAGGGAGCTGGCTATGTTTAACCTGGAGAAGAAAAGACTGAAAGGTGACATAATAGCCATCTTTAATTATCTAAAGGGGTGTCATGTAGGAGATGTAGAAGATGTAGCAAGCCTGTTCCTTGCTGCTTCAGAGACTAGAACACAGGCCAACGGATTCAAATTGCAACAGAAGTGATTCCAGCTAAACATTAGGAAGAGCTTCACTGTAAGAGACTGCCCTGGGCTCTCCTTCTTTGGAGGACTGTAAATTAGATGAATTAGAAGTTGGATGGCCATCTTTTGGGAGGGCTTTAGTTGTACATGTGGTCTCTCTATACTGTTATAGTGCTATTATTCCACTTTTAACATTCTGTGGAATTCTGGGGTTTGTAGTTTACTGAGGCCAAAGAGCTCTCTGGCTGAGAATTCTAAATGCCCCTCCCTAAACTGCAAATCTGAGGATACCATAGGATGTTGAAAGTGGAATAATAGCACTATAACGGTGTAATGAGGAAATTATGCATCTATGATTCTGTGATCCTAAGTACAAAGAGCATAGTAAAATGTGGAATTCATTGCAATGAGATGCCATGGTTGTCAAGTTAGATGGTTTCAAAAGGCAACAAGATAAATTCATGCAGGACAGGCCTATCCATGGTTAACAGCCAGGATGGCTGTATTTCACCTCCACTATCAGAGGCAATGGTTAGCCTCTGTGCTAGAAAGTAAAAGATGGAGGATGAAGCTGCACTCATGTTCTGCTAGTGGGCTTCTCACAGACAACTGGTGAGCTACGTGAAAAGAATGGTGGTATATGTAGATACATATAGTCGGACTATATAGTTATATATGTTGGGATTCCTTCTTACTCTATGATTGTGTGAACTTAAACTTAACAGGAGAGCAGTGTTCTTAATCCTCCTGCTTGCAATTGCTTTTCCTCTGAAACCTCCAACATCTTCGGTGCCTTTTCTTTTCCAAGCTCCTACGCCCATGTGTACACACCTATTGTTCTGGCTACAATAAAAACAGCAGCAGATAGGAAGTTTTGGAGGAAAAGTCGCAGCAACCTCTTTCCTCCTGAAAGAGGGTGTCAAGGTTTCATTATATGCCATGGCAGTGGCATTAGGCACAACTTGTCCCTGATCTCGGCTACTCACAATCACAGCATGTTCTTGTAGAGTAATGTTGATAATGAAAGTGCTTTGGCTCCTGGCTGGCTGAACCCAGGACAGACAAGTGAAGTAGGGTGTGTGTTATGAAAAGCCAAGGAGATCTAGAAGTTGGAGGAAATTACTTTGCAGCTGAAATATGTGCAACAATTCCTTCTCAAAGGAAAGGAGCCAAACAAAGCTATAATTCTCTACCAAGCCCAACAAACTAGATAATGGGAACTGATACTGTGAGAGACAAAAAGAAAATCTCCACAACCTCAAATCAGAAGAACAAGTGGGGAATGGGTGACAAAACAGCTCACATCTTTTAATTGATTCCCTCTTTGTTCCAAACAGGCTCTCAGCCCTGAGAAATTCATGATCAACATTTAAGCTCCACCAAAGTTAAAGCTTCAGGTTACTCAGAGTAAAGCAAGAGCTCAGCTTGACATCTCTGCCAGAATGGGAAATAGCTTTTTTTTTCTCCTTCCCCTTCTTCACAAACACTGTTCATTGGGGTGGATTCTAATGACGATTTCATTCACTCCACAACATTATTTATTTTGGAGGCAACTTTTGGTAGAATCTATGTATCTCATACAGCAGACCAAAGGCTGCGAAAGTTTATGCCAAATATAATGTGTCATTTAAAGAATGCCCCAAGATTCTTTGCTGTTTTTGCTACAACAAACACTCCTGAAAACTAGAGTTTTTCCAAAGGTCAGATCAATGTTTTTGGTTATCAGAGGCCAGCTGGAGTTGACCAAGTCTAGGATTTTTGTAAAAATTTATTTTAACCTTATGACAGAACTCGGAGGCCTCTTGGTTCCATGACTTGAGACATTTCTGAATTAGGATTTTATTTAGTTTGACTCAGAACATGTAAGAGAGGCTTTTTGTCCAAAAAAGACAACAATGCCAAAACGAGTTCAATAGGTGAATATCATGTGCCTTCTTTAATATCTCCCACTTGATGTGAGCAGGTCAGCCATGCTCGTTTTTCCACATGGCTTCCCCAATTCATATGCATAGTGAAGGGTGCTGTGTTTTCATATCAAAGAGAGAGCCCAAATGAGGGGAATTGAACTCTTTCCATCTCCTCACCTTGCCACCCCACAATTATCCATTATGGCCAGAACCCCATACCCTCTAACTGGTCCAATTTGGCAGGGACAGTCCCGCCTAGTCCTCTCTTGGCCCACTCTTCAGCTGCTTCTAAAATGTCCTAGATACTCCTCCCTCTTCCTCCCACTTTCCTCCTTTGTCATCAGTTTACTTCCAGTGCTGCAAACTAACTCCAAAGTGTAAAAGTAGTTTGAACTCAATTAATTCAGCAAGTAGCAGTGAAGAGGAGGGGAAAATCTTGTCCTTTCCAGTAGGCTCAGGCCAAAGCAAACTGCTACTGCTTCTCCTAGCCTGCGTCTTCTACCTCATAAATAACTTCTCCCATATTGATGATGCTCTGATGTTGCCTGGCTATATGTGTCCCATTTTTCATCTGTGAAATGTTGGAGGGTATGCGACCCTATTGTATCAAACCACACAATGAAAGGCATGTGTGGTTTTGACATTTTTGCTACTTGCACAATGAGATGTTCCAAGATCTCCTTGCTCAAGTGGAATTCCGTTTTCCTAGTGGCTATCACCACATACCCAAGGGCAAGCCATGTGAAATTCCACAGTTCTAAACTGGAAGCACTTTCCACTCTGTTCAGCAGCATTTTAGCCTACGAGCATATCATTTTGCCTCAAGTTCCCTATTGGGAGAAAAGTGGAGCATTAAATGAATAATTAAATAATTATCCCTACCAGTTTAGCTCCAGAGTGAGCCAATGCAAGGGGGAAATGCCAGAAGGGACTAAACATGGAAAGATGTTGGAAGGGACAGAGCTTGCAAAAATTACAACAACATCTAACTGGGGGATTCTGAGAGCCTTATCACCATCTTAATATAGTCATCCCTCCACAGTCGCTAGGATTAGGGGCACAGGACCCCCATGAAAGTTGGAAAAACCATGAATAACTCTAGGTCCTCGCAAACCATATTTAACACACAAAAAAGTATGATCCCCATATTCAACCCACCATGGATTCCTTTGAGGCATCAGGGTTCCTTCACAAGGCAGAAGTGGGCGGCTGGTGGGGCTTCCTGCCACCTCCACTGCTGCCCCATACCATTTTTAATAGGGACTTACCTGCCTTGTTTGCAGTTTCTCAGTCTCACAAGGCTTGCAGTCCCTATTAAAAATGGCCTAGGGAGGCAGCAGAGGGGGCAGCAAATAATCCGTGAACAATCAAATCCACAAAAGTGAAAGCTGCAAATGTGGAGGGCTGACTGTACACTGTTGTTCCATTGGAATTCTACTATAGCCATTCCCATGATTATTAACATTCTCTATCGCACCCTTTCAACATCCGCAGATGAGTAGTGTCATTTACACTGTTATTCCTTCCACATTACAGTGTCATTGCTAAGTCCTTTTCCCTGCCCTACATCTCATGATTGGTCTGGACTTTGTTGGGCAGAGATCTCCTTGTGTGTAGCTGACAATGTGGAAAGGCCCACACCATGGCCGCTACTGAATCAGCTATGAAAGGAAGAGCTATGAGGAAAACACACTCCCATCGCTAACTGGATTGTTGTGGGAAAGGGGGTCATTAAGGGATTATTTACAGCATGAAAAAGGGCACATTTCAGATGGATTGCAACACAATTGCTGATGGTGAGTAATGACATTGTGTGATAGGACTGATCCTGAACCAGGAATAATGCATTGTTGTGGTGGTATGACATCTTGATGCGATAAGGCCCTGAGAGTACTGTAGATCCAGAACATAACATTTCCATGCTCTGAGTAGAAGGAAGTTTAGCTCTCTTCACATGCAAATCTTTTAATGTAAGAAGGAGGCCACTTCATGTCAATTGTACGGATAAATATGATTTCTTTAAAAAAAATGTTTTTTGTCATCCTTTCTAGTTTGACCAGCGCATTCCTAACACTTTCTTAGCTACAGCATATGTCATTTAGAGATATTTGTCAAGAACATCAGCATTGAAGAGACAAGCTTTCATCTCTGTCCCTCAGAGAAATGCAGTAAAAACTCTCATAAGACATCTCTGCATGTCTCTGGAGTGTCCACTCCACATCTGTCCTATAGTGCATTCTGTCATCCCAGGAAGGAGGACTCAGAGGTAGTGTCAGGGTGGGGTTGTTGCATGTAACATTCTTCCCATCAAAACAGGAACCATATGTTACCCTGCAGTTCCTTTTCTAAAAAATGTAGGTGTAGAAAAGGTGGCTAGAAGCCTCTATACTACAGCACAAACTGCACTACAATTCAAAGTTGTTAATGAGCAATAACAATTAAAGAACTTGATCATTAAAGGGCTGGAAATAAAATACAGTGACTTCATTCCTCTGGGATATATTTTGAGGTGTTTTTTTTTTTTTAATACTAGAAGCCCAAAGGCCATGACTCACTAAAAAATAGTGGAAAGCAGTATGAGGCAGGGCAGGAGAAGAGAGAGAGCATACACTTAAAAATTAGGAATAAGATGTCTTTGAGCATATATGTTCAGTCCAGGAACTTGTATTTAACCCCAGAATTCATTTCCTTTTTTTATTTACTGCACTGTTAAGTTGACTAATAATAATGGCTCTTGGGTAGTGTATACAAACATATAATACAAACAATGGAACAATAGGTTTTCAAGGAAAGATCTTTAAAGGATGCAGTACTGTTTTTTCTGAACTGTTTTTTTTAACTGACTGTATCTTTGGAGGAGTAGTTTTAAATTGTTTTAATAATGTGCATAGTTTAATTTTATTTTAATGTTGCCTTTTTTATTTTTCTAGTTATACTTTTTTTAAACTGTAAGCTGCTCTGAGTCCTAAGTTTGGGGAAAAGACACGACTGAAATAAAATCTATTATTATTATTATTATTATTATTATTATTATTATTATTATTATTATCTACTACTACTACTACTATTTTCCTACAACTAAATCCATATTATTATGTTTACTGTTACAACTAAATTCAAAATATTATTTTTAATATTTTGTAAGCTGCCAAATGCTAGTACTGGGGAAGTCATATTGGATTATTATGCCTACTTATGACATTAAAAATATAAAATTCTTAGCTTTGTAGTAAGGAGAGAGTTGTAAACTGCTGTACCTTCTTGTATCAAAGCACAAGTTATGTTCTGAGAAGCAGGAGGGGAAAGGAAAACAGATGCTCCAAAAACTGTAATAAAATATATTATTTTGAAAGTTACAATCATAATAGATGTCTTTCTTTAGACTGTCTTACTACAAACCTGCATACTGAAAAGTCCCTGGACCTTTGAGTGAGCAAAGCCTTGCCTTATTTTTGTTCACTAGTTCCGAAATAATAGTAATTTTAAAAAATAATCAGAGTTTTCTTCTAATACCCAATTTTTAAGGAACTCTGCCCTTGGAAAAAAAATGAGAAAACTGTTTCCTCCCCACTCCAAACTTTTTACAATTTCCCCCCTGACCTATTACATTTTTACTTGAACCTAACATGTAACAAATATAATTGGTACAGATCAAGATGTGTATGTTTTCACTTTGATTGTTCAACTCAACCTCTTCTCTGTTTTGAAACTCTCTTCCTTGTTATCCTTTGCTCTAAAAAGGCCTTCTAGGGGAAAAAACAACCCAAACTGTGCTTCACAGTCCAGATAGTGTGTATAGTGGTTCCCACTATTATCAAAAAGGGCTGCAATACACCAAATAAATGGACTGTTAATAAGCTCTTTGGCTGGCATCTCTCTCTAATAGTAATCTACCTTACAGGACTGTTACAAGGATTAATGAGATAGTATACATGAAACCCTTTGAACACTTAAAAAAGCTATATAAATGCCCATTATTCTTATTATCTAGCAGCGTGGCCTTTCAACACTCAAACAAATCATACTGCAAAGTCATCTCACAGATTTCTACATAACTGCTGTAGACTAAATAGAACAGAGGTTGCCACAGAAGCTGGCAGACAAAGATAAACCAGGCTTTCCATTATGGCCATGACCAGAAATATCTAGTTTTCTCTCCTACGTCTAGCCTGAGGGGAAATTCTGTGTAACTCAAAAGCCTGCATATTACTTTTTTAAAAACACTGGCTGCTTTTCATTAAAAGTGTAACTTCACTGACTTGAGAGCCTCCCCAAAACTCAAAGCAAAATCCTCATTTAATTCTATAATGCTCCAGTTTTTGATGACCTTTGTGAATGTGTTTGGTTTTTGTTTGGGATCTTTTTATTTGCAAAATGCTCAAAAGATGTAAGATGATGCTTTCTTCCTTTCTTCTCCACATGTCTTTGTGGATCTTCTTTTGTATCAAGAACGTCTTTATCCCATTGTTTAGGCTGCAATGAAATGAGCAGGTTTTGCATTGCTAACCGGCACTGTGTGTATGTGCTTTTAAGTTGCTTGTTAACTTATGGTGACCCCATCAATTTCATAGCGTTCTCTTAGGCAAGGGATACTCAGAGGTAGTTTTGCCAGTTCCTTCCTCTGAAACATTGCCTACAGTACCTGGTATTCTTTGGTGGTCTCCCACCCAAGTACTAGCTTTGGATGACCCTGCTTAGCTTCCATGATCAGATAAGATATGGTGTCTTTCAGCCCTTGTGTCCAAGTATACAATAATGTAAGAAAGTGAACTGGTTGACTGAGAAGTGACTGAGTACATCAACTGATGTGTCCACACTCAGGCCGGTGAGCTTCATAAGGGACTTTTCAAGGTAAAGTACCTGGATGTATTTTTTTTTTCAGCAAAGAGAAAATGAAGCAATTCTACAAGTCTTTTGCATTCAATATCAGCACGCTGAGGATAACCACCATCTTCTGTACATCTCATGTACAGAAAAGCTATTTTTCTTGACTGATGTTTCACGTCACTGCTATCAGGGCACCTTCCCTGATACAAGCTTGGTGGCCTCATATCAAAACGTAGCAAGTAGAAGGAAAACCCCATTGACAGAGCTTGGCAAAGTTACATTCCAACAACAGTGGGCCATGCTGTCTGGAGGATTCTGGGACCTATGGAAAAAAATTTTAAGCTCTGTTATTTGAAAGTAAGTTACTGAGATTACTCCTTGCTTCCTTCAAGAAGAAAAGAGTGAGAATTGCATCCCTATATTTAAGTATTAGTATTAGTAATACTGCCTGCACTAGAGATAAGGTATGTGAAAGAAAAAAGAAGGTGTTGAATAGTTCTGCCTTCTCTCTTCCACCTATTAATAATTGGCCATCTTCTCCACACAGCAAACCTATCATTTCCTTGTTTTTCCTTTTGCTGCAAACATACCTAAAAAAGCCGTTTTTATTGTTTTTAATGTCTCTGGCAAGCCTGTGTTCATTCTGTGCTTTAGTTTTTCTGACCTTCTCCTTTGGAGGGTTATTTTCCTATACAAGTCTTTACTGTCACAACTTGGGCTTAATCTCTCTCTCTCTCTCTTTCTTTCTTTCTTTTTTTTTCAGAATTAGAGAAAAGGTTCTGATAAATAGCAGTATGACTTTGTACAATGTTGTTCCTGATGTTCTCAGGAACTGTTTCAAAGCAGAACTTGGAAGAGTTACTACTTGACCAACAATTGCCAGGCTCTCCTGTGATCATGCTGGTTGGGGGACTGGGAGGGCTGTAGTCTGACAAAGTAATTTTCCCCCGCTCTGACACTTCACTCAATGATTCTCCTTTTAATTAATCAGTTAATTCTAGGATGCCCAATTTGTTGATCCAATTCAATGCCATGGCAGGTCCTTGCCCTTCCAATTACCACTAGTGTCTCCCTTGTCCTGCTTCCAACCTTCCCAAGTGGAAGAGTCCTTCCCCTTAAAAGAAAATGAAGAGGACCCTATCCCATTCTCATACATCTACACATTTAAAAGAATAAAAGAAAAACAATGGAAACAACTGCTGGTACTTTAAAAAGAAAAAGAAGAAGCAAAACACCAACACTGAATTGTTTTCTCTATTTCTGTCTCTAGCCATATCATTCACTCAGTCCTCATTCTCATGGTATCTCATCAATGCCTTCTAGCCTTCGTTCCAAAAGCATACACTCCTCCCCAAACTCAGAAGGAGTCAAGGATGTTTGTACATCCCCACCAAAGAAAGGTTTTTAAACATGCTGGATAATAGCAATCACAACACTTTATGGGTTTTTTTTTTGTTAGTTCAACAAAGATACATGCAAAATAATTCTTATTAAAATTCATTGTGCCCCCCGTGGGAAACCAGGCTGCAAGTTTATGATACTAATGAGACAAAAGCCCAAAGAAATCTCAAAGCCAGACTGCAGAAATCCTACCTACACCAAAGATCAGTACAGAGAGGGCTTTTGCCAGCTGTAAGGAAGCAGGCATGTCTACATTCTGGTAACCTTGAGGCTTCTCCAGACATTTATATTTTGGGATCTTCTCTGAGGAACTCAAAGTCATTTTCCCCACTTTTATCCTCACAACACCCCTTTGAAGGTGGTTAGACTGAGAAAGAATGATTGGTACACTGTTAGCCAGTGTGCTTCATGCCCAAGTGGTGATCTGAACCAGGGTCTCCTCCAGTCCTAATCCAACACTCTCCTTTACACCCTGATCTCTCACAGATCATTAAAATGGTTAGAACCTTTGTTCCATTCCATAGGAAATGGTTTTAGAAACGGTGGTTCTTCCAAAACCGTTTTACTTTTTAAACTTTATTTTATTTCAGTATTCGTTTGTGACCTCTTAGCTCACCAGGGTTCCCAAGATGATGTTAGCAAATAAGAAATGATAAAACAGGAAAAGCTTTCTTTAAAAGAGACCAAAATAGTTTTTAGAAAATGTTTTGAAAACAGAGGCAAGTAAAACAATTGGAAAAAAATCTTCCCATTTTCAGGGACCAAAGACTGTATGAAACAGTGCAGTCCTGGCTACCCAGGGCCATTTCCGCACTAGACTGTTATAGCGCTATTATTCCACTTGCAACATCCTATGGAATCCTGGGGTTTGCAGTTTCGAGAGGGCCGCGTGGCCCCTCCCGAAACTGCAAACTCCAGGATTCCACAAGATGTTGCAAGTGGAATAATAGCGCTATAACAGTCTAGTGCAGAATGGCCCAGGAGAAGATCAAGAGGGATGAAACCGGCCTGATCATCTCTGGGAGAGGGCTCTACAATTAAGGGGCCACTATAAACAAAGCCCTGTGTCAGTAATTTATTTATTTCATTCTCACAGGGTGAGACAATCAACAGAACCTCAGCTGAAATATTCTATTTGTTTTCTTTCCTTTCAAATTTGGTTTCAGCCGTTTTAGAAGCACCCAGTAAAATGCAAGGGGTTGAGATTCTGTTATTTCAATTGCTTTATCAAGTAACACTAAACTTAATCTAAAATATACTGTACTCTTTTCCACGTTAAGGAAGATGCCTTGACTTACGAAACCACCTTCTTCGCTAGCGGTCAGAGCAAGCTGTAGTTTTTGTTGTTTCAAATATTCTGGTCTGCTTATTTTAAATTTGTGAAGACCCACGTTCAGCGCTTGGAGCTGCAGGTTTCTTTGAAATTTCCACTGTTGCCATTCACAAAGCTGAAGAGGTAAGCTGTTTTCCACTTCACTTGACAGTAAGCTGTCAAAGTGTGCCTTGCCTCTTCAGCAGTATGAGTACTTGTGAACAGCCCTGCTGGATAACAACTTGTATCTGTCATCTCTATTAACTGCATACAGTCCCTAACATTTGACTGCTAATATATATCTGCATTCCCTAATGATAAGCTACCACCTAAATTCTCCATGTGAATAATTTTCAAAAAGATTCCAAACGTTTAACACTTATAACAGGCGCAACTCTGTTAGCACATTTGGCTAAGACTAATTTGCGTTCCAAATTCCTTTACTGGCTCCCTGGCTTACTGCCACCTTTCATGACATCCAGAAGGTTAAAAAAAAAAATGAAAACAGCTGCTCTATCATGACTATTGTGGAAAAAAACCCTACATTTTTCCCATATATCCTATACAGTGGCATGGATGTTCAACAGAACTAAGCAAGAACGCTGAGACCATATGCATTCTGGTACACTATTGTAAGAAAAGTTTAGATCTCTCTAACCCATATTCACATTGGACACCAATTCTCATGTTAAAACTCACCATAACGAGCGCATTGAACAAAATTTCTGCATGGCAGTAGTTCTAAAGTTGGCCGACACATGAATTAGTCAAAGAATGCAGGGAATCTTTGTAACAGCACCACCTACCAATACTCCTTCCAGTGAAGCAAGAATGGCTTGAAGCACAGGAAAAGGGTGGGAGAAGCATCTTTGATCATTTCATCCACAGTGGTTTTTGAAACCAAATGCAAAAAAGGCTCAGGCAGAACGATTCCTCTGTTGTAATTCCATCAGTGTGCACATGGCTTCCTCTTTCATTCGATAAACAAAAAACAAGATTCCAGACCCTGAAGTCTGAAATGTGCGCTCAAAACCATGCAGTGAATGCTTGTCAAAAGTTTAAACATTCAGCTTGTGTGTACTATAGGGCCTAGAAGCTTCGTAGGCTCATTTATCCATGAATATAATAGTGAAAGTGTAAAGAACCTTATATCCTACCAAAAGTACTGTAGAAAATATGCGATGGGTTAAGTCTGGCAGTGGCTTTTAGGGGATTCCAAAGCACAACTATTTTCAGTCACAGCAGGTGAACTCAGATTATCTACATGCCATGACCAGAGCTAGGAACTGTTACTTTTTTGGACAAGAAGGTGATAGAAGAAGTCTGGGAGTTGTAGTTGAAAAAATAACTTTTCTAGTCTCTATCCAAGTCCTGTGCTTTGATACTGAGCCAGCTGATGTATTGGTTGTTATGTATTTGGTTATATTGTGTGTGTGTGTGTGTGTGTGTGTAATGTCTGCAATGTTAATACACATTTTTAAAAACTAGAAGTTGGCTTCTGGTCCTTCTGGCTTTATTTTCCCCCCTTTTTGGTTGGCATTATTGAAGGTCTGTGCAGCCCTCAGAGAATCCTGGTGATCTTGCCAACCCCTGATTTCTGAGCTGTCTTTCTGGTTCCAATCCTACTACTGCATCACATTTCCCCAATTGGCTTCCGTCCCATCGCTGTAATTCTACCTCTAGTATTTGTTGTTGTTATATACAATTAAGTCACCTTCCAATTATGGTGACCCTACACATCAGAAACATCCCAAGAGATCCTGATGTTAAACAGCCCTACTGAGGGCTGTGGCTTCTTTTACTGAACCAGTCCACCAGCATTATTGTCCCTTCCAGTGAGTTACATCAGATGACATCAGGTGTGTTCATGGTGGTATGATTGTAGGCAAGGAGTCACATCTTCTCATGATATGTCCAAAGTACGATAGCCTCAGATTGGTAATTTTGACTTCTAGGTATAGATCAGGATTGATTTGTCCTTGAATCCACTGATTGGTCTTTTTCACAGTCCATGGTATTGGTAGAACTCTCCTCCAGCATTACATTTCAAGTGAGTTTAATTTGTGTGTTTATGTGTTAAGTTTCTTCCTCATCCGGCTTTCACATCCATACATAGAAATCTAAAATACTAAGGCACAAATGATCCTTGACTTTGATACTCAATGCTATATCTTTATGCTTGAGGATCTTAGCTAGGTCCTTCATGGCTGCCCATCCAAGTTTTAGTCTTCTGGGTTTTTTTGTTTTGTGTGTGTGTGTGTGTGTGTGTTTTGCTACAGTCTAGATTTTCAGTTATGACTGACTGAGCCAAGATACAGAAAAATCTATTTTGATTATTTTTTTCAACTACATTTAGGTAGTGTAAGTCATAGAATCATAGAGTTGGAAGAGACCACAGGAGCCATCCAGTCCAACCCCCTGCTATGCAGGAACACCCATCAAAGCATTCCCAGCAGATGGCCATCCAGCCTCTGCTTAAAAACCTCCAAAGAAGGAGACTCCACCACACTCCAAGGTCTGAAGTAATCTGTGGTCACTATTTTTGTTTTCTTAATATCCTTTTGCACTTTCTTCCTGAACTTTCCTCAGCAGTTGTACTAAGTCTTTGTTATTTTCTGCTAGTAATAAGGTGTTGTCCACATATTATAAATTGTTGATGTTTTCAGAGTGGGATGCCAGTCTCACTGCCAATCGCTGGAGAACATATGTGTATTCACCTACTACTTCCCACTGGGAATGTGTTTGGCCCTTGTGGGAAGAGAATGCTGGACCAGAGAAGCCCTCGCTTGATTTCAACAGCCTTCAAACACAGGGTAGTGGCTCCCACACAACTTTATGAATTATGACATATTCACAGCCAGTACAGAAAGTGGTGTTTAAATTTCACACACCTCCAAGCTAACATTCCAAACACCTGCACTGTCATGACATTTTCATGCTTTTAATTCCCTCAACCATAACTTTGTTATTAGTGACAACCAAAATGTACTGTTTCAAAACCAGGTCTGTTTATTCTGGTGATCAAAACAAGCTGCTGAGCCTTAAAGGGCACACAGATTCTTCAAACACAGAGAAGACAGAACGTGTGTCATATTTAGCAAGCAACACCAGTCATTCACAAATGCTGGGAGAGAAGCTAAAAGCAGCTCTTGAGCGTCACTTGAACAAATGCCTGAATAGCCACCTGCAAACCAAGAGAGCAGGGGAAAAAATAGCCTCAAGGCATCTAATCCATTGTGGAGAGAAGGAATTTTTGCTGGAATGAGGTAAGTGACAACTCTCCAGTCCTTTTGTCAACCAGACCTGATCCTATTTTAAGGTATAGCACGGACTCCATTAGGGTTTGCAGAATTGCCTCGTCTCATAATCTCCTGGCTGGAATCCAAAACATTCCAGTTAGCCTTTAATACACAACTTTCCTTGGGATTTGGTCACACAGTTCTCTGAGATGCACTGCCCCTGAGTTTCCCACATTGCAAGGCAACCCCACCCTTTCCTAGCACGATGAGGTCACATTTGTACAAATCTCTGCCTGAAAATGAGAAAAACATTTGGAACTAGGCTTCTCCAAGAGTCCAGGTCACAAAGAGAGCAATTAAACAAGCTTCGGTCCAACACACACACATACACCAAAAATTCCTTGCTAGTTCCAAGGAGCAAATTGGAGGCTGTTTTCTCAGCCTGGCACAAATGAGCCTTGCTTCCAGTGAACAATTGTCAATTAACAATTTACTCTGAAAGACATGTACTCTCAATGAGATATGCCATCATAGCTACATAAGGACTAGCGCTTGGAGGACTCGGAGTGCTAATAATCAGAGGCTGGAAAAGTCACTATTTTGGACTATAGCTCCCAGAATCTCCCAGTCAGCATGGTCTCTGGTTTGGTAAATCACATTCCAGCCATTCTAGTGTAAACAACAGGGGTAACACTGTGCCAGTATGCTCTGAATTCAGTTTCCCTATTATCTTGCCTTCTACAAACCTGGCCCCAACCACATGTTCTGTACTATACCTGAAATTCTGGATTGTACTCCATCCATCTAATGAACCTGCCTAGGCCCTGAGATGCTCAGGAGAGGCTCATATGTTACCTCTAGCCCTTTCACAGTTACAGCTGCAGTTTAATACTATTTTAATACCTTGTTAATCTCATGTTGTTGTTTTTTTTGGTATGTTTTTAACTGCATGTTTTTTATGGGAATTTTCTATATTTTTCTGTTTTATTGGAACCTGTAAGCTGTGAGTCCTTGTCTGGGAAGAAGGCAAAGTACACTTGGTCCTCCACATTCGCTAGGGTTAGGGACACAGGACCCTCACAAAAGTGAAAAATTCACAAATAACAACATTTGTGTGTCTGTGGGAAGGGGGCTGAGGCACAGGTGGGGAAAGTGGGCATCCAGGGTCTAAACCAGGTCAGGGAAAGGAGATGATTGGTGTGGTGGTCCTGTACTTCCTCTCTCTTGCCCATCGCCTTCCTTGGGTGTATGTGGGGCATGGGTACAGAGTTTGTAGTGCTGAGAATATGGGCAGAGACATCCTTAGCTGGCCAGACAGAGAGTGGTAGAGGAAGAAGAGGACCAGAGGTGGGTTTTTAAAGGGCTGTGCGGCCTGATTGGAGCCACCAAGAGGGAAGGTTCCCCCTAAAAAGAAGCACCTGAGGTGGCAGGGCAGGGCTTGGAGAAACTCACAAATAAATCCATTAATGTCAAACCTGCAAATGTGGAGGGCTGACTGTATAAACAAAGTGATGCATGAATATAAGTGATGATGATTAGTTCTACAGTCCACAAAAAACCACATTATCATACATTTATTATCCCTTTAAGCTACCGCAGGACTCTTCCTTGTTTTTCCTCCAGTGTACAAGTCACTGACTTTCCCAGGGGTAAAAACAGTCTTAAAATACCCTTCAAAAGTCATTATGATCATTAGATTTCAAGGGCACAGCCTTTGCTTCTTCCAAAAGCAACCAGCCCAGTGAACCTCCTGCTGCATTCCATTGGTGCTATAAATGCAATGCTTAATTAGAATGCTTGATCTCCACACTGCACAGGGCTGCGCAGACTTTCTTCTGCCAAGATTAGTGACAGATCATCATGAAATACTTTAATGAGATAGTTGTGTATTGACAGAAAAGTCAGAAAAAGTGCTGCAGGATAATTTTTTTAAGGAGAAAATGAAGACACATTAGACCACTGCACAGGGCTTTGCCATAACAAATATGTTAGTCTTAAAGGTGTCACCTGCTTGTTTGAGCTCCTTCATACTATACAGTCATAGCTCTGGGGTACGGCTTTAATTGCCACAGTTCCATCCTATGGAATTGTGGGGTTGCAGTTTAATAAGACACAAAAGTTCCTTGGCAGAGAATTTTAAATACTTCACCCAACTACAAATCCCAGGATAACACAGAATGGAGCTGTGGAAGAGGTATCAAAGCACTAAACAATCAGCCTTCCATGTCCACGGGTTTAACATTCACAGATTTGATTATTCATGGATTTTTTTGCCCCTGCCTCTACTGCTGCTGTACACCAGTTTTAATAGAATCTTATGTCTCACTTCATTTTCGCAGTCTCTCTGTAAGCCTCACAAAACTGAAAGAGAATGCAAGAGACTGCAAACATGAAGCAAGACTTGTAAATCCCCATTTAAAATGGCATAGGGCAACAGCGGATGTGCCAGCAGACTGTTTCTGCCTTGTGAAGGAACGCTGTCACCTTGAAGGCAAAACTAGTTTGTTGGTGTGGTTCCCACCACAGCATATAGATATTTGCCATTTTTCTGCTTTTGCATGAATCCTGTGCCCCTAAACCCTACACACGTGGAGGGACAACTGTAACTGAGTAGTACGAGAGAGGCAGGGTTAAACTGCCAATACTACATCTTTAATAATAAGCAAGGTATCTATTTTTTTTTTAATTTAAAAAATGGAGGCAGAGGGAGAAGAGACTCTAACAAGTGATGAAATTCTGACAATGTGTGGCTGCTTGTTAACTAAACAGCATTTCACAGCTGGGAAAAATAAACACTTATGAAAGCATTGTTTTCACTCTGTGTTAATGGTTGGCCACCAACATAAGTCGGCGTCCTTCTTTGGGTCTATGTGTGTAATTCATTTATAGTTTATGCTTCTTCTTCCCACTCCTTCTCCATGTTGGCCTCACAACAACCCTGTGAGGTTGGTCAGGCTAAGATGAACCAAGGTGCATTGTGAATGAATTGAGAATTTGAACCCACACCTTGCCAGTCTTTTTACAGTGCTCTAATCACTACCTTTACCAGATCTCTACCAGAACTTTGAATGAGATTTAAGATGAAAGCAGACCCGTGTCCCAGTTAGACCCATACCCTTCCATCCTACAAAGAAGGAAAAGTAACTGATATCCTCTTGACTTCAGTGGGTTTCTGCACTAGCAACAGGACAAGAAAAGGGGAGGAGATCTCCAGTTTCCACTGTTGTGGCCCTGAAATTATCTGTCATTCAGTTCACATTTAGATTCCTAGAACAAAGGTACTTTTATGTATTTTGTAATCACAAATTGCATGTTTAAGGATTTAGTCAGGAAGGAACCATAACAACATCCTTTGCCTAACATGCTAGAATCTAGATCCATATCAGGGGGGCCTGCTAGCAATTTGTGCTGTGAAAACTCAAGGCAAGAACTTGTGGAACATATAACTTGGGTCACTAGGTTACAATCCTCTACCCACTTATCTGGGAGTAAATTCTACTGAACTCAATGGGGCCTTCTTCTCAGAAGGCTCCCACTAAGGGCATGTCTACATTACAAACTGATAACTAGTTGAAGCACTATAACCAAACAGCTTCAGTAGTCTGAGAGGGTTGGAGATCCTTGCCAGACAGAATTGGCACAAGAAGGACAAAATTATTTAATCTGTACCATACCCTTCCAAGCACATGCCAACTCTCAGGCATTCCAACCATTTCATGATACATGCATAATAGTAAATCAATCTAAAATAAAACCAAACAATAAAACAACTGTCAAAAGAAGAAGAAGAGGAGGAGAAGCAAGAGAAGGAGCAAGAGGGTGAAGAAGAGAAAAAGAGACAAATTAGGACCTTTGATAAAAAGCAGGGACACACTTAAAGAGAAACATCTCTCTGAAATAATACTGTTTTCAAAGCTCATTTAAATGTGGCCATGGTTGGAACAGGATGTGGCTCTCTGGCAAATTGTGAGTGCCATAACAAAGTTCACTGACCAAAGGAGACACTGGAAAAGTTACTTTTTGGATTAAACACCTAGCCTGGCTAGAGGAAACTCTGGGAGCTGTGATCCAAAAAAAGGTTTCTCCAAGCTCTGTGACTGAGTTTCTAAAAGAGAGGAAAAACAAGAAGAAGGACCTCAGAGGTTGAGCAAACATCCCAAGCAGGCTTCTATAGCAGCAGACAAACGAAAGGAAGAATTTGTGCACACTGTGCATACTTAAATGATGGGATTTGCTTTCAAGCAATGTAGTGATGGTGACCAACTTGAAATGGCTTTAAAAGGGAATTAGACAAAGTTATCAAGTAGAAAGCTACCAATGGCTGCTAGGTCAGCATCACTGGTATCAGCATCAGACCATAGTATCTCTGATTTCTATGTCTTGTTGTGAAACCTGGACAGTGAAGAAAGGTAGAAGGAAGAAAATCAATTCATTTGAAATGTGGTGCTGAAGGAGAGTTTTATGGATAGTATGGAGTGCTAAAAAGACAAATGAATGGGTCTTCAAGCAAATCAAGTCTAAAATCTCATTAGAAGTGAAGATGATTAAACTGAGGTTCTCCTACTTTGGATAGTAGATAATATTATTCATTGGAAAAGACAATAATGCAGGTTGAGTGGAAGGAAGTAGGAAAAGAAGGAGACTGTGCTACAGATGGATTGAGTCAATCAAAAAAGCCATGGCCCTGAGTTTGCAAGACCTGAGCAAACCAGCTGAAAACAGGAAGTCTTTCATTCACAGGTCAATACACTGAAGTCAACTTGATGGCAAATGACAACAACAAATCAGCATCAATATGTCTCTGAAAATCAGATGATGGAGAACATAAGTTGGAGGGCATATTTGCAGTTATGTCTGTGGGACCTGGATACTTGATGATTACCTTCACCTGTATATGTCTACCCAAGAACTGAGGTCAGCAGGAGAGGTTTCTTCAGGAGGGGCAATATGAGGTAGGAGAACATGGAAGAAGGCTTTATCAAGTGTTGCACCCTGTGGAATGTTCTCCCTTTGGAGGTCTGATTCACACCAACGTTGCTTTCCTTATGGTGCCAAGTCAACAAATGGCTTTGTATTAAAGTCTTTGGAACTTACGCCATTTCCACACTACAATGTTATAGCACTATTATTCCACTTTCAACATTCTATGGAATCCTGGGGTTTGCAGTTTAGGGGGGGCATTTAGAATTCTCAGCCAGAGAGCTCTTTGGCCTCAGTAAACTACACACCCCAGAATTCCACAGGATGTTGAAAGTGGAATAATAGCACTATAACAGTGTAGTGTGGAAATGGCCTTAGTTTAGCTAAAAAGTGTTTAGCTTTTCAAATGGTTTTAACTTGTTGCATTTAATATGTTTTTATCCTGCTTAAACCTATTTTATAGTTTTATTTTGGAACTGCTTGAAATTGTTTATTGTTTTATCTGTATGGTGGCCTAAAATCCCGTAAGAAATGACAGGATATAGACATTTGAATAAATAACTAAAATGAATAAAAACACAGGACTGTAGCCTCAATGAATCCACTAATTGGTTAAAAGACAAAAGCCTAACAATTTTAAAAGTTCAGTCCTGAAAAAGTTTAATTGCTTGACAGCTTTTGAAAATACCCATTATATTCGTGGAACTGGCTTTCCATTCAAATGGGAATATAACATACTGACTAGATTAGTCACCTAAAATTATAGCTGATTTGTATAGATGCTCTGCACAATAACTGTACACCAGTGGTTTTCTATAGATTTTGCTGGTGTAAAATATGCCCACATTAAAAACCTCCATAGAAGATTCCATTACCGTCTCAAGGAACTCATTCTGCTTCCTGGCTCTTTTGCCTAATATCTAATTTAAATCCACATTCCAGCAATTTAAGAACATTACTGTTTTCCCCCCCAGCAATATAACACAATATGACTAAAAATCTGCTTTCCAACTACAGCTTTAATAAGTGAATGTTCCTGAGATACACAACAATCATCTCATATTATGAACATTGTGTGAGACTCTGGTAGGAGCATAGCTCAGAAAAATTACTATTTTTTTATGGACATGCCTGCTGGGAGATCCAGAGAGCTACAGTTAAAAAAAACAAAACAAAACACAACTTTCTCAAGCTCTGACTAACAGCACCTTGAAGGAATGTGGGTTCAGATTACAAATTAAAATTGTTAGACCCTGCACGGAGACTAGGGTTTGAATCTCAGCTCAGCCACGGAAATTCACTGGGGTCACCTTGGACAAGTCAATCTCTTTCATCCTTAGAGAAAGGCAAAGGCAAATGCCCTCTGAACAAATCTTGCCAACCTTAGGGTTTCCATAAATTGGAAATGACTTAAAGACACACAACAACAAAAATTAAGGTGTTATTTACTAGATAACTGATGTAGGTATATTCAAGGTCAAATGTAATGCTACTTCTGTCGTATTTCTGTTTTATCTTCACTGCATTGTTTTCTCTTTAACAAACTCATTTTTCCCCATAGATATCTGGAACAAATTATGTCAGCTGGAATCACTACAGCATTCTTCTTGCTTAGAAACTAAATGCACTGATTAAAAATCCAGCTGTTACTTGGAAAGCAAACAGGTGATAGTAAGGCATGCTCAACAGCTGCATGAACAGAGAGACGTCTCGTTCTCAACACTATGGTCAGACCTATATTTGGACTACACCAACCCAAGCAACAAATTGAGGTGTACTTGGGCAAATGTTCCACCATTCAAGAAGACCTTCTCCAGGTACAAATACCAGACTTCAGGGAGAAACACAGGTTGGAGAAGTTAGCTTACATGACTAATTTTTTTTTGGGGGGGGGCATTATGGGAGATGCAATCTTTAAAAAGTGACTTCTGAAATGGTTCCAGCTTTGTCTTCTCTCTGATATGTTTTATAAGATGATAAGACAAACGTGGTGGTAAAGGAGAGCTCTACAGATACCATGGACTGCTAAAAAGACAAATGAGTTCAAGAGCAAATCAAGCTTGAATTCTCCCTTAGAAGCCAAAATGACCAAACGGGGGCTATTGTGCTTTAAACATATCATAAGAAAACATGACTCCTTAAATTCTTGGTAAAGTGGAAGGCAAAAGAAAAGAGGAAGATCTCATTACAGGTGGGTAAATTCAGTCAAGAAACCCACAGTAGTGAGTTTGCAAGAGCTGAGCAATCCTGTTGATAATAGGAAAATTTTGAGGTCTTATCTTTTATAAAATTACTCTAAATTGAAGTTGATTTGATGGCAAGTAACAACAACAACAACAACAAACAAGGCAAATTCATGGAGAATAAAATTTTTAGTGGCTTGTACAACAAAGAAGTAAGCACCGTTTTTATCTTATCCACTCCAGGACTTGCAATTTTGTACTAACTAGATTTTGAAGATGAGATGAAATTCTTTCAGGAAGAATTAAATGATTTTCCATTTTATTTTGTCTCTTCCTGCAGAAGTCCTGTCCCAAGGTTATTTTTTTTACATTTAGAGAACTTCAAAATGGCTGCTTCCATAAAAATTGATTTCTTCCTTTGCCACTCAGAATGGTCCCTTATTATGCTCAGAACAGCCAAATATCTTATCCAACAAAGGGAAGAACATTTCTTCAGAGTGGGAAGATGGTCAATTTATTTGAGAGATACAGTGTTATATACCTCTCAGAAAAAAAGAGCTGAAGCAGATTTATTAAAAATATAAAATTACAGCATGTCATTCTATGCAATCCCATTGTTAACCCTTAGCCACCAGGAATATTTTTTTTTTATTTTTTAACATCTTAATTACTTTATTAGATAGACAGACAGAGATAAAAAGCTATGTTTTCTGAAATTCCTTCTTCAAATTTAAAAATATTTTTTTAAAAAAGCTTGGTAATCTTTTTCATGTGGCCAACCTACAAGAATTGCTTGCAATAATAATAATAATAATAATAATAATAATAATAATAATAATAATAATAAAAAAAAATAATAAATAATAATAAAAATATATAATTTATTTCTTTTCCAATGCAGGTACAAAATTATAAAAAGCATCCCATGCCTTTGGGGAGGAGGATCAGAGATTCACAGAACTCCTCCAATGAGAGGAATGCTCTATTGATTTCAATGGTATTTACTCCCATGTAAACATGCTGGGGGGGGGGGAAATCCATGAAATGATTAAGAGAAACAAAGTTGAGAAACAAAGGTGAGACCATTTCACAGTACCATTTCTCCTTGAATTTACTAGGTTGTTTTCAGAAATTTATGACTGGATCACCCCCTTGTAGCTAGCAGATGATCTGCTACTGCCAAAGATCGGAGAAAGTAAAGGTCTAAAGTAATAGCTGCTGAGAGGAAACAAGAGGAAAGGGCTCTTGCCTTCATGCCCCATTTTGTAGCTCCTCAGACACATCTGGCTCGCCACTGAGAAGCACAGGGCTCTTTCCCTCTACACATTTATAGCACTATGGCCATTTCTGCACTAGACCCCAGGATTCCATAGGATGTTGCAAGCAGAATAATAGCACTCTTAACAGTCTAGTGCAGAAATGGCCATAATCAGCATAAGCAGTAGTGAGGAATGCTGAGAACTGCAGTTACATCTGGAGGGCTTCATGATTCTCACCCTGGATATAAAGGACCTGCATCCTGAATCTCCAGGTCTGCATGAGATTCCTGAGAAAACATCAAGCAACATGGCTTAAAACACAACACCAAGCACTAGGAGGAGCAAACTGCTGGAAGAGAAACAGCCCTTTCATGAATATACCTGTCATTCCAGCACAGGACAATACTCTTCCAGCTTAACAGATCACAAAGGTTTTGCTAAAGGGTTAAGTCTTTCTCAACCACTTCAGTAAAGCTCTGGCAAGCCTCTTCTATCAGGCTGTGTTCCAGAGCCACCACTACAAAAGTCCTGTAACTCACCAAAGCCAACCTGGCATTTTATAGCTGCACATAAAATTGTGAAGATTCCTACACCAAAACAACTTGAGAACTATCCCAAACATTCACACAATCTGGAGCCTGGAGAGATGAGAGTACCTTAGTATTTGGCATTGGTTGCCAAACCATGGGACTTAGAGGTCTCCTCCTCTATTTGCCAGTGGCTCTCAGTCCAAATGCAACTCTTTGTGAACATAACATCATCAAGCAAAGTAGCGTCCCTTCTGATGGGCGGTGCCTTGGAATGGGTTCTTTTATTTTAGAGAATCAGTGTGATGTAGTTTGGTAGACTGAAGACAAAATGCAATTCTAGGCTGCTTAACAGGAGTATAGTGTCCAGACTGAGGGAAGTAGGAATGCCACTCTATTACGCTTTGTTCAGACCTCACTTGGACTAGTGTGTCCAGTTTTGGACCCAATAGTGCAAGAAAGATATTGACATGCTGGAATGTGATCAGGAGAGGGCAACCAAAATGGTCAAAGATTTAGAAACCCTATTAGGAATGGCTTAGGGAGCTGTGTATGTTTAGCCTTGAGAAGAGAAGATTTAAGATTGAAAGGTGATGTGACAGCCAAATGTCACATAGAAGACGTAGGAAGCTTATTTTCTGCTGTTCCAGAGTCTAGAATAAGGACCAATGGCTTCAATTACAAGAAAAGAGATTCCACTTACACATCAAGAGGAGCTTCTTGACTGTAAGAACTGTTTGACAGTAGAATAAACTGCCTCAGAAGGTGGTGGAGTCTTCTTCTTTGAAGGTCTTTAAACATAGATTAGATGGCCATCACCACCACCATTTAACTCTACCTAAAATCATTTTAACTAGAGATGGTAGGAACACACACTGTGCCATTTAACACATGACGCAAAAGCTATGGTCCCTTATCCCCAAATCTTGCCTGTACATACATTTATTTTGAGGGAAAGCAACATTCAAAACAGTTCATATTAAAGAGGAGGAAGAAGAAAACAAAACAAAACAAATAGAAACCACATGTCTAATAACAGCAAGAGAAGAAATGGTTGCCTGGGGCACAGATTGTCGTAGCAGCAAGTATGTGGCTACACCTGTGTGACATTATGCAGTAGACTCTTCTCCTGGAGACTCCTGCAAAGAGTAATCCCAAGCGCAATGAACTGCGCTTGTACTTTCAGAGACAGATGTGTCATGAGCTCTCAGTTAAAGCATGAAAGCAAAGCTAGACAAACATAACAACTCATAAGCTCCTCTTAAGAGCACTGGGAGAAATTTCTGCCTCCAGAATGATCAATGTGTACATTTTCCTGCTTCAGTGGTACAGTCCTTACATTTTGTAAAAGCCTTTAATTGAAAGTCATGCTTTGACTCTCAAAAACTAATGCGTTTGCATATTTTACAATGTGAGCACATGCATGCCCATGCAAACATACACACATACATGTGGCATAGATCAGAAAGGCAATAATGCACCTTTAAGTTCCACTGAAACCAACCAGTTGAGTGTCCCAATCCTACTGACTTCATTCGGTTTCTATAAAGCCACTGCATTCTGTTTTTCAGTTTCTTTTAAAAAAACAGAAATCTGTTGCCATTATCTCCAAGAACTGGAGAACATTCCACTATGCAATGACCTGAGGCAAAACACTAGAGCTAAGTAAAAATCTACCCTGCAGGTAGTGACAACCTGGCTGGACAAAAGGCAGCAAACTCTGCAGACTCTATTTTCAGAAGGTAATGTAAGTTCAACTTTTTATAAAGCAATCCTGTATTTACATTGTACTTTGAATAACTCAGAGTTACTGTTGATTTGCTCCATTATAATTATTCCTAATGTGCAGAATGCATGGCAACCATTACCTTATTCATCCATATAACCGAAATCTTGATTTCTCTCTCTATGCTCTAACACACATGCAAAGCAATATGAGAATAAAATTGAAGACAGGTTGTATATTTTTTTTCAGAACTGGAGGTACAAGGGGAAAATAATTTCATTAATGTTTTTGACTCTTTGTTGCTCTTTCTTTTGAGGGCTGTACCACATTTTATAGAAGGCCTACACAGCGAGGAATGAGCATTCAGGGCTCCAGATGTTATTGGCCTTCAGCTCTCACTGTCAACATTGTAATCCAACATCTGGAAGACCACATGGCTGTTATCTTTTGCTCCGGGGCTAAGATTCTTGGCAAACAGACATGGTAGGGTTCTTTTTAAAGGAGGAGTGGGTTCCAAATCCTGCATGATCCATTTGACCACAGGTGGTAATGGAAAAAAGGAAATTATGTTAAACCCTCTGAGAAAGTATGGTTCCATCTTCACTCTTTTAGCTGTTACTTCAAAAAGTCTTCCATCTAAGGTTGTAGCCCTTTAAAATTTGGTATAGCCATCAAAGGAAATGGCAATTAAAATTGCTTTGCTGGCCAGATCCCTCATTCACCTTGTTGATTCTTTCTAACTTATATAAAATGTGTCTCCAGCTGAAAAAAAAAAGAATCCCATGATGTTCTAACGGTTCAGAAGCAAGAGTTCATTTCCTCTGGAAATTTTTTAGCAAGAGTGGGATGGAATGCTGAGGATTGGGACCTGCGGCCATGGAATGTTCTCAGAGGAAACAGATCTGGGAAATATTATTTGGCAACGAGACAGTGGCAATCTTGAGGGATGAGTTTAATTTGTATCCAGTTTGTATTGTTGCATTTTTAAAATGTAAATTATAAGATACATTGTAGAACAACGATGAGCAGACAGTACTCCCAAGTGCAAGTTTACAACTGGGCTGATTAGTCAAGTACTTTACAAGGCATTATGTCAATAGATATTCTGGGATTCTTGGTTAATTTAAAATAGAAAGTTAGGGCTAAGATGTCAAGCATTCCTATCTGGTAAGAAAGAAAATAATAGACCAACCTTCCCCAATCTGGTGTCTTCCAGGTATTAGACTATAACCCCTATCATCCTGAGCCATATTATAGAGCGCAAGAGTAGGAGAGGCTGTAAGAAATAAAACTAGCTGTTGTTGTTGTGTGCTTTCAAGACTTTTTTTATTTATGGCAACTCTATCATGAGGTTTCCTTGGCACAAGTTTTTCAGAGGAGGGGGTTGCCTTTGTCTTCTTCCGAAGCTGGTGTGATTTGCCCAAGTTTCCCATGGCTGAGCAAGGATTTGAACCCTGTTCTCCCAACACTCAACTACTATACCAAGATGGCTCCTTAATACTAGTTAAGGTGGACAAATATCACAGTTTCTTTTAACAGGTCAGGGCTAAAAACTGAACTGCATTTTAATCTGGAGGTTCCATTGCTAGTTTGGGGGGGGAACCTTTTTTATTATAATTTTTATAATTATAATAATAATTATAATTTCCATAACCCCCACCCAGTGTAGTTATGCTGGGTAGGGGATTATGGGAAGCAGAGTCCAATAGGGTAACTGTTCCAAGTTCTGTTTCCAATAGCACTTGATTTAGCTATGACATTATCTATTTAATCTTTTTTGAAAGTCATTTAAGTAGATAGCCATCACTGTATTATGTGACAGGGATCATAAAAACAGTGCAGGGGCAAATTTCACATTTCACTCCAGGGACCCTGTCACACTACACTGGTTATAGCACTATTGTTCCATTTTAACTGCCATGGCAACATCCTGTAGAATTTTGGGGCTTGTAGTTTAGTGAGGCTCAAGAGATCTCTGGTCGAAAATTCTAAATTCCCCTCCTTGAACTACACATCCCAGGATTCCATATGATGTTACCACAGCAGATAAAGTGGAATAATAGCATTATAACAGTGTAGTGTGATAGAGCTCCTATAGGTAAAACTCTACTCAGTACACCCTTCCCCAGTACCCATTCTCTTTCTGTACAAATGGTGTAAAGGATTGTTAAGAACATGCTGTATATACAATAATAAAGAAGAAGGAAGGAGCCATTTAGGATTATATAAAAATGAATTAGTTAGTGAAATTATTTGGTGTTATTCACTATCTTAACTAGTACAATAAAGCACATCTCAGCTTTCTACAATCGGGATTTTCAAGGTGGCTCTAATAAATAACGCTAAGATAGATTAAGAGACCAACTGATAGAAATGGAAGTATATTTCATTCAGCTATGTCATTAATGGTTTTTCTGACTCCTAATCAGCCTTCACCAGTCTGCCCTCCAGATATTTTCGACTACAACTCCCATGATCCCAATGGCCATGATGATTGCAGATGATAGGAGATAAATCCCAACATATCTGGGATTTGATTAACAGAAGGCTGCCATTAAATGTTTTTCTCACACAGGACAAGTTTTTGCATCATCACTTTAAACATATCTGTCTTAAATAATCAGACTGTAGAATTTAAGCATGAAAGGAATCATTACAAGTCTTTCTCCCCGCTAAAAGTGGAGGGACTTGTTCCAAGAAAGCATATATTTTAAACAGAATGTATGGTTCTAAGTCCTAATTCTCCCTCTGTGCATCTGTGTGACTGTGAGAGCGAAAGGGAGAATATGTGTGTGTGTGTGTGCGCATACACACATGCCCAGTCACCCCTGGGACTTCCGTTGAATTTTCCATCACCTCACGGAGTCATTTTTCCAAACATATCAGCAGGAGAAAGTGACTGTCTAGAACATTTCCCACAAATCAACATCCTGTGATAACCTCATCTTGAAATTCTTTTCATCCTGAAAATCAGACTATAACCTGCGCATCACAGAAAAATTCAGTATTACTGGCATGGATTTTTTTGAATAGTAAGCAAACAGCAATTTGTTGTGGATGCTGAAACTACACACAACCAAGACCATGAAATCAGCTTCCCCCAATTTGGCCCCAGCAGCTGGGGATCATGGGAACTATAGTCCAACATAGAGGCATCAGACTGGGGAAGGAAATGCCCTAAATATACATCTCAGCCCTTTCTTCTTCATTCTAAATAGAGCTGCCTATGCAACTAGAAGAACAGAAGAAAAGAAACTGAAATAATGCTTAAGATTACCAGTTTGAAAAATGACTAATGGGATTCAATAGAAACACTCCATATGAATATTCTCAACATACATATATAGGGCTGCTCCTTGTCCTCTTGTTAAAAGTTTGTCCCTGACGTTAACTATCAGGACACTGGTATTAGCACTCAATACCTCAGCAGCTTCTGATGCTGGAAGAACACATGGGTACTGATGCCTACCTGAATCCTTCCATCTACCTGCGTGTCTGTGTCAATTTAAGGCACCTGACATGTTAAATTTCCCTTGAAGTACCTGTCACTTTAAATTTCCCACAATGCCTCAGAACAACGTTTTCTACAGGCCTTTTGGGTAACCAAAACGGTGGATGGTATACAGTTGCTGCAACTACTACCTGTCTGCCAGCATTAAGATCACCGGGAAAGAGACCCAAGATGACAGCATCGGAGCAATATCAGAGGCCATTTCCTCACTACACTCTTGTAGTGCTATTATCCCACTTTCAACATCCTTTGGAATCCTGGGATTTGCAGTTTAGGGAGGGGCATTTAGAATTCTCAGCCAGAGAGCTCTTGGGCCTCAGTCAACTACAAGCCCCAGAATTCCACAAGATATTGAAAGTGGAATAATAGCATTATGATAGTATAGAGTGGAAATTGCCATAGTACCCCACGTCTGTGACTAGATCTCTCCATCTGCAAATGGGTCAAACAAGGAAGACTACTGAATGGGTTATGAGGAGAACATATCTAAAGTATTATTATTATTTCCTGAACAAATATGCATCAATTTAATTTAGACACACTTTAACAGATGCTTTTCCTGAATGTGAAGGGTTATTAATCTACACCCAGATTTATGCTGTGAAATGAGAAGGCTTTCTTAAAAAATGCCATTCAATATTGTGATGCTCAATCAAAATGCGTGTTATGCACAATTCAAAGGTGTGTCATGACATCAAAATTCTCTATGTAATCTGTCCACTAAAGCCATTAGTTCACACATTCACTGAGACACATATTCTGTTGCCATGTGAATAATTTCTGCAACGTAGGCAGATCCAGCCCTGTTGCCTTGTGACTGCTTGGTTTCTCTTAGGTCCAGTTCACATGTGCAGCTGAAATAAGCCATTAAGTATTCTTCTGGTCCATACCATTTCAGGCAACAGCTGATGAGTTTTACATGCAAGTCCTTACTTGCCCCTTGCCCCTGAACTCCTTGCATGTATGCATGTAGAAAACCAATCTATCAGGCAAAACTTCCATCCAGCTTTCCTCCTGCCATGCTATTTTTTCTACTCACGCTGTTGTCTATAATTTTTGAAATATGCAGATCCACCCCTCAACAGCTGAAGAGATCCAGTCCAGAATAAGCTTGGCCACATGCTTCTGTGTGTTAAAAAATACACTCTTTCTTTCTTTCTTTCTTTTTTCAAAGGAAGCACTGAGATCCCTTCTCTGCCTGGTTCTGATAACTGATGCCACAGGCTTGTTTCTTTCACTCAAGAGGCATTACAGTGCATTGCAAGTGTTTTTCTCAGCTAAGAATTTGCACCTGGTTTCTTAATCAAGATGCTAATGTCCCCTGCAACACTGTCATACTGGTGATGCTGTTTCCCAAAATAAAATCATGAACAATCTATGGCTTAAGCCATCTTGGAATCTATGTGGCCATCACTTACCATGAAAACACAGAACAGTATATGGCTGAAGAGAAACATTTTCCTGCAGTCAAACAATGCAGGGAAAGAATGTTAATGTTTTGTATGTGTTTGTCCTAACCTAGTATCTTTCACGTGTGATGGGTCATAACAACCAACATCACCAGTCAGCAAAGGATTTGTTGTTGCAGTCCAACAAATCTGGATGACACCAAGTTAGGGAGGCTGATTTTTATTCTTAAATAAAAAATATTCAGTATCTATCTATCTAGTAAGGTGATCGTTCTTCTGTTATCTTTTAACCGACACATAGTTGTAGGACTGTAGAAAAAGTTATCTCTAACTGTAATGAACAACCTGGAATGAAAAACAATGCCTTCTGGGAAACCCATGACAAAACACGTAAAAACACAAGTTAGATAAGAGATCTACAACCATAGTATTCTGTCTCCAAAAGATACCAGCTAAAAGGCCCAACCAAGCTCACAGATAAGGTATGAAAAAACGGGTCTCCTCCTAGTGTCTAAACTTATTGTCTGATCATCAAAGATATACTACCCTGGACTGTGGAGCATTCAACTCCAACTTACATAATAAACAACTAATGATATTCATTAAATATTTTAATGCGTTTCAAAAAGTCTCCTTTATTTTACCTAAATGTTTCAAATCACCATTAGAGGTTGCTTTCTCTTCTTCCATTTCCTGAAGCCTCTTCTCTGTTTATTCAATATTTATGATGCTTAGCAATATTACAAGAAAAACATGGAAGCCTGGGTATCAAGTATAAATATATAAAAGACCACACTTTCATTTTAAAGCCATGTAAACAACAAAAGTTGAAGAGTTTGTTGGGTTCTTTTAAGCACTCAGAAAATCAGACAGCAAAAAAGCCAACACATGCCTATATTATATGTATCCAGTATACACATGCCTTTGAATATGCAATGAGCTACAAGAGCAAAATGGTTAAGTTTGAAATTCTCCTCTGCTACTGCCTCACTAGGTGGCCTTGGGCAACTAGCATCCTTTCTTAGCCTTAGTTCTCACATCTTCTAATATGAGAGACAATGCTGGCTTGCCTTACAGAGTTTTGTTAAGCAGGGCTGGAATCATGAACTGCATGATGTAGACTACAACTCCCAACAGTCTACCCCATTGGCTCCCATGCTGCTTCTGGTCAATTTCTGCTGGTCAATTTCCACACACAATGCAAAATGCTAGTGATGATCTATAGCGCTCTATACAGCTCAGGTCCAGGACATTTGAAGGACTGTATCTTCCCATATGAGCTTCCCCGAGGCCTAAGATCTTCAGAGGAGGTGCCCCCCCCTCTATCCCACCATCTTCACAGACGTGTTTGGTGGGACTGTAGAGCAAGGCCTTCTCTCTGGCTGCTCCTGCACTTTGGAATTTCTCCCTAGGAAACTAGGATGACTACTTCCTTATCATCTATATAGAATCCGGTTAAGACCTTTTTATTCCAGCAAGCCTTTGGGAACTGATTGTTAACAAGAGAAGGGTTTCTATGGTGCTGTATTGTTTTTCATCTTTGCTTTAAAGCAGCATTTTAAATGGCTTTAATTTTGCTGCTAGTTTAATGCTGTTATAATCTCTGCTTTTGTATATTTTTAACTATATGTCCTTTTATCATAATTTTCTGCCTTCCATAAGCTGCCTTGAGTCCCACTCTGAGAGAAAGGCAGAATATAAATTCAATGATGATGATGATGATGATGGTGGTTATGGCAATGGCTATGCTGACTAGGGCTGCTGGGAACTGCAGTCCAGCAACATCTGGGTGTCTGTGTGATTCTTGCCCCATTGATTGCAAAGCAGACAGTGTAGCTGAAGCACTTCAAATATTTAAGAGAGCTGTACAAATGCTACCCTTTCTAAATATTACAAAGCTAATAATGTCAACAGCAAGATCACGTTTTAGGTTTAGGTTTGCCCAAGCTACAAAATCAGATTTTTAACAGTTAGGAAGACCATTATTCAGAGACTGTTTTTCATATATGTGCCTTCTAAAAAAACAACACCATAATATCAATGTCTTCATTTAAACAAAATGCAGCAAAGCCAGTGCCTTTTATCATGACGAATAAATTAATAATCATTGCAATTCCGTTACCTCTTACTCCACAAAATAGTGAACAAAAACAGATGAGAAACAGGACAAAATAACTCTTCCATTGATAAACAAATTCACCCATTTGGGAACAGCCCTTTTACATGCAGAAAATGTGACTTCCAGATGTTTTCTGAATGTTTTCTTTTCATACAAGGTGCAGTGGTAAGACATAAACAGACTGTAAGAAAAATCTAACAGATCATAGATTTCCTTTAAAGCTATGTTATCATTATATATTAGTTATACAGTTTCGTATATATATATATATATATATATACCGTATATATATATAATTGTTGTACATAATGAATAAAAGAAGACAGGTGAGTAGATTGGTACATGAGTAATGACACAGTGCCATTAAAAAAAATAAAACTGTAAAGTCATCCAGAGTTTTGAAGCCTAGGTTTTTGAGCGATGGCAATGAAATGACTGTCTACTTTTCTGCTGTCTCCTCCCCCCGCCCCCAATATGGAAGGGCACTTTCTCCTGCAAGCACACTGCTTTAATTTTGCTGCTTCGTTCGGCCTGCGGAACTGCTCAATGCAATGGCAACGCACAGCCCCATCTCCACAACAACCATCTCTCCCATAGTGCAACCCCTCCCTAATGCTGCTACTTTTGTAGTATCAGATTAATGTTTCACAGCTGCAGGCTGGACTCTCATCTGACCGCATTAGAGCTGCAGGGCTGCAATCGCATTACCCCCCCTCCCCTCACGACTTCATTACAGAGACTAAGAGCAAAGAGGAAAGGATGGGGGGGGGAGAGAGAGAAAGCTGGGGGCAGCATAAGTCAAGGATTCCAATGGTCCCAATAGAGATATTTGCATGCTAATGATGACAACTAGAGTAGGATTTCTGGTGGTGGTGGGGAGACTAGAAGAGGCTTCTTGTGTTAAGGCAACTGTGATGGTGTCCCTGCTGGTTAAGAGGGGGAAACATGGAGCAGATTTCCAGGGTGGGGCTGTGAGAAGGCACCAGGGGACACGGAGGGATTCATGCAAAATATGTGCCAGAAACCAAAGGAGGAAGGCTGTGAAAAAGCTGCTGCATTGTGCTGCATCATTTTTTTTCCTTCTCCCGGGGCAAAGAAAGAGGCAGAGAGATGGCAGAAAAAACAACATGGGGGGGGGGATGAAATAATTCCGATTTCCCCGCGCCTCTTCTCCTCCCTCCCCCAGCCTTGAGACCCAGACGCACGCAGGCTTCCGAGAATAATAAACAGTCTCCTTAGGGAAAAGGAGGACAGATCGGGGAGGGAGGGGTACGGAAAGAAGGGAAAATGCATTTCCATCGCTAATACGGCCATGTCAAAATCAACCAATCGGATTAGCACAGGAGAAGAGGGTACGGGAAAAGCGATTTTCTAAAATAGAGGTGATTGTTATGATCAGAGGCAAAGAACACAAACACGCGCCTGCAAAGCACGAATCGCTCCCTTCCCTTCGCCTCGCCCCCCCCCGCCGCCTTTCCCAAGCGCACCCATTTGCACAAACCTGTTGATGTATTAAGGGAAGCGAGGCTGGGCGGGGGGGGGGATGGAGAGGGAGAGAGATCGACCAGCCTCTCCTCCAAACCGCTCGGTGCAAAAGGCGGGTGGGAGGCGAGTGGGGAGAGGAAGGGATGAGGGATGCCAGAGAAGGATCGGCCACGCCTGGTTTCGTTTCGTTTCTTTTTCTTTTCTTTTGCAAGCCACCCGGACCGTGAGGAGCCCCACCACGCTCGCCCCCGGCCCCGGGTGGCGTCGCTGCCTCCTCCTGCCAAGCCCCCCCCGCCGCCCCCGCTCCCTGATCGCCCTCCCCCTCAAAACGTCCCCCGCAAAGCCCGGCGCCCCCTCCTCCCCGAGCATCTTCAGGCGCAAGGACCGGCGGCGCGCCCGCGCGTGTGCGTGTAAACAGGGGTCCTGGATCCCCCTCCTCCCGCAGCCGCCCTGCCAGGGGACCCATTCTCCGCAGAAGCCCTTCCACCGCCCCCCCCTCAGCCTAGACCTCAGATTCCCCCCCGCCACTCCCGGTCGCGACCCAGGTACGCTGCCAGCGCTTCCAGGGGTCCCGGTCTCCCCCCACACCCTCGCAGGGGAGGAGGAGGGGGCGCATCCCCCGAAACTGCGGGGCCACCACGAAGGTCGAGGCGACGTTCCTCGCCCGCGCCGCCGAGCCCGACGCAAACCCAGCACCGACCTCCGGGGCGCCCGAGGCAGGAGCAGCCCCCAAAGCCCCCTCTTTCTTCCCACCCCCTCCAGACTGCAGCCCCCCCTCCGTCCAAACACGGGTCCCCTTTCTCCCCCCTCCCCCGCACGGAGGGCAAACCGCGTCAACGGGAGGGCTGGGTGGGGTGCGTGTGGGTGGTGGGGGGGACAGCTTACCTCGCCTTGCGGTGGGGGGAGACCCGCTCGCCTTCGCCCTCGTATGCAATGCGGTGCGCTCCCTCGCTCAGCAGCGGCGGCGGTGAGGAGGAGGAGGAGGAGGAGGATGCAGCAAGAGGGACCTCGGGGGCTGGCAGGGAGAAGGTGCCCGAGGGACGGGGGGCGGACAGGGCAGCGTGAGAGAGATGGGGAGACAGAGAGAAAGGGGAAAAAGCGGCAGCAGGGAGCAGCTCCGCGGCGGAGGCGGCCAGCAGCGATGGGTGGAAATGCCGCGGAGGGGGTGAGGAGGAGGAGGAGGAGAGGAGGAGGAGAGGAGGCGGCGGCGGCGAGCGAAGGAGAAAAGGGAGGGGACTCCAGGAATCCGCAACCCGGCAGGAGCAGCTCGCCAGTCAGTCCGTCCGCCACTCCGCCACTCCGCCCGCCGGCCTGCCCCCCTCCGATGCCCGCCAGCACAGCAACAGCTGCACTGATTGTGGGGCGAGGGAAAAAAAGGGCGGGGAGAGAGAGGGAAGGCGGGCTCGTCCCCGGACGGGCAAAGAGGGACGCACCGGCGCTGGCGCGTCAGCCTCGCCGCGCGCCCGCGGCTCCGGGGAAGGAGGCGCGCGCCTCGGGCGAGGAGGGAAGGCCGGCGAAGGAGGCCGCACGACGCTTCCTTGGCGCGGCTTCCCCTCGCCCCCTCCCTGCCTCGGACGGCGGGGAGCCTCTCTTTCGCCCTCCTCGCCCCCTCAGGCCGCCCCCCTGCGCGCCAAAAACGGGACGGCCAAGGGCCCCCTCCCGGGTCAGCGCGCCAAGGAGACCGCGCGCGCCCGCCCTTTGACGCGGCGCTCCCTCAGAGGCGCTCAGGGACCACTTGGCGAGCAAAGCCGGTGGCCTCTTCCCTCCTCCGCTCCGCCTTCACAGGAGCCGGAGGAGGCCTCGGGACCACCGCAGGGAGGCTTCCTTTGGGGTCACAACGCCGCCGGGGCTTCTTTCTGGCGAGGCACGGAGGGGACTCGGCTTGTGTGGGGAGGAAAGCCGTTGTCCCCGGAGCGGGAAGGCCTCCTCACGGGCGCAGAGGCGCTGAGCGGCCCCCTTCTGCCAGGGCTGTGGTGGGACCGGGGCTGGAGACTTCCACACTGCGCAGATGTTATTGCTGTTGCTCTTTTGCAGGGAGCCAGGTGTTACCAACAGATTTTATTTTTTTCAACCAGCAGTGGTTCTGCATTCTGTCCAAAAAGATGTGGTATCAGTGGATAAGGAGACACCTTCCCAGCAGTGTCACTTTCTGAATTTCTTCTGGTGATCCGGCATGTGGCAGTTTCTTTCAGATGTTTTTTCAGTCCATTTGGAATTCCTCTCAGAGCACCTATCACTACTAGAACCACAGGGTTGTTTTCCCTTTATTTTCACAAAGACACTGAATCTTAGGCCATGTCTGCACTAGACTGTTTTAGTGCTATTATTCCACTTTCAAGCTCCTGTGGAATTCTGGGGTTTGTAGTTTCCTGAGGCCAAAGAGCTCCCTGGCTGAGCATTCTAAAGGCCCCCCCCAACCTGCAAATCCCAGGATTCCATTGGATGTTGAAAGTGGAATAATAGCCCTATAACAGTCTAGTGCGGAAATGGCCTCAGGTTGTAGTTCCCAATATTTTATATTTTTTTTCCCCTCTCTTTGACCATTTCCACACTACACTGTTATAGTGCTATTATTCCACTTTCAGCCTCCTGTGGAATTCTGGGGTTTGTAGTTGACTGAGGCCAAAGAGCTCTCTGGCTGTGAATTCTAAAGGCCCCCCCCTAAACTGCAAACCCCAGAATGCCATTTGACAATGGAACAGGCTGCCTCAGAGTGTGGTGGAGTCTCCTTCTTTGGAGGTTTTTAAGCAGAGGCTGGATGGCCATTTGCTAGGGGTGCCTTGAGTGTTTGTTCCTGTGTGGCAGGGGGTTGGACTCGATGGCCACTGGAGACTCTTCCAGCTCTGTGTTCCTGTGACTCCACAGGATGTTGAAAGTGGAATAATAGCACTATAACAATGTAGCGTGGAAATGGCCTTTGGCCATTTCCGCACTAGCCTGTTATAGCGCGATGATTCCACTTTCAACATCCTCTGGAATCCTGGGGTTTGCAGTTTCGGGAGGGGCCGGCCGGCCCCTCCCGAAACTGCAAACCCCAGGATTCCAGAGGATGTTGAAAGTGGAATCATCGCGCTATAACAGGCTAGTGCGGAAATGGCCTTTGTCTTTAATTTTGCTGTTCCCTGGGATTTCCACATCTATAAACCAAGGTTTCTTTTTTCTCAGTCAAGCCATCATCGTCTTATTATTACTATTACTATTATTGTTATTATTACTATTATATTTTTTAAAAAAGGCACAGCCCTTCTCCTTTTTAAAGTGGGCAATGGTTAAAAAATGAAAAGAAATAGGATGGCTACTGAGGTAGATACAATTCAAAGACATAGCTGTATTTATTAGTCTATCACTCCACAAAAGACATTGTAGCACCTTTGAGAGAAAGAAGTTTGTAGCATAAGCTTTCTTATACCTAGGACATTTCCACACTACAGTGTTACAGTGCTATTATACCACTTTCAACATCCTATGGAATCCTGGGACTTGCAGTTTAGGGAGGGGCATTTAGAATTCTTCACCAGAAAGTTCTTTGGCCTCGGGAAACTACAAACCTCCAGAATTTCACAGGATGTTGAAAGTGGAATAATAGCACTATAAGAGTGTAGTGCAGAAATGGCCCTAGTCTACTTTATCAGATGTAGCTGGCAGACAGGGATAGCAATGCAGATGAGCAATATAATCAAGGTACAAAAAGGAATAAAAACATCCTTAAAATTTAAATAATTCTTACGTGGGTGTTCAAACCCTAGGCATATGGATTCTGACTGAAGGCACACCCAGGTTTTTCTCTAAAGCACTCCCAGCTTTTTCTCTTAAAAAAAAAAAGAGATATACTATTTATTTTACAAGAAACAGATTAAAATGTTTTGTTGAAGAGATGAAGACCCAGAATGGCACAAACATAAACAACTTGCAGGCTTAAAGTAGAATTGATGTTACAGTTCACATATTTCCCTAACTTCTCAGCAGCTTCTCTCCTGTCACTGCCCACCTTAACCCATCCAAGTCCCTCCATCTACAGCATTCCATCCTGTTGTCTTAGTAACCAGCCACACTCTCCCATTCTACCACCCACTCCCACCTGCTTACTCCAGAATAAGGTTTACTATGCATCATTACTTAAGACGGGGGGGGGGACAAGTAACGGAGTACAGAAAGATGTTCTCAAAATATTAAACAAACAAACAAACCACAAAATCTCTCAGTAACCAAAATTCACTAAAATTACAAACAATCCTCCATCTGTCCTTCCTTCTTAAAAGGATATTGTTCTCACATTGAAGAAAATTAGGGCACTGTTTCCAAACATTCTTCAAGGGCAGCCCCATACTGAGTGCAATGCAGTAGTCTAGATAGGAAGGGAGGTTCATGCAACTGAGTTTCAACTCCATAACAAAAAGAAATAAGAACAAAAACCTCTCCTTCCTTGCACATCAGAAAGGCTGGACTTGAAAAGAACAAGTGGACCTGGAGAGAAGATCTGGATATCAAATCACTAAGAAAGTAAAATATTTAGGTATGATAATTACAAATAAAAATCAAGAATTATTTGGTAACAATTACTTGAAGATATGGAAGGAGATTAAATGTGAAATGGAAAGATGGATGCATTTAAATTTGTCTCTCCTGGGAAGGATAAATGCTTTTAAAATGTCTTTATTACCAAAGTTCACTTTTCTCTTTCAGAATTTACCAATAATAGGAAGAGAGAAGATTTTTAAAGAATGGGAAAAAGAGTTACAAAAATTTATTTGGCAAGGGAAAAAGCCAAGAATAAGATTCAAAATAGTACAAGATGCAAAAGAGAGGGGAGGATTTGATGTGCCGTCATTAAAAACCTATTATCAAGCATGCTGTTTAGACTTAATCAAAGACTGGATACAAGTAGAAAATACAACATATAAAGAATTGGAAGGAATAAATAATAGGTTTGGATGGCATGGATACCTATGCTATGACAAAATAACAGTGAATAAAGAGTTTAATAATCATTGTATTGGAAAGACATTATTGAAAGTTTGGTTACAAATAAAGCACAAATTTTATACAAGACTTCTGATCTGAACCTCACCTCAAGAAGCTTATAAAATTGCCCTAACAAAACAAGAAAATTTATTAACTTATCAAGAGTTGTTGAAATGGGAAGGGGATAAGCCAAGAATGCATACAGAAGAAGAACTAAAAGTTTTGGGACATGAATTTAATTGGTTCCCAGGGAGACAACTTAAAGAGAGATTTAAAATGGAGCAAAGTTTATATGGATTTGAAAGAAAATAAAATAAATTAGATGTATTGATGAAGGGGGACAAGAAGAAGAGAATCTCCAAACTCTATAAATTATTGTTGCAAAGAGAAATGGAATCAGAGACTGTTAAAGATAATACGGTACGATGGGCAAAAAATATTGGACCTCCAGTTGAGTTGGATACATGGGAGAGGCCATGAAAAACATATAAAATTTACACCAAGTTTAAATTTAAGAGAAAATGTTTATAAAATGCTACATAGATGGTATATGACACCTGAAAGGTTGCAAAAAATAACTAAAAATGGAAATGCAAGATGTTGGAAATGTGATGAAAAGGTGGGGTCATTTTTTCACATGTGGTGGACCTGTAAGATAGCAAGGAAATTTTGGAAGGAAATACACGATGAAATTCAAAGAATTTATAATTTAAATTTTGAAATGAAGTCAGAGTTTTATTTGTTAAATATGCTAGGGCAACAAAGAGAAATAAGATGTCACCAGAAGACATTGTTATATTTGATAACTGCTGCAAGATTGACACATGCACAATACTGGAAAGAAAGGAACTATGTTGATATAAAAGAATGGAAATTAAAAGTTCTGGATATGGTAAAGATTAAAAGTTAACATTTTCACCGAAAAGTAAGCCTATGCAGAATTTTGAAAGGGAATGGAAAGAAGTCTTGAATTAGATAAAGATATAGTATAAGAAAAGAAAAAGGAATAAAGCAAGATTGTAAGAATAAGAAAAGGAAAAGGAATAAAGCAAGATTGTATGTAATTGTAAGGTAACAGAAACTATGTATGAATGGAATGTAAACAAGCCGACTCAACTGGAAAAAAGAAAAAAGCTTGGAAGTGAGGAAGGTTTTTTTTTTTCTTTCAGTTTAAACTTTAATTAAAAAAAAAAGAAAGGCTGGACTTGAGAATCCCTTTCTGTGACGTGATAGAACAGGAGTGGGCAAAGTGGGAGGGGGGCTCAGGGCCAGCATACTTCCATGGGCAGGTGAAGACCTTTTTTATTTAAGCAGGCTTCTGTTTTGTTAAACAAAAATAATGACTGTAGAGATCTACACAACTTAAAATGATGGAGAAATCAAAATAGTTACAGATCTTCTATAACTCACTTCACTCATAACTCAAAATGGAGACTGTAGTTTAGAAATCAGAGAAACCAATGTTGTGTAGTGGTTTGAGCACTGGACTACATCCCTGGAGACCAGGGTTCGATTCCCCATAGCCATAAAATCCCATTGGGTGACCTTGAGTTCCTCATATACTCTCAGCCTCAGAAAACTCCATGATAAGGTTGTCTTAGGCTATTTCCGCTCCCGAAACTGTAAACCCCAGGATTCCATGGGATGTTAAAAGTGGAATCAAAGTGCTATAACAGTCTCGTGCGGAAATGGCCTTAGAGTTGCTGTAAGTCAGAAATGACTTGAAGGCACACAACAACAACAAAGTCCAGAAATCAGAAGATTAGGATTTGGAAAGGCAGCTATGAAGGATCCTGAAGATATATATGTAGATAGATAGATAGATAGATAGATAGATAGATAGATAGATATATGAATGATTATATTGTATCCTAGAATCATAGAATCATAGAAATGTAGAGTTGGAAGAGACCACACAGGCCATCCAGTCCAACCTCCTGCCATGCAGGAACACCCTCAAAGCACTCCCGACAGATGGCCATCCAGCCTCTGCTTAAAAACCTCCAAGGAAGGAGACTCTACTACACTCCAAGGCAGCAGATTCCACTGCTGGACAGCCCTGACCGTCCGGAAGTTCTTCCTGAGGTTCAGGTGGAATCTCCTTTCCTGCAGCTTGAATCCATTGCTTCTTGTCCTGGTCTCTGGAGCAGCAGAAAACAAGCCCTCTCCTTCCTCTACATGGCATCCCTTCAAATATTTAAACATGGCTATCATTGTACATAGATAGATAGCACAATATTAAATATATATGTATCATTTACTACCAAAGTCAGACTGCTCTATGCAATGCCTGTGTATAGTTATGAAAGCTGAACAGTGAAGAAGCTGACAGGAAGAAAATGAACCCACTGGAAATGTGATGGTGAAAGAAAGTCCTAGAGAAGACACAAATGGGTTCAAGAGCAAATCAAGCTTAAACTCTCAATAGAAGTCAAAACGACTAAACTGATGCTATCGTACTTTCACGAGACAACATCATAAACTGAAAAATTAAATAATGCTGGGGAAAGTGGAAAGCAGTAGGAAAAGAGGAAGACTATACTGCAGGAAGCCACAATTCTGAATTTATAAGGCCTGAGCAGGTTAGTTAATAAAAGGATCCCCTGGAGGTCTGCCATTCATAGGGCCAGCACAGGTCAAAATCAAGATGACAACAGTAAAATTTCAGTCAGTAAGATTTCTGACAGGTGACTGACTGCTGAGGAGCCATCTTTAAATGGGTAAGTGGATGGGTGCTGTACTTTGTTTTCTTCATGGATGTATTTCTAATCTTTTTTAAAAAAAGACGTTTTGACTGTTTTAATAAGATAATTTGAGTTTTAATATCAGGACTTTATTATTTAATTATTTAATATCTTTCCCTTTCCCTGAAATGAGACCCAAAGCAACTGATAGATTGTAAGATTAAAACAAAACAGATGCAACACAATAGTTACAATTTAAAAAGTTTTAGAAAAACTAAACTATCTCCTTAGAAATGAGTTTTTAATGTTTGAAAAATTAAAAGCCTTTAAAACATAACAAGGAGAATAAAAGCACACCGCATTTTACCCATTAAATGACCCTTCTGTAGCAGTCAGTTCATCGTCAAAAACCAGACTCAATAAAAAGCTCTTTGCCAGGCAGCAAAAAGAGAGCAGAAAGAAGGCCAGTTTGCTTAATGTGGCTGAGAGTTCCATAGGCTGGGAACAGTAACTGAGCAGGCCTTTATTGCATTTTCAGCTGTATCTATTTTTTGATCCTTCCTTGTATTGGGAGAAAGGAGCAGTATTAAGAAAAGTTTTTAGATGTATGGATTTATTTGGGTATTTATTGTGGTGCATACAGTCTAGCATACAGTCATGCAAAGCTCCAGATGCGCAGCCTGAAGAAGTATAATATAGTATTTCAATGTGTTTTTTTTAAAAAATATATATGTTTGTATGGTTTTAATTACTTTTATCTGTGGTGCATCACCTTGGGAGCCCTTGTGGGTTGGGAGGAGATATATAAATACCTTCAATAAATAAGTAACTCGGGCACAAGTTGACTGGTTTGTTGTTGTGTGCCTTCAAGTCATTTCCAGCTTATGGCCCTAAATACCCTAAAGGCAACAGATCCTGTCTGATCTTGGAAGCTAAGCTGGATCAGCCCTATTTAGTACTTGGATGGGATACCACCAATGAATTCTGGGAATTCTAGGCTATATTTCAGAGGAAGGAGCTGAGAAAACCACCTCTGAGTATTCCTTGCCTAAGAAAACCCTATGAAATTCAGGAGGTCACCATAAGTTCTCAGGCAGCTTGAAGATGCATATACACACACATCTCTCTCTGTATGGATCATCTGTGTTGTGTAAGCAGCCTCCATAATTGCATTTTACTAGAAAAAGGGGGGGAAATTAGATGAGTGATCTATAATTTTGAACTTAGCTGGAACTATTACCTCTAAATAGATAGGAGACATATTTCACAAGATTATAACTTTCCTTAATCTCTGATGATGGATTTCAGTCTATTGCTGTCCTTTTTTTGTGACAGTTCAGTAAAAAAAACAAAACAAAATGACCCATAAAAATATCATACTTAAAATATCATACTTAAAACTCAGTGTTTAAAAAAGCCTGGTTGAATGAAAAGATAACCAGTAGGTAGCATGTTGCACTGCAGTTCTGGAAATCTAGATTCTAATCTTCAATGAGCCATGAAGTTCACTAGATAACTTTGGCCCAGCTGGCTGGCCAGTCTTCTCTCTCTCTCTCAGCCTGACCTATATCACAAAGTTGTTGTGAAGATAAAGTGAGGTGGAGAAGAGCCGTGTTTGCTGCCATGAGGTCATTGGAGGAAAGACAGAATACAAATGCAAAACAATTAATAAATAGGTGCAACGGGGAGGTGCTGTCTTTGAAGAGGAAATTCTAGAGGGGGGATGCCACCACAAAAAGGGCTATCCAGTCATCATCTGCCTCATCTTGGATGCTCAGGTGGGAACTTGACTTAGTAATTTCAACTTGCAGATAGCAAAGTGGAGGGGAGATTATCTGCTGCCCACACACAACCACAATCCCAGCTTCAGCCTAAATGTGTGTTGTGGGGAGAGTTGCAACCTTATACCCAAAAATATAGCCTTGGGAGTCACCACAATGATACTTGGAGTACCAACGAAAGGCGTAGCTTGGACCTTGAAATAATGGCATAATAATCCACACTAGGTTGTCCTATACAAACCCCACTGAAATGAATTGAGTATCTCCAGTGTTCATCTGAGGAGAACAGATGAGTCACAACAAGTGCTGGTTTTAGTCCACCTCAGAGCAGATTCACAACATATAAACTGGCTCTGTGGATCATTAGGCAACAGTGAGTCGTAATTTTGGCCTGGACCCAACAGAGATAATGGTCAAAAGCCATCTGTTCTAACATATTACCGTCTATCTCTCAATTAACAATGCCAGAGTTATCCTAAGTTCAGACAGGTGCTGAAACACATAAAGCAACTAGAACTGCAGAGTCACATGGAATAGCTTAGTTATTATATACTGGAAGAATGACTAGCATGTTTAACATATTGATTACCAAACTCCAGTAGGTGTGAGAGGGTGCTCTGTCACCTTTTCTCACCACAAAGATTTGCCACAATTGCTGCTGGATTTCAATATGAAAGCAGCCAGGTCTTGTGGATTTGCTCTAGATCAACAAATCTGGATCTAGATTTGCTCTAGATCAGGTTGACAGTTGGTAGTACTTCAGTGGTACTGCTGTTACTCACAGGGCTGGTTCCACAAAGCAACACTGGGAAATTGTTTCAGGGCCCCTGGCAACTATATTGTGGAGTCCTGCAAAGTACTGTCATACCTCCAATGTTGTATTGTTGTTGCTACTGCTGCTGCTGTGATATTTATTTGTATCCCGCTTTCTCCCAAAATTGGGAGTCAAAATGGCTTACAATGTAAAAAACCAATACAATGGCTATATGAAACCATTGGAAGCAGTCATAAAATTTGGAACAATGTGTCATCACTATGCTTGACACCCAGCTCTGTTTCTGTTTTCTGTCTGAACTAAATATGACCAGCCCTAGATGCAATGGTGGACTATAGATCAAGGTCAGTAAAATGAGGTGGAATCTTGGCAAGATGAAGAGCTCGCAAGAAACTGGTTCCCATATCTGAGAGATAGAGTATCTATTACTGATGGGGTTCCACTTTCTTTGAAGTACACTATATCCCTACAATTCCTATTGAATAGTACATGTTCTCCTGCAATCTACAGTAGTAGCTCTGCTTTGCATCCCTCTAATCATCTAAGATGATACAATTATCAGAAAGGCATCTGTTTGTCACAGCACATTATTTTTCTCACCCACGTATCTTGCATTTAATGTGCTTTGATTTGTGATTAGTCTTGGAAGGTGAACACAGATTTACTTTGAAAATCTGTTTGCTGCGTCAGGTATCTTTGAGGAACTCTTATCGTGAGAAGGAAAAAGGGGTAACTCACAGAGAATACACATTCTCATTAAAGTTTGTCCCTCATTTGTGTTTAGATGGAGGCAGAGGGTCTTCTTTTTGGCTCAGGATGTGGAACTCCTTTTCACAGGAAGACTGTTATGGCCCCACAGTGATGGCCTATCACAATACGATAACCTTTCTTTTCTGGCAAGAATCTGTTACACCAACATATTACAATTTTTGTCTTTCTATATTTTAATTTGAATATATTTTTGCTCTAGGAGCCACCATGGTACAGTGGTTTGAGTATTGGACGAACTCTAGAAACCAGGTTTTGAATTACTGCTCAGCCGTGGAAATCTATTGAGTGACCTTGGGGAAGTCACACTTTCTCAGCATCAAAGGAAAGCAATAGCAAACCCACTCTGAACAAGTTTTGCCATTAAAACTCTGTGGCCCTTTTCACATGGGCTTTCTCTCGCGAAAAAGCCCCGTGAGCCTCGCGGGAGTGGGAGCGTCACTCTGCACGACGCACTCCCATTTCCGCGGCGCTCACGGGGCTGAAGCGGCGCGAGTGCGGATTTTTTTATTTTCGGCTTGAAGTGAAAATAAACGGCGCTCGCGCAAGGCTCCCAGCGGTGTCCCGCACTTACTGGAGTGCAGAGCGCTGTCGCAGGTGGGCCTGTCGTGCTTCCGCCCCACTTCCGCCCCCCGCAGCGCCTACAGCTCCCAGGGGGCGCTGCGGAAGCTGGGGGCATGGCTGAAGAGCACTCGTCGTGCAAGAAGACTCCACGTGTGGAAAGGAGGCGGGGGGAAACAGCGGCATTTCGGGAGAGGGTTCTCGCGTGAGCCGCCCTCCTCCGTTGCTCAAGCGCCGGCGCTGCGAAAAGGGCCTGTGTTAGGTTTGTCTTAGAGCTACTGTAAGTGGGAAACAACTTGAAGGTACACAGTGATATTTTTTCTCTGCTGTTTTTATTAATTGATTTCATCTCCCTCCTTCCAACTTGTTATTGATGTTTTCGGTGTTTTATTTTGTGTTCTGGCCAGTTTGGTAAATGAGAAAAGCTAGGCAATAAAGTTTTAAATAAATAAATGATCCCATTTAACATATGGGAATCTAAGTAAGTAAGTTAGAAATATCACATAGAAAAACAAATACATTATGAATTGTAATAATTAGAAGCCATATTCTACTTCCTTAGTGGAGTGGAGTGTTTGTGAGCTGATGGGAAAGTTGTTGACTAGGTTTCCACCTCAACCTGTAGGGAACTTTTATGACTCACTCTTGTTACCAAGTGACATTTTCCTCCCACAAGATGCCTGTCTTCATCAAGGAACTGTTTACAGATGTCTCATCTCTACAGATTTCAAGGCATTTGTCAGCTGTGCTTGGGGACTCTCATCCTTTGTTCAGACCCCTTTTTCTTCTGACAAGAGTAATAATATTTTGTGTGTCATCAAGTCATCAAGACAAGGACCAGATGTTGCATTTTCAGAAATGTTTTCTTAATGCGCCTTTATCAAGCAGAAAATGTGCAAATCAATGTACAGCACAATGGTTTAGCATTGCTTGGTATAAATTCATTCCCAAGTTCAGTCTCCTCCTAAAAAGAGCAAAGCCCTGGGGGAAATGTCTTTTTAGTCTGGAACTTTGGAACATCTCTTCCAAGAGTGGACAGAGCCGTATTTGACAGATCAGTTATCTGCCTGGCTTAATATAAGGCAACTTCATACATTCAGATTCATTTGTTTTTTTATTTATGTGTTTGTTAACGATTTATTTATTATTCCATCTTTCTCCCAAGATATTGTACAACCTTTCAAGATGGTGCACAACCTTTTAAAAACACAATACGGGGTACAACTGAGTTAATGAAGTAGATGTATTTCTGGGGATTACTTCTTTAACAGAAAATTTAGTAGCAGAATTAGGAATAATATGGAAAGAGTATGGCTAGGGTCCTATACCAGAGAGAGAGAGAGAAAGAGAAAAAGAAAAAGAAAAAGAAAGAAAGAATTTCTGCACTACACTGTTACAGTGCTATTATTCCACTATTATTCAGTTTACTGAGGCCAAAGAGCTTCCTGGCTGAGAATTCTAAATGCCTCTCCCTAAACTGCAAACCCTAGGATTCCATAGGATGTTGAAAGTGGAATAATAGCACTATAACAGTGTGGTGTGGAAATGTCCAAAGAAAAAGAAAAAGAGATCAGCTCAATATGTATCAGCAGAATTTTTTATCCAAAAATAACAATCTGCACATGTGAAATAAAACAACCATGCCAGGCACACCTTGCAGAAGTAAATAAAAACATATTGAACCTTCTAGAGACCTGTCATGCTGTTACCCCAGTGGCAGACCCCATCTCAGGGGGATATAAAATTGATATCAAATATGCCCGCCATGCCAGAGAGGTTGCCTGGGTAGGTGCATAGACAAATAGGTCGAACGACCAAACCTAGGTCAAGGCCAGGAAAATCCCAGTCACGTTTCCCAAGGAGACTTCAGGCTAGAAACGTCCACACAAACAAAGGGCCCTCAGCCACAAATAGCCAACTTGAAGGGATTACCAGGTTTTCCCCAGGTTGAGCAACTCCGACTTTGGAAAATCCTACAAGGTGAGGTCCATTTACATGAATCAATCATGCAAACTATCAAGTTGCTATTGTGCGGCATTTCATCCTAGTTTTTGAGGGTCTCTTTGGAGAACTCCCCACCATGCTAACAGACTGGCACTCCGTTAGTCAAGTGATCCCCTCAGCCTCCTCTCTTCGCTGAGCTCCTTCCTTCTCCCTGCTTCCCAGACTGAAGACTTCAGGATAGGTGTAGTATCACTGCCTTTATACCCTCTCCGCTATATCCCTATCAATTTTCACCTCTTTCCCTTCTCGATAGGCCTTGTGTGCATGAGTGAGTGAGTGTGCTGGTGTGTGAGAACACATTTAGTAATAAAAACCATTTAGCAATACGTTTGTCTGGCTTTTTACTTGGCCTGACATGGTAAAAATTGGGTAAAAGATTCTGTTGGATTATCCTGCCACTTGTTTTGCTGTTATCAGTGCTCCACTAATTTCCCCAATCTTTGCATTTTTGGAGCGAATCAAGGTGTCCTCCAAGGGACCCCCAGAAGTCAGGTAACAATGCCCTGGATAACTTGCACTCCACAAACTTCACTCAGAGTTGAACCTCAGTGAGTGTTTGTAGCAAGGCAATCAACATAGCATATTTCCTCAGATGTTGCTGAGACTAAGGATCTTTCTGTGGCTTACCTGCTTCTGGCGTGAGTGTGCGGGGATCACACAAGCAGCCTCTCCGAGAGGCACTTGCATCCCTTCTGCTCCTGCTCCGCAGCAGTTGTCTGCTGGCCGGCAGGCAGTGTGAGAGTTCTGCCTCTTCCTTCCGCAGCGCAGCCGGGTCCTTTCCCAGGCTATGCTGGGGGAGGAAGCACAAGGGCCACGTCTCCAGAGGCTCCACATGGACAGTAAGTGCATGTGGGGCCCTGGAGCAACACGTGATCACGCATCATTTTTGGCAAGAAGCTGAAAATGATATATTGTGCAATTGGTGCCTGCTGGCCCCGGCAGCGTTGCACAATTGTGAGGACGTCATTTGGACTGGTCCTCGCAATCGCGCAACACTCTGGAGGCCCTTTCACATGAGAAAAGGCATTTGAAAAGGGCCTAAAGGCATATATGGTAGTTACAGATTTACACTTTTCCATACAAATTTAGGTGTGTAAACCTGTAACTGGGCAAGGATCGTAAATCTCACATCTTCCCACCATTCTAGACATTTCCCCAGGCTCTTAGTTGTTTACATACCTCACATCTTCCCATCACCCTAGACATTTCCCCAGATTCTTAGTTGTTTACATACCTTTCATCCTTGAGGCTGGAATATGTTCCTGCCTCTTTGTCTTTGGGCATTTCCAGTTCTCCTAACACCTTTCTGCACTTTTGTCCCACCCTCCATCTTCTCCCCCTCACCTTTATAGCAGTGAGCAGTAAAGCAATTAACCATTTGATGCAGTAAAATATGCAAACAAGCTTCAACTAGATACATTGTTACAACTAACAACTGGCAATCGATACTTTGTAGTGCTTTACCTAACTATAGCAATGTCTAAGCTAACTACCTGATCTAATACACACCAAGCAATTTTAATCCACATCCAGCTTTATGGTAGGAGCCATGCATCCTGACAAGACCATATAAAAGCTTCTTCCAAATCACATCCTGAATCTATCAGAGATGGATAAACTTACAACCTTATTAAAAGAAAATTTGATTGAATCTTATTTAAAAACATGGAAACCCTTCATGGACCACGTAAGGAATAGAAATGGAGACTTAGTGATTATAGGTTTTGAAATGTAATGGTTTACTTTTGTTAGGAGAACAGATGTTACGATATATGTGAATTTAGAAGGAAGTGAAGAAATAGGAATATTGGAACCTGCAATTGAAGAAATTCTGGAAGAAATTTTAGTGTTAAGCGTTTGCATGTTTTGTAAGTATCTGTGTATAAACCTTTGTATAGTTGTGGAAGGATTTGTCTGGGCAGGAGTCTTTTTCTTTTATCTATATATCTATTGGCTCTTCCTTTCTTTCTCTCTGTCCCTCCCTTTTTTTTTCCTTTTCATTTAGGAGTCTTAATGTGACAGATATGTTTTTGTATTTTTATATCAATAAAGATCATGTTTTTAAAAAATTAAAAAAGCAAATTACATCCAGGAATGGCGTTTTTCTTTCATCAGCTTCCACTGTTCTTATGATTTTCATCTTGTCAGCAAAGTTTTTTTCTCCCTTTCCCCCCTTTTTTTCTCTTCTTTTCTCTTTCTGTCTGTCTTTCTTTTTTGTTTTGCTTTTGTTTTTGGAGTAGCTCATCTGCTATTCCCTTTCCTCTCTGTTAAGCTGTTTGTACGTACATAGAAGGGATTTTGGAGGCAGCTGCTGTTTACCTTGCCCACTGTAGCCAGACACACTCTTCCAAGGTAGGATTGGCTGGAATAGAAACCCATTCTTTCCCAGTTCAAGCTTTATTACATTGTTTACTATGGGCATACTGCTGCCACCTGACACTGAAAGTCTGTGTTTCTCTAGCTCTCCATTGCCATATTCCCAGCGCTGATACTGCTAAAAAATTAAAGCTATACAGAGAACAAGGAAAAAGGAGAGGTAGATGGGTGTCAGAAGACTTTGCAAAAGGTGGTTCTTTGTCAGAGGCTTTGTTAACTGAGGTATGCCTGTACAACCAGTTGTTTTTGCTGTCTGCCTTTAAGACATTTCTGACTTATGTGACCCTAAGGCGACCCTGGCCATTTCCGCACGAGTCTGTTATAGCGCGATGATTCCACTTTCAACCTCCTATGGAATCCTGGGGTTTGCAGTTTCAAGAGGGGCTGGATGGCCCCTCCCGAAACTGCAAACCCCAGGATTCCAGAGGAGGTTGAAAGTGGAATCATCGCACTATAACAGACTCGTGCAGAAATGGCCCCTGTCATGGGGTTTTCTGTGTGACAAATACAAAAGTTAAAACACATTTAAACCAAGCTTCTACTTCAAAACACCAGTTTGAAACACCCTTAAAAACAGTTTAAAAACATTTAAAAATAATAAAATAGGAACACTCCCCATTTAAAGCTTCACCTGTCCCAACATATAAAAATAAAATGCATCCTTAAATAGAAAGGTTTCTGTTGTTGTTGTGTGGGCAACCCTATCACTGCTGGCAGAAAGAGCACAGAGAGGGAACTAACTGGACTTCCCAGGGAAGCAATATCCACAACTTGGAAGCAACCCCTAAAAGCAGTGGTAGGAAACCTCTTCCTGCCCAAGGACCAAGTTCCATTTCAGAGTTATTACTGGGAGCCACATTCTAGTGTGGGAAACACCAAAGGCAAAAAGATGTGGACAACAATATCAACACAGTGGATCTTAAAGCTCTTAATTGCCAGCAATTCAGCCTCAGGAGAAGCATTTCAGCCATTCAGAATGACAGAAAATGGATACAAAAAATGGGAAACCATCAAATGATGGTATCTGTCCTATGCCAGCAGCCAGCCAAGGTTCATAGCTCTCCAATTAGAATCTTTATCGGCAACCCTGGGCAAAGTTTACAACAGTTTGTCAGCCAGGTACCATTTGTTGTTTCAGCAGTTTGAGTAAGTAATGAATTCAGAATGATAGTCCAAAGGAATATCCAGCAGCGAAGTCAGCAAACAAGGTGAAGGTCAAGGTTTCCAGGAACACAAGTCAGAGATCCAAAGGTTGGACATGTTTCTTCCACCAGAGATACCAGTTGTCAGTAACAGATTTCTCCCCATCCCCTCCCTTGTATTTATGGGCTGATTGCCCCCCCAGCTGTTTGCCTAATTAATATGTTTTCTGTATATAAATACCCTGAGTCTCATGGGATCTCCCTTTTTCATCTGGTATCGTTCTCTTCATGTCTCAGTGTTGTGGCTGTTGGGGAGGGTGCTGTATGTGTTTGCAGCTGAGTCCTGGGACGGGGGCATGACAGGATCATGGGGAAGAGGAGAGGACCTTCTGGGAAATCCCCAGATTGAGACCCTAAAAGAACTGAATTTGGTCCCAGGACATAAGCTTCCCTACACTTGGTTTAAGGCCAAATCATGCTGTAGCTTTGCTAAAACTGGGGCAATCTGGAGCTGATCATTTCCTCAATATGATAGTGAAGGACACTGGTGTGTGCCACCTTCAGGTCTATGGTGGGAAAGGGATAGGATATAAGCAAAGCTGGGAAATGATGAGCTTAGGATTACAATTCACAGAATTCCCAAGCAGCATGACCAGTTGCTGTGCTGGCTGTGGGATTCTGGGAGTTATATTGCAAAAAAAATAATAATCTATGATTCCAAGCCACGGATATAATAATGCTTTCTACATTTTCTGATTCATAATATATATATAATTAATGTCTATTGTGAACTAGAGCACCATAATAAAATTTCACACAGACTCAGGTTTTCAAGATTCACATTTGGCATGATATTGCTGCTGATATAACAATTTAAAATTTTGCTTCACTACTTAACTGTAAAAGATACTTTAGTCTTATGAAGGCTGAGGTATTTAAGGTGAAGCAGTAATTCAGCTTGCTATATTCAGTATCTTTATACCTTATGTTTCAATAGTCTCCTCCAACTCCACCAACAACTCTTATACAATCAGCATCCAAAACAGAAGGAAAATCCATTATCCAAAGAGAAGTTGGATCAATAAAAAAATTGGGGAGTTTTTACCTGGGACTCCCCTTCCACTTAATTTCAGACCATAACACCACATATAAGAGAAAATTCGAAACATCAGCAGTCCCACATACTGTCTGCTAAACAATTATTTCATTCCATTGATCTAACATTTAAACATCTTATAGTTACTGGTAGCCTATCAGGGGCATGGACAGACTGGTCTGGAGAAAGTTTCCTAGGCCACCAGCCAGTCAAAATTTTTGGAAACTGCCTTTCCCACTTCACTATCAGTCACTTCCATCTAAGAAAGAAGAAGAGGAAGACAGTGGTTGTTCTAGCATCCTTTGCATGCTGAGAAAGAAAGACTTCTCCACCATCTTCCCCTCTTTCCTCCTCCCATGGCAGAGGTGAAAGGTGAGTGTGTGTATGTGTACTGTTTGTGTATGTGTCTGTCTGTCTGTTGTTGTTGTGTGCCTTCAAGTTGCTTCCGACTTATGGTGACCCTAAGGTGAATCTGTTGTGTGGTTTTCTGGGGCTGTGAGTGGGTGATGTGCCCAGTGTCTCCCAATTGGTTTCCACAGCCAAGCAGGGAATCGAACTCTCATTTCTGGGCTTGTAGTCCAATGCTCAAAATACTACACCACTCTGGCTCTTATATCTGTTGATACTGAGGTGCATTTGTGGGGTAGGGCAGCCCCATACACTCAGGTCCTCTGGGGGGCTATTTATTGAAACCAGCCAGGACTAGACTGGCAACAGTCACCCAGAGGTCCTTCTTGTCAGCTGCCCCTAGACTGTGGAATGACCTGTCAGAAGAGATTTGACAGCTAAACACGCTGTCTGAATTTTAAAAAGTACTAAAGACCTATCTCTTCTGGTAGGTTTACCCAGGCTATTTTTAATAATGATGTAATTTTAAGTAAGATTCTTTTAATTATGATATATTTGTATTTTAAATGGTGTTATGTGTTTTTACTGTATTTTAACCACAATGTGTTTTTAAAGCTCAAGGTGGGTAATATTATTATAAGCTAGGCTATGCTGCCGCAACCCATAAAAATACTGTCTGGTCACTGACATTATTTATTACAAGAACAACAACAAAATCCAGAAAAACATGTGTTCTAGATCCTGATATGTGCAATCCTTAACACAGAATCTGCATCCAATGGCTGGTAGCTGTGGTGTATAAAGAATATAATACAAATAAAAGATTAATTACATGATGCTTCTTGCAGCTGCAGCTCCGATATCTTTTGTGGGTGAACCACAGAGGAAAATGCGTATGCTTTTGTTTTGTTTGGATGTGGCAACTGTTGCATTTCCTTTTTAAATTTCTTGAAGCAGCCACTGCTCCTAGAGCCAAACCAACAACATATGTCTCCCTGTTTATCCAGATAACACTGGGCTGTATGCAATAGCTCTATCCAATGATGAGTTCCAAATCCATCTAGAATCCTTTGTGGTAAGCACAAAGAAGCTGAGCTTTTGTTGTGATGATTAAACACAGAAGACTTCCCAGTTTTGCAAACAGTAGGCTTCTTATAGTTTGGGTGCATTTGGATTGATGGCTAATGTAAATGGTATCGGCTTTCATAGATAATTAAAGTTGCTATTTTAAAAATTGGGGAGCAGAGAGAGCAGGGAATAGAATGTGTTGCCCATCAAGAGTTTTTCAGTATCTTTAGTGCACTTTTTTGAGTGATGCAATTTTTGCCTTAATTAAAATTGTGCAATATGGTGCATGCAATGTAGGGATTTTTTTTTTTTTTTTAAAACACATGAAGGTTTTCTGAAACACAAAAAGATCCATTGTGTATGTTCACCACTCTACTTGGGTGGGCATAATAATATCTCAGTTCTTGCTAATGCATTGTCTTGGCACATCCGGAAATGTTCCTCAAAAATAAGGTCCCCTCAAAATGTAATTCTATAATTTCCTGAGTGTTTGACTCCAGGAATCTGATTTTAAAATAGTAAATGGATCCCAGATCAACTCATTCAAAAATATTGCCCACTACTGCATATATAACATGGGCCCTTTTCGCACGGGCCTTTTCTTGCGCGACAGCCCCGTGAGCCTCGCGGGAGTGGGAGCGTCGCTCCGCACGACGCACTCCCACTTCCGCCGGGCTCACGGGGCTGAAGCGGCGCGAGCGCGGGTTTTTTGATTTTCGCATAGAAGCGAAAATCACCCCGCGCACGCGCAACGCTCCCGGCGCCCACCCGCACTTACCTTTCGTGCGGAGCCTCCAGGAGCCGGCCGGGTCGCGCTTCCTTCCCTCCGCCCCTGCGGAAGGAAGGGGCGGGGTGGGGAGCTAGTGCGACGGATGTGACGCCCGCTTCGCGCGCGCAGGGGGGGAACGCAACGACGCCCGCTTCGCGTGCACGGGGGGGAATCCGGTGCGACGTCTCCCGCTTCACACAGGGGGGAGGGCGGCTTGCGCGGCAAGCCTCCTCTGGTGCCGCTTCCCCGCTTGTTCCTTCGCCTACGGAAGGAAGGAGGGGGAAGCGGCAGCCTCCCGGACGAGCCTTCTTGCGCTTGCCGGCCTCCCCTGCTTGCGCTAGAAGCCTCAGTGCGAAAAGGGCCATACTCTAGTCATGCGAATGTTGGAACAGATTTGCAGATGGCACTAAATTAGGAGGGTAGCTAACACCCCAGAGGACAGGATCAGAATTCAAAATGATCTTAACAAATTAGAGAGCTGGGCCAAAATTAACAAAATGCATTTCAACAGGCAGAAAAGTAAGGTACTACATTTGGGCTGAAAAAATGAAATGCACAGACATAAGATGAGTGACACCTGGCTTGACCACAGTATATATGAAAAAGATCTAAGTGTCTTAATAGACCACAAGCTGAACATGAGTCAGCAGTGTGATGCAGCAGCTAAAAACCTTAAAGCAAAATTAAGGGCTGCATCAATGGGAGTATGGTGTCTAGGTCAAGAGAAGTGATAATACCACTCTATTCTGCTTTGGTCACACTTCACCTGGAATACTGTGTCCAGTTCTGGGCCCCACAGTTCAGGAAGGATATTGAAAAGCTGGAACATGTCCAAAGGAGGGCGATCAAAATAGTAGAAGGCTTGGAAACCATGCCCTATGAAGAGCAGTTAGGGAGCTGGGTATGTTTAGCCTGGAGAAGAGAAGGTCAAGAGGTGACATGATGGCTATGTTTAAATGTTTGAAGAGATGTCATATGGAGAATAGAGCAAACCTGTTTTCTGCTGTTCCAGAGACTAGCATGAAAAGTGATGGCTTCCAATTTCAGGAAAAGAGATTCCAGCTAACTATTAGGAAGAACTTCCTGATAGTATGAACAGTTTGTGGCAGTGGAATACACTGTCTCGGAGTGTGATGGAGTCTCCTTCTTTGGAGGTTTTAAACAGAGGCTGGATGGCCATCTGTTGGGAATGCTTTGATGGCATATTCCTGCACAGCAGGGGGTTTGACTCAATGGCCCTTGTGGTTTCTTTCAAATCTATCATTCTAAGGTTCTATGATTTTATGAGGATCAAGTGCACATTAACCAAGAGATACATTTCTTGTTCAGAATAGAGTTGCTGGCTGGCCACCCAGAGAACCTAGCCTAGCAAATGGAACAAGGAAAGCAACCCTGATGCATTCATAATTTCAGTTCATACCTTCTTTGTCATTCGCTCTGTGAGGTTGAATTAGTCCTCTTTTTTTCAGTAGGCAAGAGCAAAGGATAAGCAGCTTCTGGAGGGAAGGGTGTGCAGGCAACCTCTCCCATTGCATTGGCACCATTAAGGTCAAGGAAGGTTCTCCGGGTTACACACTGGAAGCTGTAAACCAGAGGAATCTTGATTACTGGAAACAGTACAAGACACCCACTGGAATATGGGTTGGCTTTGCTTCCATGGCATTATAAACATTTCTTAGATAATATTGAAATGCACAATGTGTATGCCCATACCCTAGAGGAAATTATATTTCATCAGGATGTGGCTTGAATAAATCATCCTTTATTTAAAAATCTGGGTAGATACATAATGTCCCCTCAGAACAGGAAGAATAATGGAATTGGCAGTTCCATTTTCCTCGTGAAATGTTAAGTGGTTCTACATAACATCTTGTTTTGTTAGGTAGATAAGTGGACAGCTTGTTATGGAAAGGGGAGAATGGACAGGGAAAGCCAAAATTATGAGCACTGGCCTTTTCTAGAATGGTTGCTGCTTATTTCTATTACTTTTTTGTCTTTAAAATATGCATTGTTATGGGCATGTAGTTGGTCTCAGTGGCTTTTAAGGCATTATTTATAATCCAGTACTTCTGATTTCAAAATGATTCAGGAACCCTTCCTTGATCCTCTTGATCCTAAGTTTGCAGTGAGTCAACTTGGAGACAAACTTTTCAGAGGCATGAGAATAGTTAGCTTGGCTGATGGCTAGTAGCATTCTGATGATATGTTGCATTGAAGGCTGTTACAGGCCAAAAAAAAAACAAAAAACAAAAACTGTAGGTGATAGACAAAGATGACTCGTCTTTCTTCTCATTCCCAAGGGATATGTTGTGAGGAGGGCTGGGTAACTACAGCAGAAGCAGTGCTAGACATGCAGTCTGTAAAGAAAAGCAAAAGCCCCACAAAGCAGCCAATATTGTTCATACCCATATGCATGCTATGAGAAGGACTTTTCAGATTGAGGCATTTGGGTGCATGGCCAGCTCTGGAGAATGATGTGCTCACAGTTTCAGCCAGTGAGGCTTTCTCGAGTAATGGAAACCTTTCTGACATGGCTGGGAGGAGAATCGCAACCCATGGGGAAGCTTCAGGGAATTGACTCTCAGTTCCGGAGTCAATTTTTTCTAGTAATGAGGAGCACTAATGGACCATACACAGCCTATGGGTTGCTCAATTCGTATCCGTGCCTTAGACATCTAGAAGAAGAAGAATCAGCTGGAGCATTTATCCAGTGCATGCTGTTCTTATATGCTGCTTTTGTGTTTATGAACAATTGAACCTCATGCTACAGAAATGTCTTAAGTCTTTAGAAACTTTGTTATGGGTTACATGCAGATAATTATACACACACACACACATCTGTTTAGACTAGGAGTTCTTAGTCTGTTGTCCATGAATGGGCTTCAGGAGCACTGTGAGCTAGATGCAAAAAAATGACACCCTCTATTTGATTTCCTTCCTGTGGTAGAGGGGAAAATCTTGTGTGTCAAATTATGATATTAAGTTATTGTTTCACTCCAAAGAGTGACATGGGATTCTACTGCAATATGGCCAAGCAATATAGTCACCATGTTATAGGGAGAGAGTCCATTGTTTCCACTTGATTCTGAAAAGGGGCCATAATCCAGAAATAATTAAGACCCATTGCTCTGGACTGAATGAGAATCCTGCTCCCTAGGCCAGCCTTAAGAGATAGATCATCTCTGGTTGTTCATAGCTTTGATTTGTATTTCAGAGTGGGGTTCCATTTCAACTTGAATGCATAACTTTGAGACTGTAAGATTAATGGACTTAATCAGCAGATTAGTCAGTGACAGTGGTGGATGCTAATTTTAATTGGTGATGACAAATTATAATGAGTGTGGCTTTATTTCTGTAGCTACTGTGGTTGCAGGCTGCTGTTGTAGTAAAAAATAAAATAGCAAAGTTGATCTTTCCTTCTAATGAGCAGTGGTGATAGTTGTCTATTATACTGGAAATAATATTATACTGTTTTCAGTATTATCACGACAAGAAAACTTCTATTGGGAGACTTTAACAATAAGAAACTTTAGTTTAAATTTAACCAATTTATTAATTTTCTGATTCATCAATGTTTGATTGATCTGTTGATAATCCTAAATAAAGGATACTGTATGCTTATAATAAAAGCATGTCCAAATGACAGCTCACGGATGTCTGGAAGCAAAATAGCAAACCAGATTGACTATAGAGATGCAGTAGGCATAATACCTGTTCTTGGTTAGTGCAAACCATGGTTTGCTGCCTTAATGTTGGTCTTGGTACACAAACAGATAGAAGTAGTTCAAAAGTAAAATTCATAGCTTGTTAAAACATAGTTTAGCACAAGAATTGTCAAAAGAATTCACAAACACCTCCCACCTTTTCTCCAAACTTCTTGTTTCCTTTTTCCTTGCTGTTTATATCCATGTTTAATTAGACTGCAGTCAGTCAAGTCAGTAGGAGCTGAGATTTAATGGCAGTCTTCTAACTGGCATCTTAAACCACAGTTTGAAGTAGATTGAAGGTACGGGTACATAAACTGACATTAAATCATGGTTTTGGACATAGCAAATAACAGCAGTGTAGTATACCCAAGATGTAGGCACCAAGGGAAGATGGAGTGGAGGGGAAGGGGTGAGGACAGAAGGTGTAGCTTGTTTCTGGCTGCTTAGTCATGCTTCAAGTAGTCATGTATTTTGTTTTTAGGCCAGGTGATAAGGAACCTGTTGTTTAGCTTGCAAAGCTAAGTTCTGCTCTCAGGGAAGCATATACAGGCAAAGAAAATATATTTGTCACCTTACAAACAAAGAGGAGAGACAGGGAAAGTGCCTTCACCATAGTTCACTTGGTGCAAATATAATGCCGAACTATATTTAATTGAAACCACAGTTAGATTTTTAATTAGTTAACCCATAATTTATATGCCACCTTCCAGGGCAACAGCCTCCCAAGATGGCTTATGTCTGACAATGATGTCTAATACATCAACATTCAACAGATCCAGGATCTGAAATTATAACTTTAAAACTTTAAGCCTGAGTTGTATTAGTAGTCTCAACTCGAGCAGACCCATTGTGAATAGACTGGATGTACATAAGTGTTGACTCACCGTTCAACAGCTGATTCAATGAATCTACTCTAGTTGGGACTGCCATTAAAATTTAGGTCTAAAACAAAGGAAGACATTATAGAGTTTCATCTATTAAAAGTAAGCCAAGTGTGGGTGATACAGTTTTGTTGCTGTACTCCTTCAGTTATTTCACACTGTCACATGATTTTCTTGATAAGATTTATGCAGCTGAAGTTTGCCATTGCCTTTCTTGGAGGCTGAGACCATTTCCAAACTAGGCTGTTATAGTTCTATTATTCCTCTTTTGACATTCTATGGAATCCTGAGGTTTGCCCCTCCGTAAACTGCAAACCCCAGGATTCCATAGGATGTTGAAAGTGGAATAATAGCACTATAACAGCCTAGTGAGGAAATGACCTGAGAGAGTGTAATTTGCCCAAAGTCATCCAGGGGCTTTCCATGGCTGAGCAGGGATTCCATGGCTGAACATAACTGTGAACCAAGCTTAAAGGAAACATAATGTTATTTTTGTGTAGCCTCCCCTCCCCATGTAAATCAGCCCCGAACATTTTCAGTTTGACACACATGAAATCATGCCCTTGGTACACAATGCCAGTAGAATAATATTATTGGTGACTAAGCAAAGCTTTCAAATAGTGCCTGATTTGGCAATGCAGAAGGCTTTGATTCATTCCTCAAGTTAAGCAATGTTCATTTTTTTCTTTGTGTCTGCTATTTATTGACTCAACATCTTAGCCAAGTGGGCTCTGGAAGCCTATTACATATTTCTCAGCTTGTCATTTTTGCCTTGTTAGGATATAGATGGCAAATTTTGCTGAAAGATTTGAAATTACATTATTTAAACATAGGTCCTTTTCGCACGGCATTTCCGAAGCAAAAGGGCCCCTTGAGCGTCGCGTAAATGTGAGGAGCAGTCCATGCAACACACTCACATTTGCTCAAGGTCCTAACGCAGACCACGCACGCATTTTTAAATTTTTTGGCTTAAAGCTGAAAATGCTGCGTGGTTGCGCATTGCTCTGGGGCCCCGCGCACACTTATCTGGCATGCGGAGCCTCGGGAGCTGGGCTGGTCGTGCTTCCTGTGCAGTGCAGGCTGGGAAAGGTCCCGGTTGCACTGCAGAAGGAAGAGGCAGGGCGCTTACGTGACTAGGAAGCAGCTGAGGCGCCCAAGCAGCAGGGATGTGAGAGCCTTCCTCCTCAGACTTCTTGCGCTAGCCCTGCGCCCCAGCTCCGCGAAAGGGTAAGGTGCGAAAAGGGCCATAATTGTAGTTTTATTTAGGTAGTGGCTTGTGAAAGAACAGTGGTCCATCAGCTGCGTGAATTCCCTACCACCACCAAATCTGCTCCAAATAGTTGAGAGAGAATCTGGAGTATATTTTCAAGTGGATAGGGTCCACAGAAAAGAGAGGAGAGAAAGAAAATTCTCTTGCATGAGTGGAAGCCTGGTTTTGCCAGTGAGCAAAGCTGTTTTCTGGATAGTCAATCTGCAACTGAGTTTTGTATTGGACATATAAATCAGATAATCTTGAGAGCATAAACTAGAACTGACAATATAATTTTTTTAACATGATACATTTTATTTGTAGCATCATATTGGTACTATGTATATTCAATAAAATAAAATAAAATGTAGAAGATAAAATGCTTAATAATATATCAAATGAGGACAATACATGACTTGAATCCTATTAGTAGATCTAACTAGAAAAGACCCAATGAATCAGTGAGATTTACCTATGTGCTGACTCACTGTTTGACAACTGATTTAGTAGGTCTTTTGTTGTGGGACCTAACCAATAGGATTCAGGCCAATATCTTAACATATTTTTAGTAACATATTGAATTTGTCAATAAATATAAACCATATATTTAACATACATATGTTAATATGTGCCATTGGAAAAAACTGGTTTTAGTGACATTTTCTTTGAAAACTTAGAACCAAGTTTGTTTGGCTTAGAAGTCTGTTACTGCAAAATTGTTGTTACACTTGTGTGTGGCTGGAGCTTTTAATCATGCAGTCAGGCTGAAAGAGACCTGTCTGTTATTGCCTTGCCACAAATCTTCCTGTTATGCCCACTAAATTAAATGCTCCATTCATATCTTACATGTCCTGCTGGCCCCCTCACTGCAGAATCAGAAATGGCTGCATCAGAAATGCCTTCACAAGCCCACAAAACCCCATAAAATGTATTTTTAAGAACCAGGAGACATTTAAGGTGTTGTATGGCCTTATCTTCACTTTACACTGGAAGGTCAAATCTATCTAATCCTTACGCACTGTAGCAATTTATGATTGCCTGACAGACCTGTGCCTTGACAACAAGCAAAAAATTGTCAGATTGACCTTTTTGCATTGCTTGAAAAGCTATGCCACTTTGATTTCTTCTTGCCTCCAGTGGCAGCTAGTGGTTTCCCTGTCAGTAGGACAGTGAGTCCATTCCAGGTTTTATCCTGAATGTTAAAGGATCGGAGCCCTATCTCACAAATACGTTCAACAAGCTAGAGAGTTCCTTTAAAGTTCAAATTAAAGCGCAGGCTGGAGTTACCTCTTCTGTGACCTGGGAGCCATCAGCTGTCATTGCCTGTCTTGTTGCTAAAACTGATACAGGGCCCCTGTTAGATATTTCAGAGAGAGTGGCTATGAACCAGATTTGGAATTCAAGGACACCAGTCATGGAATTACAGCACTTTAAACTGACCAGGTTTAAGAAGGATATCAAAAAAACTGAAACATGGCCAGAGAAGGGCAACCAAGATGATAAAATGTTTGGAAACCAAGCTTCAAGAGGAATGGTTTAAGAAGACAGGTATGTTTAGCTTGGAGAAGACTGAGAAATGATATGACAAGACATTTGCACATAACGTAGCTATCCCGCAACAAAGTGGGTTTTTTCCAGTCCAGGAGTTGTGCTACCGCACAACGTCATCACAATCTAGCTATTATCCTGTCCCAAGCATTGCAAAATAGCCTTATACCATTTCCAGAAAAAAATCCATTAAGAGCCTCTTTTAGCACTTTAATCCCATCAGCCGACTCAATGCAGTTCCATAACAGCGCTTGATAGCGCTTCCTGTCATTGTGGATGCAGCAGTGGGTGGGATGTGGGCATGCCCTGGTTGTTCCTTCCTCAACTACTCCCATGGCATTGTAACTTCAAAATCTATCACCTTTCCATGTTTATTTCAAATTTTTCCTTTGAGTTTTTTTTAATTTATTTTTCAAAATATATGTTTATAGTATGAAAATGCAATAGTGTACTGGCATGTCATGCCAAGGGAGTGCCCAAGGACATTGTAGTACTGAAGGAACACTGGTGGGAACAACACCTCTCATCTGCTTAAGGCAGAATGGTGCAGAAGAGAACGTTCTTAACCTGCTACCGTTGTGCAAATGGCAATGCTGGGATTGTAATGGAAGAACACACTAATGAAGGATGGTGCAGAAAGGGCCATAGTCTCAGCTTCCCCAGAGACTAGAAAGTGAAACAATGAATTCAAATTACAAATAAAGGGATACCACCTAAACATCAGGAAGAACTTTGTAAGGTCCCGCTTTGGGGGTCCCCAATGTCAGTATGGTTTGGATGGACACCAGACCTAATTGGCAACACATTTTATTGGCTCTGATATCAAATTCAAGCCTGAGAGGTGACAGAGAGGTCAAACCGAGCGAGGGAAAGAATTTGACTGTAAATGTGAGAAGTATAGGTCAACTCCAAAATTCCTTCAGGTAAGACTGAGTCACTTGCCAGGCAAATACAGATCATTCCTGTGGATAATAGGCTTAAATAGAAGCTGGAATTTTCCAGGGAATCCAACTGTGAGGAGCCCACCAGGACACTGATTGACAGATATCCATCCCTTGTACACCTGGATTCTTTCGTTGTTCCTCACAGCACCCACAATAGACAGCTATTACAACATCCATCATGTCTTTGTCAATCAAAGTACTAAGCCCATCAACAGGCGAAAGACTCATTGTCCACAACAGGTTCCCTTTGTCTTGCATCTGGAACCTTCACAGCCACAAGACATTTTCAGGGTACAAATACCTCTGATTTGAGGAGCCCAGTGCAGTCTCTTGAAGGTCTACCCATCACTCTGTCCATCTGGCTCCTGAATGAGAACTGCCCTTAGGCCCTACCTAAGCCAAAATATATTTCTGCTCTTCACTACTCTTCTGGACTGGTAATTATAAATCCCCCCAAATCCCTCAGCCTCTCTATAATTTTTCCTCCCTTTCTCCTTCAGCTAGCTCTTGTGTGAATGTGTGATTGTGTGCATCTTGTGTGCATGCATGAGTGAATTCCCCTCAATAAAATCATTTATTAGACAATTCTACTTGGTTTTTAGCTTGGCCTGACCCCGTAAACATCGGGTAAAAAGATCTTGCTAGGTTACCCTGCCTCTTGTAGTGCTACAGCTTGTGCTCTGGCTAATTCCCATTCCCCATTATTTGGAGCACATTGAGGTGTCCCCCACGGGACCCCAGAACCCAGGGTAACAACTTATTCAGTGTTAAGAGGAGTTCAACAGTGGAATAGATCGCCTCGGAGGTGGCAATCAGATATTGGATTCCCCATCTTTGGAGGTCTTTATATAGAGGTTGGATGGGCATTGTCCAGGAGTGCTTTAGCTGTGTGTTTCTGTGAGACAGCAGTTGGACTAGCCAGCCCTTGTGATCACTTCCAGGTCTACAGTTCTAGGCTCCTTTCATTTAGAGAGTCATATATCCTAGAATTTCTTTCCCCAGCACAATGTTTTACTCTTCACCCACCCTTCTTGATTAAGAATTTCCTGCAGGATGTAAAGTAAAATAAAATACTGTTTGCTCAAAAGAAGAACACATTAGCGATAGACAATCAGAGCCTGGGGAAGTTATTTCCTGAGACTACAACTCTAAGCACCCTCCACCCAACATGGTCAGTTCTGTGAGTTGCAGTCCAAAAAAGTAACTTTTTTGAACTATGCCAGGGTCACAGTCAGAAACAAGCTGATAGCAGGATGATGCTGTGAATGGTTTTCAAAGTAAAGGACTACACATTTGTGATGTTTTGCAAAATTTACAGAATTTTTGATTCCATATTGTTGCTTTCCTTTACCAATTTGTATTTATCATTAAATTTTGATTTGTTTAAGATGGGTGGGCGGGTGGCCTCTCCTCATGCACCCTGAACTGTACTTTTGTAGCTCCCAAAGCCCACAGCCCCCATAATTTTGGTGTAATTTTGTGGCAATTCTCATTCTGAAACCATGCCAAAAGCCCCTCAAAGTATACAAACCAGCAATGTAAAATTTCAAGAAATGTTGAAGCTATACAGAGGGGGAGAAACCCTTTCCCTGTTTTGTGGGGAAGGAAAAAAAGACATTTTTGGAAAAACTGAGGGGAAAAAGCAATGTTAGCATCCTTTGCAGATTGAAAGTCATGGTTACTTTAGGAGCACAATATCCTCCTCTTCACGATTTTCATCATCATTTATTTATTTACTCATTATCATTTATTTTTATAGCACCATCAACATACAAGGCAGTTATACGCCTGATATGATGCAACTATACAATTTTGTCTGGCATAACATTTCCATGTAGGGTGTATTAAAAATACAATTTAGTCAGAGAATTGTTACAAACTGAATTCCCTTTTTAAAAAATCTTAATAATGGAGGTACAGTCTGCCAAACTGTATGGAATCTCTTTGGTTTTAACACTTTATTACAAACTGGCAAAACAAAACAAAACAAACAAAGAAAAAACCCAGATGGACCCACCTAATTTTCCATAGTAGCAGCAAAAATAAAGCATTCATTCACTCCCATAAAAAGAACTGATAAATGATACAAACACACGAGTAAAAAGTAAATATAGAGAACACATTCTTTTAATTGTTTAATTAATAATTCTAAAAGTAAATATTCCAAAATCCTTTTTCTCCCCACTTTTCAGTTTTTCCCATTTGAGGGGAAAAGCCTTTGCAGAAAAATAGGAGGGATTCCCCATTTTTTCCCTTGTTTTCTTATCTGTATCCAAAACACATGAAGATGCGCTTCCAGCCCACAGAACCCCCATCTCTACAATATCCCCTTTTTTAACCATTTCCCAAACAAAATGACCCCAGAAGTGATGTGAAAGAAATGGCTTCCTGTGGCCATTTTGGCTGACATTAAAAGGAGGTACAATATTTTCATTTGCCATTGTGCAGGTATGAACTGCTACAGGGTTGTGGTGGTGGTAGGGAATTGTTTCTTACCCAAATTGCCTACCCCAAACTAAAGGATCTCCTGCAAAATCCCTCACATAGCTCTCTTTCTTACTATAAATTATACCACTATATTCCATTTTAGGTGCCATGACAAAATCCAATTGAATCCTGGGATTTTCAGTTTAAGGAGGTATATTTAGAATTCTCAGCCAGAAAGCTCTAGTGCATTTCCAGACTATAAACCCCAGGATACCATAGGAGGCAACCATAGCTATTAAAGTGGAATATTGTTTTATAATAATGAGGTTTGAAAGGGCCCTTGCTGTTCTGTCATCTCTCCATCTCTTGCCCATATTTGTCCTTCTGTTTAAGATGCAGTGTGTTTAATGGTGAGAGTGCTGGAAGATGGAAGTTGAAGTCCCCACTGAGCCATAAATGTCACCTAGTGGCCTTGGGGTCGCCATTCTCCCTCAGTCTGATCTATCTCTTAGGGTTGTTGTGAGAATGAAGTGGGGAGGATGCAAGGAAGAGAGCCATATATGTCACCTTGAGCTCATTGAAGGAATAGCGAGCAATCAACGTAACTAATAAATAAAACAATGCAACAGTTCTCACAGATGTATATCACCCCAGTGTTGCATATAGAAGGGGCTGTCAAGGCTGATGGAGGGATCTGACATGCAAAACCCAAGGGGACTTGGATAAAACAGTGTGCAGTTTATGAACCTTGGAAGGCCTTCTGGTAAAGGTTGTGGGCAGTAATAGTAATGCCACTGGGTGGCTGAAATTTTCCACAGTGCTCCAGAGCAACAGGCAGACTTCAGCTTCCTGGTGCTGCTCAGAGCATCAGGATGGAAGGAAAGTAAAGGGTGACCTAAACAAGCATCAATTTCCCAGGTTTGGGGAAAAGTTACTTTTTGGATTGCAGTTCCCATAATTGCTCTGCTGGCTGGGAGATCTTTGGGACTGCAGTTCACAGAGTAATTTCTGTAAGCTCTAGTTGTGCCCTGTCTTGGGCCAGAATTGGGTGTAATTCCATGGCTCTCCAAGAGTTCTTTTGGTGCCAGATGCTGACACACATTACTGCCATAAGATAAGTGTTGTTGGTGGTCAATGATGCAACTGATGGTACATAACAGAGAAGCATTCTAGCCCTTTCACTGAGAGAGCCAGCATCTTCTCAAAGTCAGTGGTACAATTGGGCTCACAAATAAGTTCTACCCAGGATATTCCTTGGCTGGCGATCAAAGCCATTGCTGGAATATATGGAGAGACCTTTGGGCTGGGGTACACCACCCCAAGGTGAAGCCAATGGAAGATGGACTCACAAAGTTTACATGTTTACAAAAGCAAAAAGAATGAAAATGTGGAAGTGTGACCCCCCCCCAATATTTATGAGAACTGTGCAAGCACATTACCAAAATGGGGGGAGTCATTCCTCAGTCTGTCCCCATACTTTAACATAGAGTGCTAGGTGGAGTCTGGAAATACAGTACTGCCTTTTTTGGACTACAGCTCCCTAGAATCTCCTATTCAGCATGGCCAGTGGCTGTGCTTGCAGGCAATTCTGGGAGATGTGGTCCAATCCCAACCAAACCTTGTCTGAGCTCTGATGCTGGGATTTTGGCAGCTGCCCTAGGATGCCAGGTGGGAACACCTGCTGCAGTCATATGTTGAGAAGGAGAGGAATGATAAGGATTTCCATGCTGCATGCATATCTTCAACTGCTGGCTTCCATGCTGTTTCTTCTTTGTTTCCAAGGCAATTGGCAAACCTAGCTGTTCCACTGATTTCTTTGGGATAGCTTGCAAATGGTAACATGAGCTTTAGAACAATAAATGCTGGCATGTCTTCTCCCCCTTCTGATTTCCAACAAAGATTTAACTATTCTTGTTGCCTTTAAAAGCAAGCATCCACGGCATTTGATTTAAATGAATTTCAGCAATACGTCAAATATACATTCACAATGCACCCAGAGTCACTATTTTCTCTCTGACTTAAATTGTTACCTGGTGTGCTGTGTTTAATAACTAAATCAAGTCAGGATAGTCCTAAGAGATTTCCCTATTTTAAAGGGCTCTAGTGAGATGCAATGATTTCTGACAGGCAGAAAACCTATTAGATAGTTTAGTTCGTGCTTTGGACAGATGTAAATAAATAGGCTTTGCCTCATGCTCAGATTTGTCTGTTCTTTTCATGTCTTGCACCAAGCCAAATAAGAGATCAGTTCTGAAAGTCTGTCTTACAAAGCAGATTTTCCTCACTTCTCCACTCTGTTTGCAAAAGGAAGCATCTCATTCTAGATTTCTGTGGTTACTTAAGGAACAACACTTTTCATAAGCAAATTATAAATAAATGAACAATGAACCAGAAACTAAAATAAGACTATGATATCCTGAAGAATAAAACTCAGAGTCCCCAAGGTAACTGTTATGACTGAACACAGTTTTTTAAAAAATTTTGAACAAAAGACCTTGATGGTTGTCCAACAATTCAGAGGAAATATGATTAGGGTGAAAAGTCTCAAATGTGTGATATGTATTGTTGTAGCTGGTCCTCCACATTCACTATTAATATTAATGTAAATCTGTTAAGAGTAAAAGAAACACTTTCCAAGTGGTCTCCCACCAGGAGAACAACAGAAGAGGAACAGGATAATGTGATAAGTCCCAACCAAAGACACCATTATCTTGCTGTAAGTTTGGCTCACCTGCCTCATGCGATAAATCCCTAAATGAAATATAGTGCTATATTTGTGTGGTATGAATGATCCCCTGATCCCAGTCCAGGAGAAAGACGGCATATAAATTAAACAAACAAACAAATAAATAAATTCTCTCTGTGCCATTTTTTCTGTTGCCAGGATCATCAATGTCTACAAGAGTTTTGACAACTAAAAATTATTTGTTTTCTTAACAGAGGTTAAATTACAGACAGACTTTGTTTTAGAAGACAGAAAGATGAGTCTTACTCTTTTTCAAGTTTCAGATAGGGCTCATCTAGAGGAGTTTTTGCAGTTCCCTTATTCAATACATTTTCTATTTGTAACCTTCTGGGTTTGTATGGTAATTTTTTGTATGAACAGGAAAATAAACTGAAACCTTCCTCTAATTAGCTGAGAAGAACTGCATGTAATGTAGAAATTCTTTCTGGGGAAATTCAGGGCAAAATTGTATATTTATGCCACCAGATGTTTCTTGAAAGCCTTGCATCTGATTTCAGCCAAGTGGCTGCACTAGGGGAAAATACTGGACAGGAGGCAGATAGGGGACAAAGTGCACGGATGTAGGAGGGGAAACTTACACGTTCTGTTTCTTAAATTTAGGGAAAGGGTAGAATTAAAATTCTAAACACAAGATTTTTTTAAAAAATGCATTTAGCATCATGTGCAGTTTGACCTTCCTCTGCCAGTTTGGGGCATACAATACAATATAATGGGCTGTTTGGGAATTAAACATTAGACATTTTCATATCCCATGTAACACTAGTTTTTGGGCCTAGCAGTACTCCTAAGAATGTCAATAATATTCTTAGGATGTCAGCAAAATCTTATATTTATGAAGGGAAGAAGATGGGTAATGCAAAGCTGGCTGTAGATATCTAGCTTCCTGAGACAGAATATAAATGGTCCCTCCACAGACCTTAAGTGCTGTATAAAACCAAAGACTGACCATGTTATTTTGGCACTTAAGAAAGGAAATCCCACAAGTGCCTGTCTCTGGAAGTAAAAATGCAAGAACAACAACAATAAACAACAATACATTTAATGATTTTAGTTGTTGTGTGCCTTCAAGTCATTTCTAATTGAGGGTGAATCCATCACAGGGTTTTCAGGGGATGAGAAGGTATGATATGGGCAAGGTCACCCAGTGGGTTTCCATGTTCAAGAGGGGAACCGAACCTTGTTCTCCACAGTCACAGAGCAACACTCAAACCATTATACCACACTGGCTCTGTTTAATGACTAGCCCAAATCAAATGCCCAAGGCTGGTGAAGCCACTTACACATCACCAAACAGAAGGATATGTATTTGCATGTGCCAATTAAAATTTATAGATCCAAATTTGGAAATAATACCTATCATTTATGTTCAAATACAATATCTATTACCACAGTGGTGAAGTTTGAGACCATGAGCCTTTTCATATTAAACAATCATATCACTATTATACCTTTCACACTGTACAACTTGTAGCATTATGATTCCATTTCAACTGCCATGGCTTGTATCCTACAGATTCTACAGATTCCTGGAGTTTGTAGTTTGGCGTGGTTCTGGGCCAGAATTCAGTGTATTTGTAGGTCTTCTCATGAGTTCCTTTGGTACTAAACTTTACTGCTATAGCTTAAGCATTATTAATGGTATGTGATGCAGCAAATGTTATAAAGCAGAGAAGCATCCCAGGCCTTGTGTTGATGTGGTCCAGCATCTTGTCACAGCCAATAATAGAATCAGACCCCTAAGTAACAAATTCTACCCAGATTATCCCTTGGTGGCAATCCGGTTCAATCTCCATGGCTGGCTATAAGGTCTCCCCTGGGCTGTTGTTCACCCCCTGCCTGGGTGAGACTGATGGAAGATGGGCTCACAAGGGTTATTTAGTGCAGAAGCAAAAATATTCCAGCATGACTCATCGCCCGTCCAACAGCTATGAGCACTGTACAAGCAGGTGAACAATGCTAGTTTTGCAATGTGAAAGGATCCCAGATTACTTTTATGCTTGCACAGTCGGGTAATCACTGCAGATGGGCAGTTTCAAATCTCCCCTGCTTCCTTTTTGTGGTTTTTTATTTTGAAATTAGAGCCTCTTTCACACAGCACAGCTATAGTGCTATTATTCCACCTTACTTGCCCTGGTTCTATCCTATGAAATCCCTGTGTTTGTGGTTTGGAGAGGCACCGGAGTGCTCAGGCTGAGAATTCTAAATGCCATTTCTTTCCTGCACTGCAAATCACAGCATTCCATAGGATTGAGCCATGGCAGCTAAAGTGGAATTACAGCACTAGGATTCTGTAGTGTGATAGGTCCCAGGACACACACCCCTTATTCTGCTTACCACAGTTAGAAGCCTAATGAACTCTTGTTAAACCACAACTTATTGTTATGGTTCCGGCTTATTTTCCCAGATGTACATGTAGAAACAGGAGCAGATAAAAGGCTGGGTGAGAACAGAGAAGATACAGGGGAAACCAAACTGGTTTATTTCATCATCTGGGGAAAATTCATGGCTAATGCAGTCAATGTTAGCTAATAGACTGCATTTTAGGGTGATGTCTGAATGCAGCCAATGTTTTGGGCTGTTCTCTCCCTTATATTAGCAAGAAGAACAGAGGAACAGTTTCATGTGGGGCCTCTTCATTCTGACAGTCATGGACATTCAAAAGGAAAGTTGTTTTGTTTTTTTTCCAAATCATACTGCAGATCCTGATGGACTTTAACTCTTATGTTTTACCCTTTGGGGACAGAAAAAAGTGGCATATAGATATGAATCAACTAGTGTGCTTTACACAATAGCTATGCGTGGATATTATTAACCCAAAATGAATTACTCATATTGTTATGCGGATATTTTCCACTGCCTTCACATACCCCCTAACTGTCCCAGTTTGGCAGGACAGTCTCAATTAATATTCTATTGTTCCACTTCTTCAGCCGCTTAAAAATGTCCCAGTTTCTCTCCCTTTCTCCCACTTTCACCCTTTGTCCTAAGAGTACTTCCACTGGTGCAAACTTGAGTAAAAAATGCAGAAGTAGTTCATGCTCACTTAACTTCCCTGCAGACTCAGACAAAAGCAAACTGCTGCAGCCTCTTCCAGATCTTCCTCGTCAATAATTTTTGCCATCTTGACCTCACTCTTGATATGTTCCAGTTTTCATCTGGGAAAAGTTAGAGGGTATGCGTTCAGCAGGAACAGCACCACTGATTAAATTCTTCCGTCTCTGGTTTAGAATACTGACATCCGTTCTGTTTTCATCAAGCTATTAACTTTTTGTATCTTCTGGTGATTACATACCGAAAGTCTTTGATAAGGAGGGAAAACAGGAAATAATCTTCTGAATAAACAGAAGATACATAATAGGGTGGATCCCTAGCTTTCTATAAATGAAAACTTTCCTTTTGGAAAATGCCAGAGTTATATTTAAGTTCTGTTTTTTCCCCCAGAGAAAGAGAGGTGTGTGAATATCTGCTGCTTTTCAAAATTCCATTTGGACAAAGAGCTCAGTCATGATTAGACAAAAGAATCATGCCCCACACTTCAACTCCCTCAGTTCCCGTGAAAAAATAACTTCCCTTATTTTTGAAAGGCAAAAGATCAGAAATAGACACGGTTCCCTCACCTCCTTGCCATATATTTTATATAGCCACACACCAGCAGATCAGAAAAGCTCCTGGCTGGATGATTTGTGAACTTTGCTTTAAGAAGCTGAAAAATGTAAGTTTTCTGGAGGGGAAAAAAGTGAAACTAAATACTGAAGAGCTCATCTTTTCAGATATTGCCTGAAAAGCTAAGGCCATTTCCACACGACACTCTTATAGCGCGATGATTCCACTTTCAACCTCCTATGGAATCCTGGGGTTTGCAGTTCCGGGAGGGGCCGGTCGGCCCCTCCCGGAACTGCAAACCCCAGGATTCCATAGGAGGTTGAAAGTGGAATCATCGCGCTATAAGAGTGTCGTGCGGAAATGTTATAAGACTTGGGCCATTTCCACCCTACACTGTCATAGTGCTATTATTCCACTTTCAGCATCCTATGGAATTCTGGGGTTTGCAGTTTAGAGAGAGGCCTCAAAGGCCCCTCTCTAAACTCCAAACCCCAGAATTCCATAGGATGTTGAAAGTGGAATAATAGCACTATAACAGTCTAGTGTGGAAATGACCTGATTGTATCACAGCCCAAAGTATGCTTTCAAATTTGACCTGATGTTAAATAAGCATTGTTAAATGGTGGCTTTGAGCACAGGGGAGACGAAAGTGCATCCCTCAAGATGTTCTTGAATTATAACTCCCATCATCCCTTGTTGATGGCCAGGGCTGAGGAGAGAGTTACAGTCCAACATCTGACCACCCACTTCTGCTCTATCAAGTGCATTTGCAGGCCTCAGATCTGGATATCTATAGGTGAGCTGGAGTTAAGCTAAACACACATTTCAAGCGGAAGGATGGAGAGTTGACCAGTTCAGCTGGTTGGGAACTAGTTCTCCTCCCTGCACTGGTCCGTCTTCAGGGATCACAGCTCCCATGAATAATGAGCAGTACATTCATAGAATCATAGAATCACAGAGCTGGAAGAGATCACAACAGCCATCGAGTCCAACCTCCTGCCATGCAGGACCCCACACTCAAAGCATCTCTAGCAAATGGCCATCTAGCCTCTGTTTAAAAACCTCCAAACGAGGTGATCCCACCACACTCTCAGTCAGCATATCCCACTGTCAAGTGGCTCATATGGTCAGGAAATCCTTACTGAGGTTTAGGTCAAATCTCTTTTCTGAAGCCATTCCTCCATGTCCTTGGCTCTGGGGCAGCAGAAAACAAGCTTGCTCAATTTTCAACATGACATCCTTTCACCGGGGTTAGGGGCACAGAACCCTTGTGAAAGCAGAAAAAAATGTGAATACCTCCCTCAAACCATATTTAACACTCCCAGAAAAAAATACGGTAAGTGTATTCAACCTACTGTGGATGCCTTTGAGACACCAAGTTTCCTTTGCAAGGCAGAAGTGGGGGGCTGGAGGGGCTTACTGCTGCCTCCACTGCTGCCCTGCACCATTTTAATAAGGACTTAGAAACCTCAATCACAGTCTCTCAGTCTCTCAAGGCTTGCTGTTCATAGGACATATGTGGAGGTGGCAACTCATAATCTGTGAATAAGCAAATCTGCAAAAGTAGAACCAGCAAACGTGGAGGGCTGACTGTACTTCTAACTGAAAGTAGCCAATGAGTACTAGGCAATCAGGACAGCGTCTCCATAGATATGGGGGTTGTGATTGTTGTGGAGCAATTTCTCTGGTGCACAGTATGGTGTTGTGGCTCAAAGCACAGGTGTTAGTTTTGGAACAGAAATTTCAAGATGTATCTCCTTCTGCTGCTTGAATAAGAAACAATAATCCTGAAGTTTGGTTCGCAGAATCTATTTAGGCAAGCAGGTGGGAGGGTTGGATGGCTGGGTGATTTATTTATTTAAGGTAATGGTTCTTAACCTGTGGTCCAGGGTTCCCTAGGGGTTCACAGCAGGGGATCCACTGGGGACCCACAAATTCCTGATGCTGGAGATCAATGGTAGCAGTAGCAACAGTGACACAGAAGCAGGGTGGGAAATACCAAGGGAACAGTTTCAGCACCTACACACACACACACACACCACTATGTGTCCCTGACAAAAGGGACATGGCAGTAGGCTTGTATACAAACCCAAACTATGACTCCAGAGGCCAGAATTTGTATCCCTACTCAGCCATGGAAAGCTACTGAGTGACTTCAGGCAAGTCAAATTCTCTCAGCCTCAGAAAAAGGCAAAGGCAACAAATTTTGCCAAGAAAATCCCCATGATAGGTTTGCTTTAGGATCACCAGAAGTTGTTTTTTAAAGAGGAGAGACATGATGGCTAGAAAGAACTTCCCCCTGTCAGTGGCACTTAGTTGTTATGTGCTTTCAAGTCACTTCTGATTTAAGGCAACCCTAAAGTGAATGTTATCACAGGTGTGGTTTTTTTTGGCAAGATGTGTTCAGAGTGGGTTTGCTTTTGCCTTCCTCTGAGGCTAAGAAAATGTGACTTGCCCAAAGTCACCCAGTGTCCAAGCAGGGATTTGAATTTTAATCTCCAGAAGCCTTCAATGAATAAATGAGCATGTGAATATTTAAATAAATATTTGAATATTTAAATCTAAATTTAAATATTGAAATCTTGAGTTATGTCTTGGGGTGCCTGGCAACAAACTATATTTATGAAGGGTCCCTGGTAAAGAAAAGGGTTAAGAAGCACTGATTTAGGGTATTTATTCACTGTTCCAGTAGCAGAGGTGGGAAGTGTGAAATCAGCTCTGGGTTTTAGTCTGAACTTTAAATGTGGTGTCCAAGGTATTGTATCCTGTCCTCTCAAAATAGATTTAGCCCTTTGAGTACTTCCTTTAAAGTTTGGACAAAAAGCCAAAGCAAATTCATCACACACATACACACACACACAAGCACACACCTCACCTTCAGCTGCCACTGTCCTGCTCTACAACTGGCATGAGATGGCTAATAAAGACCACTTCCACCCCTTCTTATCTGGTTCCATACAACCAAACAGAAGCAGACTGGTAGTTATATGGTTATAGGGAGAATTAATCTTGTCTTTAAAAATTCGCATGATGGACAAGGTGCCCTGTCCACTGCGGGGTTGGTTTTAAGGGTCAGTGAAAAATGTGATTGTAATTTGTTTTGCTTTGGTTTCCACTTGTTGGAATCCACTAAATCTTTGTCACTTTGATGAAAGTGGTACCTCTTAATACCCACTGGAGGTCACGTATGCCTCTAGGGCCTGATCCAAGGTCCTCAGTAGTCAAGTGGCATTAGTCCAGTCGATGTTAATAGGCTTTGGATCAAAACCATAAATATTCAAAACCATCTTTGGGGGAAATATGGACTAACAAGAGTTCTAAGAAGGGAAAATGCCTAAATAATCAAATTAGTGGGAGAATTTATGAATATACATCAACTAGAGGTTGCTCAGTCATATGCTTTCGGCTTGTGCCTTGTTCATGGCATTAGATAACTTGGCTCCAGACTTATTGATAGCATTGCTAACCCATTCTCTAACTTGGCATAAGGGCAGCTCCAGAGCACTTGAATGTGAGTCATAATAGCTGGAGAGCATCAAGGACACTGAATGTGTTGTGGGGGTTTAATGAGAGGAATCCTGTTGAAATCTCAGACACTGGAGAGCCAGAAAAATGTTGCTGCTAATATTGGCAGAGGGAAGCACACACCCTGGTTCTGGGTTTTGTTTTATTTTGTTTTGTTGAGACAGAGATTTTTATGGGGTAGATCTACAGCGGTAACAAATGCTGCATCTCAAGCTGAGAGGGTAAAGATTTCCAGGGGGTGACACAAAGAAGCTGAATTTTTGACACATGGAGGTTAGACTACATGTCTCACAAGACACCATATTCCACAACCCCCTGATTCTTGGCTGCCTTCCTTTAGTTTTCTCTTGGGTTCCACATCTCCACCCAGGATGGAACCAGGCCCACTTGCAGGCAAACAAGCTCTTTTCCAAAACAAAACAAATCTCCTGCTTTTATGAAGCCAAAGCCTCTAGCAAAGGACAAGCATGGGAGGAAGCCACACCTCATGGCCATCTCCTCTTTTTCTCCACACCCTGTTGCCAAGCTGCAGACTGAAAAAGAAAAGGGTAAGGCAAGGAGGATGAGGAGGGAGTTGTGAGCCGGCTGGCGCCAGGCAGCCTTGGTCTCTCTTACATTTGTGCACCAGCTCTGGCCCCTGGCTCACACAGAACAGCCAGTGCTTGTCATTCAGAGAGCAGCTGCTGCCCTGGATAGGGAAGCAAGATGCTGCCTTTCAATGATTTGGGTTCTCTACAAAATTAGGAGGAGACGGGCTCATCCAGTCTGGAAACAGCTTTTTCAGAATAAAGGCCAGAATCCTCTTGGTGACTTATGCCGACATAAGTGATGGTTATGCCAGTGTGATTAAGGGTGACACCAGTATAAAGGACATTGCACAAGGAGGTCTCCATTTCGTGGCTTGCACATTGCTTTTTTGCTGTCTGGGTAATGACAGCAGGATGATGCCTGGGCACAGCTCTGTTTTCCCAGACAAAACAGCTCCTGATTGGCTGGGGGTGGGGTGTACGCGTGCCTTGATGTTGTCCAGGTGCTGGTGTGGGGCCACTTGAAGGCTTCTTCCAAAATGCATCCAGGAATGATATTTCTTTTACCAGCTTCCATTTTTTCTTATGATTTCTGTTTTGTAGCCAGGAGGGCAGAGGAGAGTGGCTAACGGCCATTATTTTTTCAAATGTAAGAGGAAGTAATTGAAAAATAGCAAGCAGTGTGACAAATAATATAAGGAAGTATACTGATAAAGACTAACAGGGCTATGTCTTTCACCATTTCTGCATGGTGACTCTCTCCTGCATTGACCTGTTGTAATCCTGGCAGGGTCTTTGCCCCCTGCAGAGAGGGCTGAGTGGGTGCAAAAAATCTTTGTTTAAAAGGGTTTCACCATTGGAGGCTTTGTTAATACAGAGATATGACTGTATTTCCAAACTAGCCCATGCACATTTGATTAGAGTAAGATGACAGCATACAGGCAGAATTCCCTCTTGGTGTGTCCAAGGTTCAGGATCTACCAGGTTATCAAGTTCCCTCAAATCAGCCACAGACCCATGACAAGCAAAGGGACTCTATCTGTGTCATCTTTGATTGATGGAAGTAGATGTTTGCAAAATCAATCTATTTAGAGTAGATACCACAAAATATGGGGAGGATGTTGATAGACCTGACTGAGAACAGCGAACAATTGCAACCCTGATTTTGGCAGCCTGCTAAACTAATGCAAACAGATATTGCCAGTAATTTTAACCATGAAATCAGTATTTAAAGCAGGGTGGGAAAATGTGGTCATCCAGATGGACTGCCTCTTCTTAGCCCTAGTAGCCACCATAACCAATAGTGATAAATAATGGGAGCTGAAGTCCAAAAAACATCTGGAGGCCCACAACTTTTCCACTCCGTTCTAGACTATAAACTGAAAGGTTGCAAGGACTGATCTTCCTGAAAGTTAAGCCCTCTGGCTGGTTCACAAAAGCCATTTATCTGATCTGTATGAAGCTGTCATAAAGTTGATAGGTGTCTTGAAGGCATATACAGAGAGAGAGAGAGAGAGGCCCTTTTCGCACCTTACCTATCACCACTGGTGTCACGCAGGGATTGTGCAAAAAGCCTCCTCTGGGAGGGAATTGCGTCCCCTGTGCTTCCCTCCACACCAGCTCCATGCTGGATGGAAGGAAGCGTGATAGCTCCACCCCTTCCTTCCGTAGCACAGCTGAGTACTTTCCTAGGCTGCGCTGGGGGAGGAAGCGTGACCACTGCACTTCCTGAAGTTCTGCATTCTGCATGCCAGGTAAATGCGGGAGGGACATGGGAGGAATGCGCAATCGTGCATCATTTTCAGAAAAGAGCCAAAAATAATGTATAATGCATGATTGCTGTGGGATTGCTATAGGAGTGATGCACGATGGTGAGAACGTCATGCGGACCCATCCTCGCGATTCTGCGTCACTCCTGTAGCCATTTTGCATTCAAAGTCACGTACAAAAAGGGCCAGAGAGACAGAGTGTGTGTGTGTGTATAATGCACATTCCTCACTAGGGAAGGGAAAGCATTCTGCACATGGTCAAGGACACTCTTTTATCTGGCTCTACTTTATCATAGGGTCAAACAGGAATATAGGCTGCAGTGATGCAGTTTCCACATTCTGCATGACATTCTTGGAATCTTTGAGAATGTTGAGGCCCAAGTGAACCACTTTCAAGTGCCAGTATTGAATGATGAACAAAGAATTTGACTTTTTAAAAGGGCAACGGGCTGCCAAGAGAAAAGGCTATGGATAGCTGTGATAGAGATAAAGATAAGGGCAGTATCACAAGTGCACTTAGACCAAAAGAGATGAAAGGGGGGGGGGAAGGCGTTCAAAGGAGCTTGTTAACTGTCTTACACAAAGATGGAATCATTAAGCCAACTCATAGCTTGTGAGAGTTACTTTTTGGAACATGGCTTCCAGAATCCCCCAGCTTGCATGTCCAGGAGTAACAAATAAATGCTACTCCTTAAAGGAAAAGGGAGCAGTGTTACCTGTCGTTACATTATTTTTTGAAAAATATTGGCCAATATCCTACAATATCATGCAAAAACTGCAAATATCAGAATGTCTGTGGGAAGGGAGTCAAGGCATGGTGGGGAGAACGGTACCCAGAGTTCAAACCAGCTCAGGGAAAGGAGAGGGAAAGGTGGTGGGTTGGCATGGTAGCCCTATACTTCCTCTCTTTCACCCATCTTCTATAGAGAGCACTGAGAGAGGGCTTGTGGTGCTGAGAAATCAGGCTGTGAGCCATCCTTAGCTGCCCAGTCAGTAGCTGGCAGAGGAGGAGGAGGGCCAGAGGCAGGTTTTTAAAGGGCTCCATGGCCTGATTGGAGCTGTTGAAAGGGAAGGTTCCCTTGGAAAAGAAACACTTGAGGTACAGCGGCAAGGATGGGAGAAATTCTCAAATAATCAAATCCATGAAAGTGAAACCCACATATGTGGGGGCCGACTGCATACTATACTTAGATAAGTGTACTTAACTAAATAGCTGATCCAGAAATCTGGTATAAGAAATCTGATGCACAACAGGCCTTTCTGCGCTACACTGTTATAGTGTGTCATTCCACTTTCAATGCTGGCCATTTCCGCACTACACTCTTCTAGCACGATGATTCCACTTTCAACATCCTCTGGAATCCTGGGGTTTGCAGTTTCGGGAGGGGCCAGCTGGCCCCTCCCGAAACTGCAAACCCCAGGATTCCAAAGGATGTTGAAAGTAGAATCATCGCGCTAGAAGAGTAGTGCAGAAATGGCCGTCCTGCGATATTCTTGGGTTTGTAGTTTACTGTGGCCAAAGAGCTCATTCGCTGAGAATTCTAAATGCCCCTCTGTTTGGAAATGGTCCATTACCCAAAGGTAACACGTTATAGAATTATTTCTTAGCTCTGTTCTTCATAATACAGTCATCATGCAACAGTGGGTAGTCTGGCTACAAATACATTTCTTTTCTATGAGGAAACAGGATAATAATTCCTATTGTGTACATGTTATACGCTAGTCTTTTGGGATTAAAAGGAAAAAATATTTTATAGACAAATCTTTCACTGTGTTTCCCTCAGCCTCCCAACCAGGAGTCCTACCTGTTTCAGCTTTGGATGCTTGCACTGGAATGGAAAATGGCTTCTGTCAATTGAACTGACATGAGATTATGGTTGTTCACAACATTTCAGAGGGTACTGCTGGAAGCAGTTTTTAATTATTAGGTAAACCTGTCTTACAGGTGGATTATTTTGGATGTGCATAGCTCCTGTGAATTATCGGATTGACCAAGTGGGTGAGAAAACCTTAAAGAAGGGGCTGAATTAGGAGACAAAACGGTAAATTCCTTATATGTATTTGTACTGGTTTTGTATGTTTTCATTTAGGGCTTTTACTTTATTTTATTTTGGACTTAAATTGTGACTATGTTTGCAATATTCTTTAATATTTGGCCCCCTAGAACTCAGAAAGAGATGAACAAAAATAAATTGAAACATTCGCGGAAACCAACATGCAACAAATTATATACAAAATTGAACTCATATTTAATGTTCCAAAGTATCTTGCATCCAATGAGATGGCCAGTGTAGGTCTTGGTTGTAGGGTTCTTCTTCATATGGTGCTCAGCAGTATTACAACCTCGAAGCCCTTACAAAATAGGAACATATCCTCCTAAATACATACCATCTTATTCAAATGTAATCCTTAACCCTGGCAATTGCAGCTGTTCTCCACTCCGGCTTTCCCTCTCTGGAGTGATAAGACCAGCTTTTTCTTTATGGTTTGCCCACACACTGAGCCAAACCAATAATTCATAGGGGTTACGTATGCACAGTCAAAACCTGGGGATCAGGAAACTACGGCATGTAAGCCTCATCTGTCATACCAAGTTACCATACCCTCCAACTGGCAGGGGCAGTCCCAATTAAGCCTCCAACATCCCACTTTTTTTAGGTATTTGTAAAATGTCCCAGGTTCTTTCTCCTTCTCCCAGTTTCCCCTTTTGTCTTTGGCTTACTTTCATTGCTGCAAAGTGTAGAATCATGGAATCATGGAAATGTAGAGTTGGAAGACACCACAGGGGCCATCCAGTCCAACCCTCTGCCATGCAGGAACACCCTCAAAGCACTCCCGACAGATGGCCATCCAGCCTCTGCTTAAAAACCTCCAAGGAAGGAGACTCCACTACACTCCATGGAGGCAGCAGATTCCATTGCCGGACAGCCCTGACTGTCAGGAAGTTCTTCCTGAGGTTCAGGTGGAATTTCCTTTCCTGCAGCTTGTATCCATTGCTCCTTGTCCTGGTCGCTGGAGCAGCAGAAAACAAGCCCTCTCCTTCTTCTACATGGCATCCCTTCAAATATTTAAACATGGCTATCATGTCCCCTCTTAACCTTCTCTTCTGCAAACTAAACATACCCAGCTCTCTAAGTCTATCCCCATAGGGCATGGTTTCCAGGCCTCTCACCATTTTGGTTGCCCTCCTCTGGACTTGCTCCAGCTTGTCAATATCCCTCTTGAATTGGGGTACCCAGAACTGGACACAATATTCAAGATGGGGTCTAAAAGTAGCTTGCACTAAATTAACTCAGTCGGAGAGGAGAGGGACCGGAGGGGGCAGAATCTTGCCTGATCCAGGAGACTCAGGCTAAACCAAACTGCTTTACACTTTCCTAGCTTGTTTGTACTTCTTCATTGGCCATTTCCACACTACACAGTTATAGTGCTATTATTCCACTTTCAATATCCAATGGAATTCTGGGATTTGCGGTTTAGGGGGGACATTTAGAATTCTCAGCATGAGAGCTCTTTGGCCTCAGTAAACTACAAATCCTAGAATTCCACAGGATGTAGAAAGTGGAATAATAGCACTATAACAGTATAGTGTGGAAATGGCCATAAATAATTTTATTCCTCTTGACAACACTTTGATATTGCTTGGCCACATGTGTCCCAGGTTTCATCTGTGAAATGTTGGAGAGTATCAGTTACCATTGTTTCAGTGGCTCTAGTCAAGTACTTAGGACTAACAGTGGAATTTGGGCCTATGTTTTTAAAACTCTTTTGGAAGAGGGCACACCAGGGACTAATAATATATCTCTTAGGAGGGAAGACTGTCAGGGCTGGCACTCATGGTGCCACTTGAGGCAAATGACAAGATGTGTATCCCTCCCCATTGCTCATGCAGAATCAAACTGGACTGGCAGCTGCATCTCATATTAACACTGGGACAGTGTTGTCAACACAGTGCCGGCCCTATTAGGCAGAATGAATCAATCGCCTTGGGTAGTAGATGCTGGGGTGATGGCAGAAGTGGCAGTAAGAGTGTTGGAAGACAGAATTTTATGTGTGATATAGCCTGCCCTGTTCTTCCTAAGCAAGCTTAACTGTCCTGAAGTATAGACAAGAATGTCGTCCTATCATGACTTCTGAATTAAGATTCAGCTGCCATTCCAGCTGCATTTCTATGTGCAATGGAGAAAGTATCCTTTACCCCCTCTTGCCTTAGGTGGTCTTGAGGCAGCCTGGGCCCCGCTGGACCCAAAGACTAGTTTAGCAGGTAGAAGGCAGGCAGATCCATCCTCAAGCAGCAAGAAATGGTCAGGTGTATCTAGGCTGGGGCAACTGGTGTGCATGCCCTGGGCGCCAATGCCAGGGGGATGCAAAAAAGCCGACCCCTCACCCTCCCACTTGGCCCTCGCCCACCGCCGCCCCCCACGCCTGCGGAGGTCATTCCTGGTTTGGTGTGGAGGAGGCAGCTGCAGCAGCAGCCCTTCCACCTGGACCTGCCCCGCTGCCTTCCCTGCTGGGGTTTTCCTCAGCCCAGGGTGGCAGTGGCAGGAGAAGCAGCACCTGGAGGCACTCAGGAAAAATGGTGTGGAGGTGTGCCACTGCTGCCCCCTAACATCTGCTACCTGAGGCAGTTGCTCATGCCTCCACCCTCCAAAGCAGATGAACCAAGACAAAAACTTCAGGAAAAGGCAACACAACCAATCCTCCGCACGGTCAGACTAGGAAGAACTTTCCTTTGCAGCCTCTAGCATTGTAGTGAAAGAGATTCTTGGCCCATGTAAATCTCTCTCTCCTTAAGTCCTCCCAGTGGAAATGTTAATGGATGAAAACATTGGTCCAAACACGGATTGTGCAGATCACACACACATACATATAGGCTCTCCTGCCTATTTTGCTGCAGTCTCTACAACAGGAAGCAGGCTGGGGCAGAGGTCTCTGTTTATTAGCCAGAAGGATTCGGAGAAACAAGAGAGACCCATTTTTCAAGTAGCAGTCATGGCTTCAACTCATCTTCCATAATTGCCTGTGTTTCAGGCTCCTTCACAACTCTCGCCTTGCTGCAAGTTGATTGTCCAATTAGTTCTTGCACAGCTGCTTGGTAACCTAGGTGATCTGAAACTTGGGTTTCTAGGTAAGGAGGTTACTAAAATAGTTCTGTTTCACTTCTCTGCTGAAAATACATCTTTAGAATCATTTCATGCAGAGGCTGAGAGTTTATTGCTGCTTTATTGTTGCTGGGCTGGGAATGCTAATTTACCTATGCTTATTTTTAATAGCCTGGAAAAGAAACTGGCACAAACTGTTAAAGATAGAAAAGAGCAAGAATAAAGGAGGATTTTGCATTTTATGTTCACATGAAGTTACTTAGTGGAAGAATGCATACTGTGTGCACCAGAGCTTGGAAAATCTACTGGGACTATGGTTCCCAGAAACACACACTTAGCCAGCATGGCAAGAATGTTGTTTTTTGATAATTTCATCCTCACATAAAAGGATGAATAACTACTGTAGTTTCTTCTCTGCTGCAGGAGAAAATGAGTATTCCTCCACAACATTCTACCTATATTCAAATGTCCTAAAGTGTTGCTGAGTGTGCAGAGAAATACACTTGCTTTTTTTCTTTTGTGCATGCAGCAGTTTGTTTCTGCGCAAATAAATAAATAAATAAATATTCTGCACAGAAGAGTTTTGTTTTCTTTTGTTTGAGTTTTGATTTTGGTTTGTGTATTTCCTTGCAGAATAATTTCTCCACCACAGGGGAGACTTTGCAGTCTCCTTGGACTCCTGACAGATGCTTCTGATGGAAGGATTGGAGCAGTTCCTTCCATCAGAGTAGCAAAAGGGTCTAGATTCTGAATCCAGTTCTTTTCCTCAGCAAGAAGCTTTCTGTGAAAGGATCCAACAGATCCAGTCCAGATAAAGAATGCTACATCATTGTGTACATGCTTGGTGAGTTGAAGCCATGTTTGGGAATGCTACTTTACTCTCCAGACTGACCATGCAGTGCTTCATTGGCTCCATACTGTCTAAGAGGCCAAAAAGAAAATTTGGCAGTAGAGCTTCTCCCCTCAATATTTTGGGCTTCTCTGCCCTACACTGTTATAGTGCTGTTATTCTGCTTTCAACATTCCATGGAATTCTGAGGTTTGTACTTTACTGGGGACAAAGATAGGCAGCAAGATTTTAGGGAAAGATAGGTAGCGGGATTTTAGGGAAGTGAAGGGATAATGTTTTCTTTGTTACATATACAGTGGGCCCTTGGTATCCACCCGAGTTTGGTTGCAGGACCCACCCATGGATGTCAAAATTCATGGATGCTCAAGTCTCATTATGTACAATGGTGTAGTAAAATTGAGTCTCTTACATAAAATGGAAAAATCAAAGGCCCTTTCCACACGTGGAGGAAAAAACGTCCTGAGACGTCCTGAGACGTCCTGAAACGGAGCTTACCTGAAACCGGGTAAGTCCGTTGCCACGTGGAGCAGTGCGAGTTCGCTGCTCCACACTTGTCGGCATCTTGCGGCGTCCAAAATGGCAGCTTACGACTGGCGGAGGCTCTCCACCAACCGGAGAAGCTCACCAGCTGGAAAGCCCACCCCCAGCAGATCTGCAGGCACGGACTTGCGCGCGCCTGCAAATCTACACCGGGCGCTGCGACGGGGCTGCACATGGCTGCACCTCCCGTGCTTCTTAAAAACCTCCTCAAAAGTGGTTTTTAAAAAGCACGCGGCGCCACCACTTCCGGTCGCTCTAGCGCAGATTGGGGTGTGGACCTACACTAAAGTAGTCCGCCCCAATCCACTTTACGGTGTAGACGACCTCCGTCAGAGGTTGTGCTACACCGTTTTATTACCCCCGTGTGGAAAGGGTCAAAGTTTGCTTTTGGGATTTTTTTTTCTTAATATTTCCACACCATGATTGATTGAATCCATGGATACAGAGTGGAAAATATGGATGGCTGCCTGTAGTATAGTTAACCTGTAGTGAATCTTGTATTGGTTTGCATCTGTTAGCACTGTCCTTTCCTAGATCCCAGGAATGAGATCACAGATAGTGTGAATCCATCCTGCCAGTTCATCTCCAGACCGTCGGAGATTTGGTGACTGTTTGATAATGAATTCCTATATTATCTGGCAGCTACAAACCAAGTTGCACTCATCTGAAAATTGGTTAATTTACCACTTAGGATGGCAGAGGTTTATGTAAAGTCAAGGAAGATGCACTGCCAATCAATCTTCGTGTGGGTAAAGAAGTGCTAAAAAGCAAAACAATAACAACAACAACAGCAAAAAAAACAACAACAACCCTGAACCATGGGAAGTCAGGGGTATAAAGCAGTGAAATCTACAGATAATTCAGTACTCCTGTGGTGGTGAATCTCCTAGCCACACCTATTCCACGATCAGTAGTCCAAAGAAGGTATTTTTTCAGTGTTCAATTGTGTGCATATAGAAGGCCCCAGGTTCAACAAACCTCAGCATCTCATGTCAGGAAATCCTTGCGTGTAAAATTTGGGAGATGTCTTTCCTTTTTCTTTCCCTTTCTCTCCCTCTTCCTCTCCATCTCTCTCCCTCTCGCTCTCTGCCCAAGACCTAGGCCCTTTCTGTACCTTACCGTCTTCTGGTGCTGGGGTGCGGGGATTGCGTGAGCAGCCTCTGGCAAGAGGCTTTCGCGTCCGGGGTCCTTCGGCTCTGTACGAGCTGCCTGATCGCGCAAAGCCCTGCCTCTTCCTTCTGCAGTGCAGCCTGGGACCTTCCCAGGCTGTGCTGGGGCAGGAAGCGCGACTGGCGCAACTCCGAAGGCTCTGCACACCAGGTAAGTGTGTGCGGGGCCCAGGAGCAATGCATGATTGCACACCATTTTCAGCTTCTAGCTGAAAATGAAAAGGTGTGTGATCGGCACCTGCCAGCTCCTGGGGTATCGCATGATTGTGAGTGCGTTGTGCAGATCGCTCCTCACAATCTCACGATGCTCCAGGTACCCTTTTGCATGGCAGAAAGGGCCCTAGAGTGATACTGCAAATCAGAACATAACAAAGGACAATGTAAGGCAGGTTCACAGAGTGGCCTATGGCTGGAATATTCTTTCTGCACTATGCTAACTATTGCATTTTCCCCAGGGTTGTCCATTGATGGCAATGGAAAACAGACATTGGCCAAATCCTAAAGCAGGCAAGTGGAACATAATGCTCCACCCACACAGTTCCATCTCTAACCGCCTCCCCCCTCCTTGACAGCTGTCAAACCCACTAAGTGGCCCCTTCCATTGCTGCTTACTGATGGGAAGGTGGGGAGGCAATTCAGAGGAGGAAGATGCAGGTAGTCTCAGCTTTCAGGGGAGAAGAAATGAGAGTGTGCTCACATATGGCATGCACCCTCATTTTCGTTTTTCTGAGAGCCCTGAGAAAATATATCTTTATCGTCAGACTTGTGCCACCCCCCCTCCCCAACAAGAAGCAGTAGTAGCCCCTCTGAAGGCTTTGACAACTGTGTGTGGGGAAGATGCAGGGGGATTGACCCCCTCGCCTTGAGTACTACACCCTTGCTAGCCACTATGCAGCATCATTACTGCAGTGTCCACAAACCATGTGATACAGATGTGCTGGTTGGGGATTGGAATTGTAGTTCGATACATCTTGAGGAACCACATCAGGGAATACAAGTGTCATGGATGAAGGTAGGAAGATAGACCTGCCAATGCAGTGCAAGCGAAGGTTTTGGTTGTTGAAATCCATATTACTTTGGTTAAAACAGTTGGAGGCCATGCTCAAAAGTTCTCATTGATGGAATTGTCTACTCTCCATCCACCTGAGGCAAAAATCCCATTGCCTATCCCAGCTGAAAGCAAAGTGAATCAAGAGTTCATCTTCTAGCCCAAAGAAATACCTTTGCTCTCTCTTTTCAACCTTGTTAAGACAAATATTACCACCAATCTTAATCCAAGATATAAAATGGGGAAGCTGTGAGCTGCCCTTCACTAAGGCCATTTCTGCACTATACTGTTATAGTGCTATTATTCCACTTTCAACATCCTATGGAATCCTGGGGTTTGCAGTTTAGGGAGGGGCATTTAGAGTTGTCAGCCAGAGAGCTCTTTGGCCTCAGTCAACTACAAACACCAGAATTCCACAGGATGCTGAAAGTGGAATAATAGCACTATAACAGAGTAGTGGGAAATGGCCTGAGTTTCACTCAGCCCTAAGCATAATTCCATGTAGTTTGGTGATGAAAATTCTTATCTGAATTTTATCACTTCCATCAAACTACACCCACTTTTGGCTTTGACCAACACTGGATTTGACTGTGTCCACCATTGGCTCAGGGCCTTGATTGGCATTTTGCATAAGCCAAAAGCCCTTAAAAAAAATCCCAGTGCGTCATAGATAATTGAGGGTTTTCTGGACAAGGAAAGGAATGGTAAGGGAAATTTGTGGCAGCAGAGCTGGGGTTTTGGTGGGTGAAGGAAATGTGAATTTCTATGATCTGTCTGCAATCTCTCAATTATAGACGAGAGATATGGTGCTTTGGTATAGATGCTAGGACTGAGAGACTCATATCACTTACATCTTGTGACAAACAGCCCAGTGCATTGTATCCCAAAGTTACAGTTATAGTTTTAAGTCCCTCCAGTAGTTGGTTAATGTTGTAGTTATAATTTTCAAAAGTGTCTGTTTCCTTTTTTTTCTCAAAAAGTACCTAAATAGGAATTTATTGCTTTAAAAAAATCCTCAACCTTGAATGATTTGTGATCCAAGTTGTTCTCCTCCAACTTATTGCAAGAGCACAAGGCACAGCATGAACCAACACTTCAACATCTGAAATTCATCGCTTACAAAGTGAGGCCATCCTGTGACTATAAAAAATAATTTAAAAATTACAGATACATTGCAAAGGAAGTTATGTTATTCCCTCCTTAAGATAAAATTGTAAAGGAATCAAATGATAGCATTGTTGGTCAAGAGTCTAGATCAGCTACTTCATTAAGCATATTTAACTAAGTAGGGTCTTCTGGCCTGACAACCTCCTCCCCATCCTGCCTTATTAGGCATCAGCTGCTGCAGGCAATGGAGGTCTGTTCTCCTGTTGATAGGGATGCAGTGGAATAACATTTCCACTCTCCTCCTGCCAATGATTTCCAGTGTGACAATCAGAAGCAATCAGATCTCTGTTGCAATTCCTGGAACTCACTTGTGGGAGGGGGTGGAAACATCAGTCTACTGGGTCCTGATTGAGAGGAGGACAGACCTCCATTGCTTCCAGTAGCTAAGGCCCCATAAGGCAGGACCGAGGGACTTTTGTGATTCCTACAGATTCCCTACACTATTGCCGCGATCATGAATACATAGAGATTATGAATATTTATCAGTCACAATTACATAACTCTAGGTTATATGTTCATAATCATGATTCCAGCAATTATTTTTTAAAAGAATTTATTATAGATATCTAATTGTTTGTAAGTAATTACTTCCAGGCTCTGTGGCACCCGCTGGGAATAATTTTAGAATCCTCTCTATTGGGGTAATGGTGTTTGAAGCCTCCATCCTTCAGTCTCTTGGGTTCTTCATTGATCGCAAGATGTTCCCTGTCAGAACTCCGTATTTTCCATCCACATGGGATAATAATCCTCCCACTTAGCCCAGATGAAAGAGAAGAGCGTCAAGAACCTGTTCAGGCGTCAATGGCTTCCTCTTGTGTTGCTACAAGATTTACCTCTGAAGTGAGTCCAGAGGTTATTTGTCTGAAATAAATGACTGTAAGCTGTAGGCTCAAGGCCTGTTTTACGTGGGTTGGAAGCGATCAAGAGGTTTGTAAAGGGTGAGCGTTCTTAGGGTGCACCATCCCTAGCTCCATAAAGATACCTGTCACTCTCGAAGCATGGAAAGGGAAGGAGGCCATCAAAGCTTCTCTCATTGACCTGTGAGAATATAATGCTTTCTTTTATTTCCTCCTTGCTGCTTTGAAGAGTTTTTAGTTCGCACAGATCAATGTCCCAGCTGGAGAGTTTACTCAGCTGTTTCTGAGGTAATGCCTCTTGCCTGGGTTCCCTACAAAGCTTTCAAAATGTTAGAAAAAGTCACTGCACATCTCAGAGAGAGAGACACGTTGATTACAAGCATCTGGTGCTGGGGAGACCGTCAGGGGTTTATTTTTCAATGCAAATAACCCTACAAATGCCAGGGTATTATTTAAAGGGATTTTCTTATGGTTCAAAAGACTTCTGGGGAAAAACACCCAGCATGACTTAGATCAAACACCCAGCAGTAAAAACCTTGGAAGAAGTGGGTTTGTGTCCATCAAAGCTCAGGCAAAAATAAAAACCACTTAGGCCATTTCTGCCCTATACTGTTCTACGGCTATTATTTCACTTCCAACATCCTATGGAATCCTGGGGTTTGTAGTTTAGGGAGAGGCCTTTAGAATTTGCAGCCAGAGAGCTTTTTGGCCTCAGTAAACTACAAACCCTGGACTTCCACAGGATGTTGAAGTGGAATAATAGCACTACAACAGTGCAGTGAAGAAATGGTCTTAGTCTTAAAGGTGCTATGTTTCTTTCCTCCACCTCTTCCTTCCTCCTTTTTTTTTTGTAGCTGTGATGTCTTTCATGTTCTATATGTGAATTTAGTCAGAAGCATTTTAATATCCTCCAAGTGCCCTAATTTGGCAGGGACAGTAATGAGTAATTTTCTGTTCGTCCCACTTTTTCAGTTGGTTTTAAAGTGTCTCAGTTTCTTTCTCTGCTGTCCAAATTCTTCCTTTGTCCTGAGCTTATTTCAGTTGTTACATTTTTAGTTCAAAGTGCAAAAGTACCCTATAAGACTCACTTTTCCCCCCAAAGAATACTGTTTGAAAATGGGGTGCATCTTATACACCAGTGTGTCTTATACATCAGCAGATAGTATTTGCTGATGTATAAATGGGGTGTGTCTTATACACCAGTGCATCTTATATGCCAGCAAATACAGGTAGTTTGTACTCAACCTAGCAGCAGGGAGAGGAGAGGGCAGAGTATTACCTTTCCCAGTAGTCTCAGGTAAAAGCAAACTGCTGCAGACTTTCCCAGCTTGTGTGTTCTTCCTCCTTAATAATATTTGCCATCATGGCAATACTCTGACATTGCTTAGTCACACATGTCTCATTGTGCAGTATCCCAAAGTGCTAGATGCTGTACGAAAATTTGGAGAAGAAGAAACCTATGGGACCCAAAATCTTACACCATGGCTGTGTAGCCTTAATCTCTGCATGCAGATTGAGCTAATCACCACTTGTTCTGAATGGCAACATTAAGAGACTGAACAAAGGCACCAAATGTGCAACTCAGTACAGAATATACACAATGCACTTGAAATGTACATCTATGAACAGCGCATGTCCATGCGCAGTGCACAATGTGTATGCATGTGCAATAGCACTGCATATCCAACACTATTTCTGCACACTTGATCTGAATGTGAACATAATGCATGGAAAAAAAGATGCCAATCCACCTCCTTAGAGGATCTTATATGAACCAGATTCTGATCAGAATCTGCCTACAAGTTTCAGGTCCAAAAGTTAAAAACATTGCAAGTTGAAGAGGACAGGATGGGACAGGACAAGAAAGGAGGCAGATCATTCAGGAAAACTAAGCTGAACAGCTTATGAAACTGAGATGGGAAATTAGTGATCCTCTAGATCAGCTGGAGTCCAGGAATGTCTGGGGGTTCGCGGCGGGGGGGGAGTTTGCAAGATCCTGCTACTGGACACCAACAGGGATGCAGCAGCAGGTGTGTGTGTGCAAGTGCCAAACCTGTTTCCTTGTTTGCAAACAAGGGAGCAGTTTGGGTGCGCATGCACGCCTGCCTACATTTTGCTATTGTATGCCTTCAGGTCACTTCCAATCTGACAAGATTTGTTCAGAAGGGGTTTGCCTTCCTCTGAGGCTGAGAGAATGTGACTTGCCCATGATCACTCAGTGTCTGAACGGGGCTTTGAATCGTAGTCTTCAGAGTTTTCTTTCATAAATAAATAAATAAATATTTTACTATTTAAATATTTTTTTAATATTTTACTATTTTAAATAAATTTAAATATTTACATCCAAATTTAAATATTTAAACCTTGAGTTAAGTCTTGGGAGAACCTTGACAACAAATTATATTTACAGGGAGTCCCTGGTAAAGAAAAGGTTAAGAACCTTTTATATGGTCTTGGCCATATACAGCTAACAATGTCCCTCCTAATGGGCCCTGTTGGTTGGAACTGATGGGAGGTGGAAGTTCATAATATTGTGCTGAGTTTGGCTTTTCCCATGAGTAGAAAGAGTTTCATAGATAACTTCTTTACCTCTTTTTTTTTTTAAATCAGTGGTAGGGTCTCTTTCTTTTTCTATCCTCTATAGTGCAGCTGGTTTCTGCTGGAAACCAATGAGGAAGGGTTGAAGTATCAGAAGTGCCAAGCAGAGGGATTATGGAGCTTTGAGTCCTTTTGTTGTCATCTCCCTTTCTCTTGTCCACATGCCGTTTCGCTCCCTGTTCCTCTCGCTTCCATTGCTAAATTGTAGATATCTGCTGTGGAATAGAATTGACCAAAGATGGCCATTTATCTTCTGCAAATTGTTTTTCTGGTTCCTGGAGAGAGATGCTCATGTCTTAGGCCATTTCCGCACGAGACTGTTATAGTGCTATGATTCCACTTTCAACATCCTCTGGAATCCTGGGGTTTGCAATTTCGGGAGGGGTCGGCCGGCCCCTCCCGAAATTGCAAACCCCAGGATTCCAGAGGATGTTGAAAGTGGAATCATAGCGCTATACAGTCTCGTGCGGAAATGGCCTTAGAAGCAGAGGCTTCTATTCCAGTAGATTACATGTACATGCAGGGGCCTTTCAGTTACACTTATATATGAGTACAGTGGGCCCTTGGTCTCCACTAGGACAGAGCTTTCCAAACTTTTCATGTTGGTGACACACTGTTTAGACATGCATCATTTTGTGATGCAGTAATTCAGTTTTACTAGCAAACCAGAGGCTAAACTAACCCCTTATAAGAGAGCCAGGTACATACATAAATTGTAATAATGAAATGTATGAGGACACAACATATCTCATGAAAACCTTTCATTTATATTTTTAAAAATATATGATTTATTTATAACATATACATTTCCAAGGCTCAGGTGGAGGGCTTGTTCTTGGCCCAGGGAGGTGACACACCCACATCCTTCAGGCGGCACACTAATGTGTCGCTGCACACCATTTGGAAAGCCCTGCAGTAGGGGTTTGGTTTCAGGATTGGTATTTGCTACAATATTGTTCCAAATCCACCAGGTTTTGGTATCTACCTCATGGATACCAAAATTTGTGGCTGCTCAAGTCCCATTATGGTGTAGTAAAATGACATCCCTTATATAATAAAATGGTAAAATCAAAGTTTGCTTTTTTGGATTTTTTTTTTTTTTTTTTTTGTGGAGGGGGATATTTTCAAGCCACGGTTGGTTGAATCCGTGGATACAGAATCTGTGCATATGGAGGGCTGACTGTACAACAGTGGCTGTTCCAGGGAAGCTTCTCTAGAGCGTTTTTCCACCTGTGGTATTTGCTCCTGTAGGAGAATGAAGACAGTGGGTTTCATCAAGGCACCTGCTTTATTTCTTGCCTCACTCCAGTAGGGGAATTGGGGTCTAGTGCTCTCTCTCTCTCTCTCTGTTCATATGTAAAATCCAGGTCCCATTCCTCTCACTCTGCTGCCTGAGGTTGGGAATGCATCTTGAGAAGGGCTGGCCCCTGATGCTCATATCTGTAACTCCAGTTTTCAGAAAGATACTTGTGCTTGGCCCTTTCCACACACGGACAAAGAAACGGTTGAAAACACGCAAAAATGGAGCTTACCTGAAACCTGGTAAGTCTGTCGCCACATGGAGCAGTGTGTTTTCGCTGCTCCACACTCGTCGGCATCCCGCGGTGTCCCGTGGCGCCTCAAATGGCAGCTCCCGGCTGGCGGAGGCTCTCCACCAACCGGAGAAGCTCGCCAGCTGGAAGCCCGCCCCGTCAGGTCTGTAGGCATGCCCTTGCGTGCGCCTGCAAATCTACACCAGGCACCGTGACGGGGCTGCATGCGGCTGCACGTGGCTGCACACCCCGTGCTTTTAAAAAACCTACTTAAAAGTGGTTTTTAAAAAGCACGCGGCGGCGCCACTTCCGGTTGCTCTAGCGTGGATTGGGGTGTGGAACTACGCAAAAGTAGTCCACCCCAATCCACTTTACAGTGTAGACGACCTCCGTCAGAGGTCGCTCTACACCATTTTTAAACCCCTGTGTGAAAAGGGCCCTTGTTTCTGTATAAAGAGAAGGACGGAATCATGTGACACTAAGACTGTTTTATTTCAGCCTAGGGTTTGGTGGATTCTGAAATGGGCTGGAGCCCACACAGACATCTAATGAAACTGAAAGTTTTGATGAAGTGTGTTAGCCTTAATGGTGCCACAAAACTCTACGTACAGAAACCTTAATATTACAGAGCTGGAAGAGATCCTGAATCTCTTTGCAGTTGGAGGCACTGAAAGAAAACTCAGCCTCATGTCTTGGCTACTCTGATTTGTCATATTGTGGCAACAACCGGCAGATGACGTCACAGGAATGGTCCTTAGTTGTACTGGCAGAGGACGAGGCATTATAAAGGAACTCTGTCGAACCTTTCAGACTAAGGCCATTTCCATACTACACTGTTATAGTGCTATTATTCCACTTCAACATCCTGTGGAATTCTGGGGTTTGTAGTTTACTGAGGCCAAACAGCTCTCTGGCTGGAAATTGTAAATGCCTCTCCCTAAACTGCAAACCCCAGGATTCCATAGTATGTTGAAATTGGAATAATGTCAGTCAGTGGAATAATGTCAGTAGTGCTAACAGTGTAGTGCAGAAATGGCCATAGTGAGAGAAAGAAATTTCTAGCGTAAGCCTTTGTGGACTCTGGTCCACTTCATCAAATGCAAATCTTGTGCATTATATGACATGCATTATCCGATGGAAATCAGGGGATGTGGAGTCCACAAAATCTTAGGCTGGAAGCTGGCACCAAAGGTTTTTGGTGTGACCCGGCAACAAAGGCCAATGTTTCTTCAGCCCTCCTTCACCATTCTCCCAATGCTGATGCTATTCAAAAACCCTTCCAGCTAGACTGAGGATGAAGAAAAGGAGAACTGGAGGGCATAAAAAGACTTTATAAAAGGGAGATTCTTCGACACAGGCTTTGTTAACTAAGATATGCTGGTGTGTCTTTTTACGCCGATAGAAACTGACACAGCCATGCCTTTGAATAGTATTCTATTCTGTGCTAGTCAGGCCTCATGCTGTGTTCATTGCAGGACACCTCATTTTAAGAAGGATAAAGACAAGTTGGAACAGGTTGAGAAATGCACAACGAGACTAGGCACCATGATATCCAGGAAGGATATTGACAAGTTGGAAAGTATCCAGAGGATGGCGAACAAAATGGCAGAAGGCCTGGAAACCATGACCTATGAAGATATGCTTAGGGAGGTGGGTATGTTTAGCCTGGAGAAGATTAAGTGACATGATAGCTATCATTAAATATTTGAAGAGATGTCAAATGGAAGATGAGGCAAGCTTGTTTTCTACTGTTCTAGAAACTAGGACACAGAAAAATGGCTTCAAACTTCAGGAAAAGAAATGCCACTGAAACGTTAGGAAGAATTTCCTGACAATAAGAGCAGTTCAAGAGTGGACTGCACTGCCTCGGAGTGTCAGGCAGTCTCCTTCTTTGGAGGTTTTTAAATAGAGACTGGATGGCCATCTGTTGGGAGTGCTTTGATGGTGTATTCCTGTATGGCAGGGGCCCTTGTAGTCTTTTCTAAGATTCTATGATACTAGATATGGAGAACAAAATATATGAGGAAAGGTTGAAGGAGCTGAGCATGTTCAGTCTGAAAAAGAGAAGATGGAGAGGTAACATTGTTCTACTCTAAAGGGCTGTCACAGAGTGAAGGGTACAGGTTTGCTGCCCAAGAGTGTAGGACCAGCTGTAATGGTTTGAAGTTACAGGACCGTAGATTCTGATTAAACATTAGAAGGAACTTCTTGATGGTAAAAGTGGTTCAGCAATGGAACCAACTGCCTAAAGAGATTGGACAGCTACCTGCTGGTAATGCTCTAGCTGGAAAATCCCACACTGAGCAGGAGATTGGACTTGATGGCCTATAGGGCCCCTTCCAACTTTATGATTTAACTAGTGTATATACCCGGGATTGCCCAATATTTTATTTTCTCATAGATAATACTTGTTAGAAAGATTTGAATCCTGTGTCTCTAATTCCCCAAACTGTCTTATCCAGTACCTGTAACTTTCCCCCATATTCCCCAATCCAATCTGTATTCAGAGTTATTAACATACACAAGTTGGGTTCCTGAGGGAATACACTGCCCTCCTCCTTGCTGATAGGTCTCATCTCCATAGCAACCAGCCTATTCAATACACAGTTGACTGAGGCCCAAGAGATCTCTGGCTGAGAATTCTAAAGGCCCCTCCCTAAACTGCAAACCCCAAGATTCCATAGAATCTTCTTAGGCAGCCGATCATATGAGGTCTTTGCCTGACATAGACAAACGAACGTTGACTTCAATATATTTGATTATTTTAGTGTACTACAATTGCAGAGGATTGGTTAGTGTGTAAATGCATTTTTTTGCTTGCTTTACAGGCACCATGAATCTTCAGAAGCTGGTGGATCTAGTGTCAGCAGAATAGTGAATATACTCTGGGTTTTCATCCAAACTTAAAATGTGCTACCCGAAGTGCTGAAACTGTTTTGGAGATAGGTTTCAGTACCTTGGATTGCTCCTTTAAAGTGCAGATTAAAACCCTGTGGAGTCACTCCCTCACTGATATCTGAGGCACCAACGCCCATGGCCAAAGATATCTTCCTGCACTGCTCAGCCGAAGTGAATGGGCACTTAGGTGGAGTTTACACTGGCATGGAAAGAAACTTTGGCCAACCTTAGGCTTACACAACCATGGAGCTTGTGAATACCTGGTTGTGGCTTCCTGCTTTAATTGTGAATTCCTGCATGCCAGGGAATTGGACTAAATGGCCCTTCTGATTTGTTCCAAGATCCCATGATTCTGTCATTCAAGGAGCCGGCATACCACTAAGGTCATTTCTGCACTACATTGCTATAGTGCTATTATTCCACTTTCAATATTGTAGTGCTATTATTCCACTTTCTATTCCTATGGAATCCTGGGGTTTGTGGTTTAGGGAGAGGCACCTTTGGCCTCAGTAAACGACAAACCCTGGAATTCCACAGGATGTTGAAAGTGAAATAGCAGCACTATAACAGTATAGTGCAGAAAGGTCCTAAAACTGACATGAAAAAGAAGCTTAACTGAGATACTGGCCCTTCACCCAAAGGAAGATGAGAGCAGGATGCATTTCCCATAGTTTATGTTTGTATGCCTCTGCTTTTTCTTTTCTCTGACAAAGGACTGCTTGCAGCTGCATTGGCTGAGATATTCTCTTACACAGTTACTTTAATTTCATCAAGCTGGCTGTTTATGCAATTAATTCTTTCCAGTTAATCATGGGCTGTGCCTGGTTTTTCCAGAGCTGAGTCACTGCCGAAGGAAAGTGTTGGTCTTTGTTCAAAGGCTACTTGACATGGCTTTAAGGGGCTCATAAAGTGAGGCCCCAGAGCTGACCTTCAAAATAACTAGTGAAATGAATTTGTCACCTTCAGTTCATTAACACATTCAGCACAAATTTGAAATTCATTATTTTAATTATTAAACACCAGTGCTTTTAAATGTAATGGTTAATGTTCCCTGTTACGTTAAATGGTTGCTAGCGTAATATTTGTTATGATTACTGCAATGTATTTATTTTGTAATTCCGTTGTTAATGCTTGCTAGTTCACACCAAAAACCTTGCCGAAATGCACCTCAAAACATTTGTACATTTGTCTATTCTGGCTAGCAGTTATTATTACTATTATTATTAATGGTATTATTATCCTGCCTTTCCCCAATTTGGGACTCAACATGGCTTACAGCCATGGCATGAGTCCTACGACTGAATTTCAGGGTGATGGGCACGATCCAGAGAGATCAATTGCCTTAGCTAGTTTTCGTAATAGAGTATGAAAGGAACCTTTTGGTCTTATCTAATCTAGAAGGTCTTCCTATGTTCCTGAGGGCTTCTTTAGTAAGACCACAGAGATGTTTTAATGAAAATCACAACCTAAGGCTCTGTTGACTGTGACATGCTGAATTTGGAAAAGTTCCTTTTCTGGACAACAGTGTCCAGCATTCCACCTGCCAGCATAGCCAAAGTAACTTTCCAAAACTCTGATGGCATGACATTACAACTGTGTTTGAGGGAAAATAATCTATATATATATTTTAAATCTGATCCCAATCCTGACCTAAGATCATACACATGCCAGGAAAAAATTACTGCAGAAGGGAAGGTTGCTGTAAAGGTTTCCTTCCTGACTGTTGTGAGCAATGGAACATAGCTTGCATTCCTACAGACTAGATTGTCCCCTTTGACTACCATTGTTTTCTACAGAAATATCACTACCTCAGCTCATCATAGGAAGACACTACAGAATCTCCAAAATCATATTTCTGGTACCTTTTTGCAAGAATCTGCAGATCCTATCAGAATGTGCATTTTTAGAGATGCCAGGAACACAATAAAATAAATAAATTTTGAAAAGAGTTTAACTGGCAAAAAGCACATATATTAGAACTGCTGTTATTGCTTTCATCAAATAGAGGGTGCCCTCTGAAATTTTCGGCAGCCATTGTGTCCTGGTCCTTCACCATCTAAAACTTGATTTAAACATTCATATTAAGCTTTGCAGGTTAATCCTGATTTGAAATTTGTAAAAACAATACTTTTCAAGGAAGAAGCAAGGCAACAGTGGGATAGGGAAGATAACACCAAGGATTTTTGCTATTTCCATTATTACAAGTTTGTGTATCATTTATTCTCAGCAAAGTATGGCAGTATCTACCATTACACCTTATGGTGACATGCATAATCAACTCTGAATGTCTCAACTGCAGTGTTCTAACTGCATCCACAGAGAAAACCAACAAATGTAGTTTACAAATGTTTTTTGGAAAGCATTAAATTTGATACCAATGGAGTTAGAAATGCATGGAATAGCCTGTTGGACTGCCCTGTGCAAACCAACCAGTGGAAAATGGTCTTTGTTTCAGTATCTAAAAATCTTACATTTATCAGCAAAAATTAATGTTTCAGGTATATTGGACACCAAGTGGTTTTTTGAGCCAGCATGTTGTACTGGTTAGAATACTGAAATAGGACTCTGGGAGACCAGGATTCAAATTTCTGCTCAATCCTGGAAATACACTGGGCACATCACACACTAAGAGAAAAACAATGTCAACTCCCATTTGAACAAATCTTGCAAGAAAACCCCATGATAGGTTTGTCTTAGTGTCACCATAAGTTGAAAATGACTGGAAGGCACACACACATACCCTAGGTCTTTTTGGAAAGAACCTAGCTACTTTAGCAAAATGTTAGTACCATATGATGTCAGCATGAAAAGTGATCATTCCTTTCTGAGTGGATGTACTGCAATGTACTAATTTTCTGTTATATTTGTAGATGTGTGCATACTTTTAAACTGTATTAAAAGTAGAGTACAAAACTGCAACTTGGAACTTAACTGGTGCTCAGCTTGGTTTGATCCTCTGCATTCGACTCTCTTTAAAGGACTCATGCTCCAAGGTTGGAAAAACAGAAATTCGTCATCCATCACTCAATGGTCAGAAGATCTCAGCGCTTTATCTGTACTATAGATATCAGCTCTGGATATGGTCATCCAATGTTCATGAAAATGCTTAGCCAGTTTTCATAGCCTGTATATTTTCTCCCCATCTGCTTTTCTCCAGTCCTTGTGTTTAGATTTTAAGAATCCAATTAAAAACTGATTTCATTCTTGACATTATCAATCGCTAAAAAAAGAGAAAGAAACATGCCTGTTCAATTCCTAAGTACAATGTTTTTAAAATGTAGGACAATATCTTTATTGGAGTGATAAAATATTACTAAGATTACCCTTGTAATGTTGTTTTGGTGATCCAATAAAGGTAGAACCCAACCTTGATTTTAATTGCTAATTATGCATCCCTAATATTCTCAGTCTGGACATGAAACACCTCTCCCCAGCAAATGAGCAATCCAGATAATGTCATATGAGTGAGTAATACCTGGCAAACAATAATAATTTGCATGATAGTTTTGAGTGAAAAGAAAATCTGACTGTGCCAATGGGGGAGTGGGAATAAACAGATTCACCGTCTCTTTTTAAACAGGCCTCTCATTTTCCAAGAGCCATCAAAGCGGGCTGCAGCTGTTGTTATGTAAAAGTTAAGAGTGTGTTTGCCTTGAACAATTTGCTGGTGTCAGTTTGTGTTTGGCATCACTGAAATTACAAGCAGGCCAACTCCCCCTCAGTTGGACAGTCCTTCTAGGCTGTCTGAATTTCTCCCGGTGATTGTGAAGCTGGATGGACAGGCAGTAATGGGCTTTGCGGTCTCTCAGGGAAAACCTTTGGTGGGCTGGAAGATCTCTCTCCAGGAGGACGGCTAACATCCATTTTGTTTGTCTGAGTAATCTCTGAACTCTGTTGTCCTTTCTCTGTGGTTTTGGGGTCTGCCTCAGCTCCTGCACCAATGTCTGTTTTTGATAAGTGCATGTCAGAGTCTGGTGGTGTCTCCTGGGATTCCAGCAAGCGAAGGCAGGCTGAGATCACACCGTTTTCCCACTGAGCTTTCTTTCTCTGTTTCTGGCTGTTTCAACAAACTCAATCCCTGAGGAGTGCAAGGCTGTGTTTCGGTTCCCTCAGGACCCCTCACCGGTTTTATCTCGGTCCACACAAAGGTGCCGTGTTTCTACAAAGGGAAACAAAATTGATGTTAACCAGGGGTCCATAAACAGTGAGGAGATGCAGCTGCTTGTGCTGAGTTCATTTATTAGCTCAAGTGCTGGCACAGCATCCCTTTTCCTCCCTCTGGCCCACAGCCTACATTTTGATAGTGGAGAGTAACAGAAGGAGGGCTGAGCCATCAGCTTTTTCATCCATAAAATGGGGAAGGGCATGAAAACTTGGACAAAGAGGCAACAAGTGTGAAAGGGGGAGGGATTGCACCTCCTAAATTGCCCTTCCTTTTCTTAATCCCCAGCTCTTGCTTTCTGGGGTTCTCCTACCCACAGCATGTACTGCTTGGATCTTATCTCTACTGACCAAACTCTATTCCCATCAGATTTCATTTCTGGCTACCAGAGTTGCTATGGATACCATTCTAAACCATTTTGCTTTGTGCAAGCCAAAAGATTTACGACCAGTTTCCAAATGAGTTTGGCCATTAAGGCTGCAGGAGAAGAACAAGGATTACTTTGAAAAAGAGAAAAGAAAAATAAGAGGTGTGGGGAGGAGGAATAGAAACAAACAGGGCTTTGTCTTCTCACAATATTTTGCTGGTAAGATGCTTCTCTGGAAACACGATTTCAAGTTTACTGGATTGAATGGGAATCTTCAGGGCAACCTGGACGGCCACAGCCTCACCTTTCATAGTGCTTTCTGATTCTCCTCCTCTCCTCCCTACCCTCAAAGTCAAGACCGACCCCTCCCCACGTCCATTTCTTATTCAGAGGCTGTCACTTCTTCAGCTCCATCCTGATTAGTCCTGTGCTGTTCTTTTCCATCTCTCTTACAAATGTCCCAGTTTCTCTTTCCTCCTCCCACATTCCCTTTTTGCTCACAATTTACTTTAATTACTGCAGATTGAGTTCCAAGTGCAAAAGTGACTCAGTGAGAGGACGGGGGAAATCTTCCTCTTCCCAGTACGCTCAGGTAAAAGCAAACTACTGCAGCTCCTCTTGGCTTGTTCTTTCTCATTAATAACTTTTGCCATCTTGACCACTCTCTGATGTTGTTTGGTTATGCGTGTTCCTGCTTTCATCTGTGAAATGCTGGAGGGCATGCCACACAGCTGGTGCTAGATGGGTATCAAGCAGTAATCATCATTTTAATCTTTCACACTTTCAGTAAGCCTGCTCTCAACATTTCTTTTGCATTCTCATGTAAGCAACGCACAAAATGCTGGATGGAGCTATGCACACAAGAGCAGGCTCAGTTTTAAAAGTCTAGGGATCGCTGGGAAGAGGAAGTGGACATAACCCTACTTAGTAATATATATATTAGTATTTAACAGATGCCATCTATTACTATGGGGAAAATTAAACCATCTGGGGATACTGTTATGTCAGAGCCAAAATAGTACCCTGTCCGTGATATTAGATGACTAATTTCCACAGAATGAGATGCTATGAGGATTATTACTGTACCCTACCACCCCTCCTGCAAGATATGCAGTTTTCATAAACTGGACTTATTAATAGAGAACATGATAGAAGTCACACAGACTGCAGAACATGATTCAGTGTCAAGCTGACCTGAGACGTGTTCAGGGTCATAAGTCCAGAGAGGATTAGGCAGGAAACCTGACGCTGATGGGTTTATGCTAAACCTTTTACTACTCCAGGCCTTTTCATTTCTGAATACAATGAAAGACAAACTGCCAAGATTGATGATCAAGCAGAGACCATCTCTTGATCTTATCCTATGGAGATATTCCCTATACACCCTATCTGACCGAACATTAAGAGATTGTCATGAGTCTCATCAATGTTTTGTCACTCCAGAGTTAATAAGCAATCAGCCCATTCTGGACCCCTTTGTCAGTCCCATGGGAAAGCCATTATGTCAATGTACCCCTTCAGGGTGCAGAATAGGGTGCAAAAACCTCAGCTTTAACCCCAGCCATTTGCAGTACATTAGACATAGTATGTTGTACGTAGTGCCCCAGACTGTTGTTCCTCCACGCTACCCTCAGACCCTGTCTGGGACACTATGCTGTGATCTCTTCTTCAGGACTGGTAACTATCACCTTTTCTACCCACTCTCTCTCTGTCCAACCTTTCTTGCCTCACTTTCTGATAGCCTTGTATGGTTCTTAAGAGTATCTGACTTCTCGTATGTTTCTCAATTTGAATAAAATTCTTTGTTTAATTTTAACTGGAGTCCTCTCTATAGTTAGCACTGATATACATAGTTGAAAAGATCCTGCCGTTAACCTCCTCTTGCAGGATTCCTTTGAACTATAATTTCCCCAAATTCTCAGGAGATGCTGGCTTTGGGGGTAAACCCCAATATCCTCCACCTCTTAGGGTAACAGGATTAGGGTTAACTGATCCTCTTGACAAGGTTTTATTGAAATTTGCATTGTCTTTTAATGAACCGTAAAGGTTTGTAACTCACTAGATTGTTTGTTTTTAAATAGCACACCCCAGCTGTTTTTGTATGGTATTTATTTTGCACTGGTTAGGATTGCCAAACTGAAATCTGGAGAGGTCTCCTGTACTTTTATTGGGCAGGAGTTACTCATCATGCAACCAGGTAACCAGCAACACCTGCTGACATTCACTCCTTGAAATAGCCATTAAAGTTATGGGAGACCTTTCCAGTTTTCACTCTTTCAGCTTTAGTACTGGCTTTAATAACTGAGAGCCAAAGTGGTGTAGTGGTTTGAGCATACTCTGGAGACCAAGGTTTGAACCCCCACTTGGCCATGGAAACCCACTGGGTGACTCGCTCGGCCTCAGAGCAAGTCAAAGGTAAAACCCTCTCTGAATAAATCTTACCAAGAACACAATAAGGTTGCCTTTCTGTTGTTGTTGTGTGCCTTCAGTGATTTCCAATTTATGGTGACCCTAAGGTGAACCTACCATGGGATTTCTGGGGCTGAGTGTGTGTGATGTGCCCAACTTCACCCAGCGGTCTTAGGGTCACCATAAGTTGGAAACAACTTGAAGGCACATGACAACAACAAAGATCCCTTGAGTTCATTTATTTAATTCCCTTTCTCCTCACATTGTTGAGAAAGGGGGAGATATAAATGACTAAAAAAACCTCAACAACAGTTCCTTATAAAATACTAGCATATATATCCCAGTGTTTTACAGGATTTTATTTTCTCATAGATAATACCTGTTAGAAAGATTTGAGATCCTGTGTCTCTAATTCCCCAAACTGTCTTATCCAGTACCTGCAACTTTTCCCCATATTCCCTAGTCCAATCTGTATTCAGAGTTATTAACATACACAGGTTGGGCTCCTGAGGGAATACACTGCCCTCCTACTTGCTGCTAGGCTTCATCTCCATAGCAATCAGCCTATTCAAGACAGACACAGTTGACTGAGGCCCAAGAGCTCTCTGGCGGAGAATTCTAAAGGCCCCTCCCTAAACTGCAAACCCCAGGATTCCACAGAATCTTCTTAGGCAGCCAATCATATGAGGTCTTTGCCTGACATAGACAAACAGACAAGCTTTGACTTTTATATATTAGATAGTACTGGTTGTCCCTCAAAATAACAAATCTCACTTGTATTGTTCTATTTCCTTCAAACTGACTCTGACATATAGCGACTCTATCATGTATTTATGCAGAGGAGGTCTGCCGCTGCCTTCCTCGGAGGCTGAGAGACTGTCATTTGCCCAAGGTCACCCAGTGGATTTCCATGGCCAAATGGGGATCTGAACCTTGCTCTCCCCAAGTCCTAGTCCAACACTCAAACCATTTAATATATCTCATTAATATACAATCAAGCTGGTCATACATACACAATCTGCCTCACATGTACCTCTCTTGGTCATACTGAACTATTTGTTCCCCATCCTACGTCCTTTATTCACACCATGGTTGGCCAACTGCTGTATTTTTGGCAACCACACCCTTCTTCCAGGCTGTGGCCTGGAACAGTTTTGAGCCACATGAACCAGGCTTTCTCTGAGCAGTAAGATATCAGTATACAGGAAAAGAGATTCCATCTAAACATTAGGAAGGACTTCCTAACGGTAAGAGCAGCAGTTAGACCAGCGGTTCTCAACCTGTGGATTGTGACCAGTTTGGGGGTCGAACGACCCTTTCACAGGGGTCGCCTAAGACCATCAGAAAATACGTATTTCTGATGGTCTTAGGCTCCATTCCCTCCTCGGTAGTGATGCGCAAGCGCTCACCATGCGCTCACGTCCTCCTGCCCCCTTTGGTGGGAGCGCGTGTGGCTGCACACGGTCCTGCCAAAGGGGGCAGGAGGACGTGAGCGCATGGCTCGAGCTTGCGCAGCACCACTCCTGGGCCTTTCTGCATGTTACCTGATCACGGAGGTGGGGGGTGCCGTTCGCGCAAGCAGGTTCTTGCGCAAGGTGCTCTCTTCGCTGCTTCTTTGTCCCGCAGCTGGCTTCCTGGTCATGCGACCACCCTGCCCCTTCCTTCCGCAGTGCAGCCTGGGTCGCGGCATTAGGAAGGCTGAGAACCACTGAGTTAGACAATAGAATACCCTGTTTTCAAGTGTAGTGAAGTTTCTTTGGAGGTTTTTAAACAAAGGCTAGGTGGCCATCTATTAGGAGTGCTGAGATTTGCATTCCTGCATGGCAGAAGGTTGCACTCGAAGGCCCTTGTGGTCTCTTCCAGCTCTATGATTCTATAGCCAACCCAGAACAAGGTGTGTGCTGTCTTTTATTTTAAAGGTTTTACTACTGCCAAAATAAGGAATGATTTTTCTGAAGAAAAATAGGCCAGCTTTCAGAAAGCTGAAGGATTTATTATGCTGAAATATTGGTACCTCTTCTTTTGTAAGAGAGAAAATACACTTCTAGTATTTCCCCCATTATCTCTAACTTAAAAGTCTGCTAACTAACTGACATAAAGAAAGGAACTATGAAATTACCAGAAATCTGAGATATTTAAATTGAGACAGCTAAATAATAAACAAACACAAATCTAACTGCAGCTATGATCCAAAATGATTTTTTAAAAATGTGTCCTAGTATATAGCAGGAAGTTATTGCTATTTTTAAATAAGGATTTCATTTATTCTTTGTAGAAATCCAAGGATTAAAATATTTTAGAAATATATTTTGTCTGCCTTTCAAGTGATAAGGGGGCTCCATCTGGAACTGATCCTCAAAGCTAGTACAGACCTTCCCCATTTCTACTCAGGTCTGTTCTGCTGAGTTCAAGGGAGTTTATTTCTAGATAATTTAAGCACACTTTCTCAGCCTCAGAGGAAGAAAATGGCAAATCTCCAAATGACTTGAAGGCACACAAAAACAATTATATAGTCCTAGCCACGTGGCATTTGCTCTCCAAGGCGTAGGCTGATCTTTGCTCACATTACAGTAGTAGCTGCGGTGAATCTCTTGTATTCTGATGCTTTGTCCTAGTGAAAGCAACATACCGCACCCAATATTTTCATACCTTGTCTTTCTAAAAACCTGAAGGCCAAGATGGCAGCAGGCATACCATTCATTTGTTAGTACCAAATGCTGGTAATTCTAATCAGCACAAGAGCGTTTCCTTGCGCTACTAGAACAATGAGTTGGAGACTGTGGTATAAACATACGCTTCAGGCTTCCTGCTGGACTTTAATAGCACCGGATACACATGGCCTCACCTTCCCTTGATACGGGATACAGGGAGTTGCTCTGGCATCATAATGATGTTTGAAAGTGATCTGTTCCTGGAAAAGTCTTGGGAGTCTGGTCGGCGGTCGTGGAGAAGCGAGTGGAACTGTGATATCAAGCAGTCAAAACATATTGTGGCATTAAGTACACTGCATTCTGAAATAGTGTGAAATTAAGATACACTATCTAAGTTAGGGTGCTAAAGCTTTCCAGTCCTAAGGGCTACACACATACACACACAGACACACACAGACACACACACACACCAGTAGAAGCTAGTGACTCCCATGTCAGTGGCGGAGGGGACATCAGATCCACTTTGGGATTTAGTCTGAACTGTAAACAAGTTACCTAAGATGCTATTCCTTTTTGGGGGATGGGGTTCATTTTTATTTCCAGTTTCTATAGTGATGATTTAGCTGTGAGTTCCTGTATTGGAGAAAGGGTTCAGCACTTCGGATAGATCCTTTAAAGCTGGGAATAAAACCCAGAGTCAATTCACTCTGCTCAGACACATGCTTTTGACCCCTGCGCACCTCTGCATATGCACACTGATTTGTGCCTCTTTCCATGAACTGCTACACCAAGTTAGAGTGCTCTCTTTCTGGTTCAAACAGGAATAGCCATCATGACTACTATCTTCTTATCCTCTGCAAAGTTTTCCACTCTCTTTTGAAACCATCCAGGCTGGTACCCATCACTACACCTTGTGACAAAAAGGGAGAGAAGGACTTTCCTTATTCTGTTGTTGAGATGGTCCTTTTTAAAACTAGTGATCTCAAGAACTGAATTGTTTGACCTTCTGCATGCAAAGCAGGTGCTCTGCCACCAAGCTTTATAGTCTCTGCCCACCCAACAAGGCTCAGGTTGAGTAGCTGCTGAGAGCCAGAATTGCTTAGGAACCCATCATATGAAAGTCACAGTTATCCTCCTGTTTCTTTCATCTAGCACAGGGCATGATCCACATAAAGAGAGAGAATCATGTGCCAGACATACCCTTTGTCCTGGGGCAGGAAGCTTTCTCCAGACATTTGACTTAGCAGCCTTACCAAGCCCTGGCACGAAGCAAGTATACAGCCCAGAATTATGAGTGTTTTCATAATTCAAGTGCTATGTTGCCTTCCAATCTGCACATCACCCATTTCTCTCCTCCTTCTCCTCCTCCTGTATTCAGTAAAACATTCAAACATACTACAACATTGACTCTTAAGCTATCTGATTGTAGTAAGGCTTGCTTTTTCTCCTCATAGACTGGTATGGCAGCTTCCCCAGTCAGCTCAAGCACCCTGTCACTCCACTCAGCTTTGCCTTCTCGTTTAAAACACCACATTTATCTGAAAAGGGCAAAGCCCTGCAGTTGTTATTGAGAACCCCTTTAATGATCTATGGTAGTGTGGTCCTGTCTGGCTATAACTAGTGAAAATCATTCAGCTGAGTCAAATGTATAAAAGTACAGTAGAGTCCCGGTTATCCGACCTGCGGTTATCCGACGCCCTCAGGCCCGCCCTGACATGCCCCAAAATGACGGCCACCACGGGGCTCCATGTCATCCTTCATTTCAGTTATCCGACCCTGCGCCCACCGGTTTAGGTCGGATAACCAGGACTCTACTGTATACTGTAATCTTTATTAAATTAACAACCAGAATAAAGAACTGGTCACACTTCCTGACCAGATTCAAAAATGGGTTGATTTCTCGCTTGCCTCTCTCTCTCTCTCTAGGCTTTCTCTGAGAAAACACACCCTCTTACTCACCCCCCCACTCCCCACCCCCTACCCCCCAGCTGACTGATAATCTCTTTGGTTGAAGGACCAACTCTTAGCCTTCCTCCCAGAAGTCTGTCAAAACCAATTCAGTGTGCCTTCTATATATACACCTTTCCCTCTCAAGCCACCAAACTCCCCTTCACACTAATGGGCTAGGTATCTTGAGTGGCTGTTCTGGTTGCCTGACACCCAGGATGGCACTCTCTCAGACTCCTGTCACACTGATGTATGCAACTGGCAGTGATTTCTTCCCAATATGCCAGGGACCAGCATAATATTTGTCCCTATAGGCTACCATTGTTGGTTTCTTTCTTGGAACTCATCATAGATCAGCAGCAAATAGCTTGTGGACCAAACCCCTCTATGGGTCCACCACTTTGAGCAGTACAGTAACGTTCTACATGAGCCAACTGTTTGAGGATGAAAAAAAAATTGGTGCCATATTCTGTTCCTCAACTATGAAGATCATTTGGGAACCTTCAGCAAGTATCTACCTTTGAGTTCCTAAACTAGGAGCCCTTTTGCACTGCATAATTATAGCACTATGATTCCACTTTGACTGCCACAGCGATATTCTGTGGAATCCTGGGATTTGTAGATTAGGGAGGGTTACTCAGAATTCTGAACCAGAGAGCTCTAGTGTCTCACCAAGCTACAAACCCAAGCATTCTACAGGATGCAGCTGTGGCAATTAAAGTGGAGTCACAGCACTATAATTGTGTAGTATGAAAGGGGCCCAGGTGTAGGGAATGCATGTCCTCCAGAGGACACAACTCTTACTACCATACCAATGATAAGAGATGATAGCGTGGCAGCCCACCAATATCCGAAGGGGCCCCATATTCCTCATTTCTGGTCTAGACTATACCCTAGGCTTCTGATCAGTTTTAAAGAGTGGGTACTATTCCTGACAGTTCCCCATAACTACACCCCTCAAGGACAGTCCAAAAATGCTGGCATCTCTTTTGTAAAGCTAAAAGGTCTTAGCAACCAATTCACACCAAGCAAACTGGTTATGATGTCAATAACAGATAATTGACCACACTATGTTGTTGCTGGGAACATCTATCTTCATCTTCACAACTTCAGCTCAGCTCAGAAGAAACAGGGATGCCTGAGATGGAAGTCAGATGGCATCATTGTTCCTATTAATCAAAAAAACCTGATGCTTTGATCCTGCTGGAGTTGGGGCAAAGGGAGGTGTAGGGGATAGAGATTTGGGCTAGAATGACTAGGGAGACCCATTTTAGCTCTTCATGAAGCTCACAGGATGATGTTGGGCAGAACTTTCTTAGCAGAGCCTCTCTTATGAATTTCTGTGACAATTAAATGGGGTAGGGAAGAATCACATTCAGGGGAAAGCAGAATATCAATGTAATCCTAATTCTTCCCGCTGCAAGACTTCAAAAAACCAAGCATTTTTTAAAGCTATTCTCAGTCTGGGGACTCATTCTGGGCAAAATTTGCATGTGCTTATTCTGAACAGAAAGCAAAATTTTCTGTACAGGAAACAGCCTTTGCCGCACAGAACATAATATTTCTGCGTAGAAACATTCTGGGTCCTTCTGCGGCAAACAGAATTTTTTTCTGTTCTGACAGGCTTTTATGAACTTACTGCATGGGCTTTTGATATCTTTTATCTTTTGCCTTTTTAATGGATTGGTTTTTAAAAAAATTAATACTAAGAAGAGTTTAATTTAATTTTAACAAGTTTTTGTATACTTTTACTTATGTCTTTGTATGTGGCCCTATCTGCATTTGTTTTAATTTTTGTAACCCATCCTGAATCCTAGCTTTGAGGAAACAGGGTAAGGTCCCATTTTGGGGGTCCCCAATATCAGTGTGGTTTGGATGGGTACAATACCTAATTGGCATCATATGTAATTGGCAACACATTTTATTGGTTCTGATATCAAATTCAAGCCTGAAAGGTGACAGAGAGGTCAAACCGAGCGAGGGAAAGAATTTGACTGTAAATGTGAGAAGCATTGGTCAACTCCAAAATTCCTCCAGGTAAGACTGAGTAATTTGTCTGCAAATACACATTATTCCTGTGGATAATAGGCTTAAATAGAAGCTGGAATTTTCCAGAGAATCCAACTGTGAGGAGCCCACCAGGACACTGATTGACAGATATCCATCCCTTGTACACCTGGATTCTTTCCTCTGTCCTCACAGCACCCACAATAGACAGCTATTACAACACTCATCATGTCTTTGTCAATCAAAGCACTAAGCCCATCAACAGGCGAAAGACTCATTGTCCACAACAGGTTCCCTTTGTCTTGCATCTGGAATCTTCACAGCCACAAGCCATTTTCAGGGTACAAATACCTCTGATTTGAAGATGCTCAGTGCAGTCTCTTGAAGGTCTACCCATCACTCTGTCCATCTGGCTCCTGAATGAGAACTGCCCTTAGGTCCTACCTTAGCCAAAATACATTTCTGCTCTTCACTACTCTTCTGGACTGGTAATTATAAATCCCCCCAAATCCCTCAGCCTCTCTATAATTTTTCCTCCTTTTCTCTTTCAGCTAGCTCTTGTGTGAATATGTGATTGTGTGCATCTTGTGTGCATGCATGAGTGAATTCCCCTCAATAAAACACAATTCTAGCTTATTTCTGAATCCCTGGCTGGCTCTTTTCCTGCGTGTGCCCTGGTAGAGAAGATCTCCTAAGTTGCCCCCCTCTTGCAAGCCTCCTCTTTGAGCTAATTAATTCCCTACTTTGCAAGGAGGTATTTGGCATTGTAGGGTGGCCCATGTGGCACCTATGTTTAGGGGTAACAACAGTGTGATATAAACAAATAAACAACATCAAAAATAGCCTTGTTGTTCCTGTGTGTTTTCAAGTCATTTCTGACTTACAGAGACCCTAAGGTGAACCTATCATGGAGTTTTCTGGGGCGGAGGGTGGATGTCATGACCAAGGTCACTCAGTGGGTTTCCACGGCTGAGTTGGGGAAGCAAACCCTGTTCTCCAAGGTTGCAGTTCAACACTCAAAACCACTACACCATGTTCCCATATATACATATATATACACATACATAAAATATATATATATATCCTGACTATATCATTGGATTCCAGATGGAACATCTCTAGATGTCCAAGTCTCCCATCTGCATGCCATGATCAATTATAAGTCCACCACCACTGCACCCTTTCAACACTGAAATGAGTTGGGTCTTGGATTCCTTCCAGCATGGGGCCCATTTACCCTGGAAAATCAAAATGGCTTGTCCAGCCTCAACACATTCTCTTTGTTCTTAAAGGATCTTTCAGAAACAAAAGCCAAAACCTGCACAAGTTAAGAACTTATCCCATCTTGTTCTGTTTTAGTTTATCTCCAATCATTCCTGCCTGAAAAATTGTGTCAGAATTGAAAAGCTGCCACAAGGAACCTGTTTAAAGAAAATAAATTGTTCTGGGTATTTCTCCCAGTGCCTTACAGTGATACAAACAAGTCTACAGCACTCCAACATTATTTGGCCCAAATATTCTGTGGGAACTGAACTGAATGCATAACTCTAGGTTACAGATTTCATAACTGCCTTTGTGAATTCTGGCTGGTGTCTAACCAATACATGAAGTCTGATGCATACCCTCCAATATTTCACAGATGAAAACTGGAACACGTGTGGCTAGGCAATATCAGAGTGTGGTCAAGTCAGCAAAAGAAATTAAGGAGAAGGAACACTCAAACTAGGAGAGCCCGCAGCAGTTTGCTTTGGCTTGAGCCTATTGGAAACAGATAGATTCTGTCCCTTCTTCTCATCTCTCCATTCCTGAATTCATTGAATGCAACCTACTTTTGCACTTTTGAACTCACTTTGTTGCAACTGAAGTAAGCTGAGGACAGTGGGAGGAGAGAGAAATCAGGACATTTAAAAAATAGTTGAAAAAGGGACAACAGAGGATTAATCAAGACTGTGCCTGCTGAATTGGAACATTTGGAGGGTGTTCTGGTAGAGGTACTGAACTTCTACCAGAACCACTGAACCACTAATTCCATCCTCCCTTTTAATCATTTAGGTGTAGACACCAAATGGACAACTGGTGAAAACAGGGTGCTTTGTAGTCAAGACACAATTGCAAAGGACTGAGGGCTTTCTAGCTATATTTGTGTTAATGGGAAAAAGCTGGGGGAGAATAGATATTGCACTTAGGAAGCTGGCTTCCAAGTCAGACCATTAGGCACACTATACTACTATATTCTAAGGTGCCAATTCTTCATTTCTTTGCCCAAGCTTTTGGCAGCTATATATTTTTCAGTCATGATTTATTTCCATGTGTGTGTGTTTTTAACTGGATGTTGTTTTTGTTTTGGTGCTTTTTATATTTCAGTGGATACTAGTTTTAACTATTTGTTGTAAAACTGCCTGGAATTGGAGAGGGGAATAAATTTGGTAGTGGTGGGGAAAGGCTGGCTGTAATGAGCTTAAGTTTTTAATGTCTAGATCCAGTCCATAACTGTGTACTCACCTTGGCAGTAGCCCTCTAGCATAGCAGTTAAAAGGTCTCTTTCCCAACCCTATTTAAACTGGAGATTTCAGGGAGTGGGTACTGGAAATTGTGTGGCCCTCAGCAGTTGCTGAACTGCAACTCCCATCAGCCCTGGATGGCACAATCAATGGCAAGGAATGCTTGGAATTTCAATTCAACGTCTGGACAGCCACACAATTCCCCACGTTAGAAATAAAGACACTGTCTCCTTTTCTTTTCTAGGCCTGTCTGTAGATTTCTGTGTGAGCACACACAGTATGTACTTGTGTGTCTTCAAGTTGCCTATCAATTTATGGAGATGCTATGAATTTCAAAGAGTTTTCTTGGGCAAGGAATACTCAGAAGTGGTTTTGCCAGTTCCTTCCTCTGAAATATAGCTGGCAGCACCTGATATTAATTGACAGTCTCCCATCCAAGTACTAACCTGTTTTGAGCCTGTTTTGCTTCCAAGATCAGATGGGATCTGGTGCCTTTAGGGCATTTAGGCTACACTTAGGTTTACTTCCTTTCTCTGAGGTTATGTTCTGCCTCTTCTTGTAAAGGCAGAGAGTGAGATGCAACACACTAACTCCATCGTGGTTGCCTGGGCAGACTAGTACTGCATGGAAGACAGCTTTAGGGGCTTCCATAACCAAGTTAGGTTTTCTCTCTGTTCTGCCTCAGATGGATTTCCTGCTATAAGCATCCTCAGTAGTTACTGTTGTTTTACAGCCACATATTTGCAGCGCTAAGCCTGCCTGCTCTCCTAATGCACATACGAAACCTATAATTTGGATCAGAAGCTTTTAGCTATGAAAGAGGAACACTGTCTATTATGTTCTATGGCCCCACCCTCAATACTTATGTCAGGATAGCAGACCTGTCCTTTAAATGTTGTTTGGATTCTAGCTCCCATCAGATGAAGGCAAAGGCAGGCAAGGAAAGAATATGAATTTCTTTCCCTTGTTCCTATTTAGCCATAATTTGGAAGGCAGCCTTTTCAAAAGTGGTACCCTGCAGGCATTTTTAGACTCATGTCTCTTGCTAGCCCACTCAGCATACCAATTTGGCAGGGACAGTCCCAATTAATCCCTTGTCATCCCACTTTTTCCAGCTCCTTTTAAAATGTCCCAGTTTCTCTGTCATCCTCCTATTTCCTCCCTTTGTCCTCAGCTTACTTCAGTTGCTGCAAACTGAGCTGAAAGGGTAAAAGTAATTTGCACTCAGTTGGCTCAGCAGTGGGGAGAGGAGGAGGCAATTTTCCCCCCATCTCAGTGGGCTCAGGCAAAAGCAAATAGCTGCGGTCTCTCCTACCTTGTGTGCTCTTCCTCATCAATAACTTAGGACACCTTAACCATACAGTCTGATAATGCTTGGTCACACAAATCTGTTTTCAACTGTGAAATGTTGGAGGATATAACTCAGTGATCAGTGGCATTCAGAGCTGTAGTTTGACAACATCTGGAAACTTGCAGGTTCTCCATCTCTGATCTATACAGCTTAAAAACCACTTGGACATTGTGCAAAATTGCTTGATGCAATGGTCTGCATTTAAGCAAACATTCTCTCATTTTAAAGTAGTATACAGGATAAGAAATATCAAGGCCATTTCTGCACTACACTTTTATAGTTTTATTTTCCCACTTTCCTGTGGAATTCTGGGGTTTGTCATTTACTGAGGCCAAAGAGCTCTCTGGCTGGGAATTCTAAACGCCCCTCCCTAAACTGAAAACTCCAGGATTCCATAGGCTGTTGACTGTGGAATCATAACATTATTAACAGTGTACTGCAGAAATGGCCTATGATTATGTAAAGCCCCATTTGATGATTTTTATTTTGGCTCTTGTTGCCACACCTTCTACAATGCCCTCACATGCCTGACTAGTCCTGAGCATCACAGCATTTCTGGCTAGAAGCCTGAGAAAATCTCCATCCTTCCAAGCTAGCTCACAGACACAATTTCTTTTGTGGCTCAGTAGGTCAAAGTGAGGCTGGATAAACAAGCGTCAGGTGTGGCTTAGGAGTCAGACTAGCGAATCCAACTGCAATGCATTCACAAGAGGCTCAGTGACCTAGGATGTCCTTTTTAGCCCCTGTGAAGCTACACTAATTCCTAGAAACAAAGACATTCTGTGCCAGGGAAGGGGTGAACTGGGTGTGTGACATCGTTTCTAAAAAATGTGGACTAAAATATTGCCCTACAGTCCAAGACATCATTTCCTACTTCTGCAAAAGTCTCAACTGGTGATAGCAGCAACAACTGATTCCTCAACTAAATATAGTACTGTAATGTGTGTCCCAGCTAGGAAAGGTTACTTTTTGGACTGCTGCTTTCCAGACACCCTAGCCAGCATGGCTATGAAACATGCTTAACATATACTTAGTTATGCATGACCATGCCGGCTGGCCCATTTGGAGAGTTGCATACCACCCTGACTCAGCAAGGACACACTTGATTAATCCTCTATTTTCTTACTTTTTCAGCTGCTCTTAAAAGTTTCTCTGTCCTCCTTCCCCCTTCCCCCTTTGTCCTCAGCTTATTTCAATTAGTGCAAAGTGAATTTAAAGAGCAAAAATAGCTTGAACTCAATTAACTCAGCAAAGGGGAGAGGGGCCAGGTGGAATCTTGCCCTTCCCAGTAGGCTCAGCAAAAGCAAACTGCTGCAATCTCTCTTAGCCTGTGGAGTCTTCCTCATTAATAAAATTTGCCATCCTAACCAGACTCTCAAGTTGCTTAACAGCACATCTCCTGGTTTTCCCCTGTGAATTGGTAGAGGTTCTGGAGCTGTAGTCCTAAAAGTAGCTTTCTTAGCTCAGCTGTGCATAGCCCCATATACAAGAGCTTTGCAAAGCCCCACATCTCCACAGCAGGACATCTTCATCCTCTGAACAGCTTTAGCCTAAATCCCAACAGACACCTGGCTCTGCATGAACAGTCCACAAATGGAAGTTATCTGCCCCCACTTTAAAACAACAGAGGTGTAACTGGATGAACTTGGGCTCTTGGTGTGTACTTGATACAGATCAGCCATCTGTCATCTCAAACAGAGGCCCATTAAAGAAAAAACTGGGGTCTACCACCAGCTGTCGTACAAATCCGTTCCTTCTTGGCAGCCATTTGGAGCCATCTGCAGCCCTCCTTAAGATCTGCATTGCTGTAATTTGGAACAGGGTCTTAAGCACAGTGGCTCCCTCAATGTGAAGTACTTCTCCCTCTGAAATTTAACATGCTCTAACAATTTTTTTAGTTCTAGACACATGTTGAAAACGCACCTATTTATGTAAGTGTTGTCTTTGTAGTCCAACTTGCCAACTAATTCATGAACAAGGTAAAATAGTGTATTGTAATTTAGTTCATACTGTATATTTTATTCATGTTATACACTGCTTTGAAATCTGCAGATCTAAGGGGTCTATAAATATTTATAAATGAGACATGGTGAGAAATTATGGGAGCCAAAAGTAAATATTTTAACTGGCTTTAAAAAAAAAAAATCAATGCAAGCATTCCCCAATTAACAAAGTATCAAAAAAGCTCCTTTTTACATTCTTTTTTTAACCAGATCTCACCTCTCTTTTTCTTCTCTTCTTCTACCTGGAAGTTTTTGTTTTGTTTTTGGCAGTCTTGGCATTGGAAAGATGGTGAAGGTGGGTTGGAGAAACACAGACTTTTAGTGCTGGGTTGCAGCAGCAGGTCTGCAGTAAACAGTGCAATAAAGCTGGATCTATAATGGGATCTAGCTGGTCCTAGTGTTAGCTGTGTGTGCTTACATACAACAGACAAAGCAAACAGGTGTCTCCAGGATCACTTACTGAGCACGGGTGAAGAGCAAAGCAGAAAGAAAAGAGGAAAACATGTTAGCTTGCCTCACCACCTACACTGCCATGCTGAAAAAAGCATAGATCTTTAAGTTTTGCCACAAAAATGGAAATCGTAAGAAAAGTGAAGATTGTTGAACAGAAAAAAAAAATCTTAGAATGCATTTTGGAGAAGTTTTCAAGTGATCTCTAGAATATTCAAAATGTTTTTGTTTCGCAAGGCTTACCTGACCTAGTTGATTCATTTCACATGTGCATATTGCTAATTTCGAAAGAAAAGTCTGCTGAAATATATGGAATTGATCTTCTTTCTTGTGGGGTAGGAAGCTATCCCTGTTCTTTCCATGTTATTTCTACCTCTGGTGCCATCATTTCTGATAAAGAAGTAAAGCCCAGGAACAGATCTACTTTGCTAAATGAGGTATACCTGTATGTTGTCAGCCATAGACGTATCAGTCAAAATGGTAAGTACATGGCATATTTCAGTTAACAAAGCCTCTGACAAAGAAGTTCATTTTTAAAAAGTCTTTTTACTACTTGTTCACCCTCTGTCTAGTTGGGAGATTTTTTAGCAGCGTTGGCACTGGGGATATGGTGAAGGAGGGCTGGAAAAACACAGATTTTGAGTGTTGGGCTGCAGCAATGAGTCTGCAGTAAACAGTACAATATAGCTTGAACTGAGAAAGAATGGGATTCTTCTCTAACCAATCATACTGTAGGCACGTATGCATGCCTACAACAGGCACAGTAAATAGCAGCTGGCTCCAGAAATCCTTACAGAGTGTGTGCAAACAGTAGAACAGAGAGAAAAGGGGAAACAGATAAATCTGCCTCATCAGCTCCTCCTAGCATGTTAAAAATGCATAGATGAGTAAGATTGGCCACCAAAATGGAAATCATGTTTGGAACCTCATAAAAGAAAAAAAAAATCATCCTTGGTTGCATTTTGAAGTAAGGCTTCAAGTGGTCTCTAGAAAGATCAAACTGTTTCTGACTATTTATGCAAAGCTTACCTGACCTCATTGTTTTATTTCCCATGTACATATCATCCATTTTGAATAAGACGTTTGTTGAAACATGTGGAATAGGGGGTTGGACTCGATGGCCCTTGGGGTCTCTTCCAACTTTATGATTCTATGATTCTATGAACTGCTCTTCTTTTTTTGTGGTGTAGGAACCCCCCCCCCATTCTTTCCATGCAATTTTCTGCCTCAGGAAACCATGTCCAGGAACAGAGTTACAGTCAGCCATCCACATTTGCAGGTTTCACTTTCATAGATTTGATTATTTGTGAGTTTGCCCAACCCCTGCCTCCCCAGAGGAAACTTCCTTCTTGGCAGTTCTGATCAGGCTGTGCAGCCCTTTAAAAACTCACCTCCAGTCTTCCTCCTACTCTGCTAGCTGTATCCTGGGCAGCTAAGGATGGATCACAGCCTGATTCCTCAGCACCAGAAACCCTCTCCCGATGTCCCACACATACCCAAGGAAAGAGATGGGTAAGAGAGAGGAAGTATAAGGCCACCATTCCCTTTCTGTCTCCTTTCTGTGATCTGGGCTGTTTCCGCACCTTACCTTTTTCTGGCACTGGGGTGCAGGGATCACGTGAGCAGCCTCTGGCAAGAGGCTCTTCCGTCTGGGATCCTTCCGTTCCGCACGAGCTGCCTGCTCATGCAAGCGCCCCACCTCTTCCTTCCGCAGAGCAGTCTGGGAGTTTCCCAGGCTGTCCTGGGGCAGGAAGCCCAACCGGCGCAGCTGTGGAGGCTCCGCACACCAGGTAAGTGCGCGCAGGGCCCAGGAGCAATGTGCAATCATGCATCATTTTTGGCTTCTAGCCAAAAATGAAAAGGTGCGCGATCGGCACATGCTGGCCCCTGGAGCGTCGCGCGATTGTAAGTGCATCACGCAGATCACTCCTCACAATTGCGCGAAGCTCCAGGCGCCCTTTCACATGGAAAATGCCATGCGAAAAGGGCCCTGGTTCGAACCCTGGGTGCCCGCTCTCCCCACTATACCTTAGTCCCCTTGTGATTTTTCCACTTTTGTGGGGATCCTGTGCCCCAAACCCTAGCGAATGTGGAGGGCCAGCCATACTTTGTTAACTGAGGTATATCAGTGTGTACTGTACAAAGTACTATACTGTACTTTGTACCTGTGCAATCTGAATTGTCTTTATTTGTGAGTGTCTCATTCTGGCTGAAACGGAGGTGGTTGGAGATAACGAAGAGTGTTCCTTGTCCTACCTATTCCACGGGAAGGCTGTTGCATACTCTTGTATTTAATGGGCCGAACCAATCTACAGCTTGGCTTCTGGAAATCACTTCTTTGAGTGCTCTGCTTGTCATAAGGAGGCTCTGGACGCTGCATAAAACTTTCCTCTCTCGGCCACCAGTGATCCTTTACAGACAAGAATCAATTCATCGGTTACTTCATTTATACCTTGCCCCTTTCCCCCCAGGACTCAAAACGGCTTATGAATAAAAACAAACAAACAAACAAACAAAAAACAGAAGTAACTGCATGTCACTAAGTAGGTGAGCTCTTATTGGGATGTTTTATTTATTTTTTAAAAACTTATATACGTTTTTATAATGACTTTACACTATTTTATATGGTTATTTTAATTGTTTTAAAGTATATTGTAAATGTTTTTTTAAGTTTTCTGGAAACCATCTTGGGTCCCACTTTAGTAGAAAGATAGCATATAAATAAATAAAAACATGCAAAGATATTAAGATTAAAATTGTGTTAAACTCTCTGAAGAATTAAAGCCACTCAAAGCTTTAAAAGCCTAGGGAAAAAGTTGTATAGCTTTCTGAAACAAAAAGCTCTTTACAACACCTACCACTCTACACAGTTATAGCACTATTATTTCTCTTTAATTGTCATGGCAACATCATATGGAATCCTGAGATTTGAAGTTTAGGGAGGGGCATTGAGAATTCTCAGCAAGCTAGCTCTTGCTAAACTACAAAGCCCCAGAATTCCACAGCATGGACTGGATGGTCATTTCCAGTTTTGATTAAAATCTCCTTCGCTTACAGGGTCTTTAACTGTGTATTCCTGCACGGCAGGAAGTTGAACCAAATGGACTTTATATTCCTTTCCATCTCCATGGTTCTGTTTTGGGCTGAATCCCAGGGTATCCAAAATAAGTACATTTAATTTAAATATTTATGTCCACCCCCTATCCAAAGTGAGACATACAATGAAATCAACCTAAGTTACATCTTAAAGGCTGGAAACATATTGAACAATTTAATAAGTCAGAAAGATTAAAACTGGTCAAAGTAGTTTAAAAGAGTGTGAAACGAGGTACACATGAGGGTTTGTGTAGAACCAAGGCTTTAATGAAGATCAATGGTTTCACTAGATGACAGATTGATTGGCATGACTGGGCCCAATCAGGCTTCCACAGACATTGGCCATTTCCACACTTCACTCTTATAGCGCGATTATTTCACTTTCAACATCCTATGGAATCCTGGGTTTGCAGTTTAGGGAGGGGCCAGCTGGCCCCTCCCTAAACTGCAAACCCCAGGATTCCATAGGATGTTGAAAGTGGAATAATTGTGCTATAAGAGTGAAGTGTGGAAATGGCCATGGTATTCTACAACTGGGCTGCCACAGCAAAGAAGGCTCTCTCCCATGTCCTCCCACAGCATATTGCTCTGACTGATGGGACCCAGAGCAGGACTTCTCCAGCAGATCCCTTTCGTCAGGCGGGAATACAAATGGATAGGCACTCCTTCCAGTACTGAGGTCCAAAGAAGCTTAGGACTTTCAGTGTCATCACCAGCACTCGGATCCAGACTGGAAGCACAATGGCAGCAAGTGCAACCCATCAGGGCAGGACTATGTTTAGCCCAAACCTGTCTCAACTGCGGGGGGGGGGCATGAGGGTCTGGAGACTGGGGAACCTGACAGTCTGCAGATAGTCCTATGGACTTTAAAAGGCCCAGCCCTGCCCTAAAGCCTGTCCAAGTTCATTCATATAGCACTGAACCATGTTTTAACATGGTTGTTGTGGGCTTTTAAGCCATATCTGAGATGAGCCTATCATGGGGTTTTCCGGGTAAGATCTGCTCGGAGGGGAGCAGGGTTGCCATTGCCTTCCTTTGAGGCTGAGAGTTGGTGACTTGCCCAAGGTCAGTCAGTAGGTGTCTATGGTGGAACAGGAATTCGAACCATGGTCACCAAAGCTCTAGGCCAACCTCTAAACTACACACCCTCTAAGTGTCCCAATTTGGCAGGGACAGTCCCAACTAATCATAGAATTATAGAATCATAGCGTTGGAAGAGACCACAAGGGCCATCGAGTCCAACTCCCTGCCATGCAGGAATACACCATCAAAACATTCCCAACGGATGGCCATCCAGCTTCTGTTTAAAAACTTCCAAAGAAGGAGATTCAACCACACTTCAAGGAAGCACGCTCCATGTTCAAACTGCTCTTACTGTCAAGTCTGGAAGTTCTTCCTAATATTTAGATAGAATCTCTGTGCCTGAAGTTTGAAGCCATTCCTTCAAAGCCATCTTATTTTTTCAATTGCTTTTCAAATGTCCCAGTTTTTCTTTTCCCTTCCCAATTTTCCCCTTTGTCCTCAGCTTATTTCTAAATTCAAAGTGCAAAAGTAGCTCATCCTCTCTCTCCAGAGAAAGAAGAATGGAGGAAGAAGTGTAATCTTGCTCTTCCCAGTAGATCCAAGCAAAAGCAGACTGTTGCAGTTTCTCGTAGTGTTCTTCCTCATTAAAAACCTTTATCATCTTGACTACACTCTCATGTTGCTTGGTTACATATGTCTGAGTTTTCATTTGTGAAATGTTGGAGGGTCTGGCACTATATCCAAACTGGGTCACAATCTCCCTTCTAATTTATATTGCATTTTTTAAATTAGAAAAATCTATTCTCACCTGCTTCGTTTTGGTGTCCTCTGTCTCCATATAAAGTACTGGCTCGTTGAAAAATTTGGCGTTTGTCTTAATGAATTTAGCATGTATCGGGTGTGGATTATTGCGCCACTCCAGTGTATAACGGGGTTTTGGTTTCTTTGGCGTAGATTTGTCTGGGATCTTCTCCAGTATATTATTCCTTTGAGGGAACTCAATGTTAAATATTCTGAAGGTATCAGGGCTGAAAAATATACACAGAATACCCAGAATATAATATTTAATTTTTTTTGAAAGGCCTAACTCATTTTAACATATATACAGTCAGCTCTCCAACATTCACTAGGGTTAGGGGTGCAGGATCCCTGCAAAAGTGGATAAATCGCAAATATCAAAATGTGTGCGTGTGTGCCTATGTCTGTAGGAAGGGGGCCAAGGCAGGGCAGGGAGAGTGGCCCTATATTTCCTCTCTCACCCATCTCCTTCCTTGAGTGTGTTTGGGGGCCCTGGGAGAGGCTGCCATCCATCCTTAGTTGACCAGCCAGCAGCTGATGGAGGAGGACCAGAGATGGGTTTTTAAAGGGCTTTGAGGCCTGATTGGAGCTGCCGAGAAGGAAGTGGGGGGGGCAGAGGTTGGCGAAACTTGCAAATAGTCAAATATGTGAAAGTCAAATCTGCAAATGTGGAGGGCTCACTGTATCTATGAAATTCCAGTATACAGTGGCCTCTCTACTTTTGTGGGGGTTCCGGGTGCAGAACTCTCACAAAAGTGGAAAAATAACTCTTTCCTCCACTCTCCCCCTTCCGTTCCCTTCCAGGGCTCCCTGCTCCCATTCCCTTGCCTTTTGCCCTGGTGTGTGTGTGCTTTCCTTCTTTGCGCTTATGCAAAAGGCAAAGGAATGGAGGGGGATCTCATTGTTTTACCAATGATTCTGTGGCAAATGATGGCAGATTCATAAAGCTAGCCATATTGGCTGTAACCTTAGAACAGTGGTTCTCAACCTTCCTAATGCCGCGACCCTTTAATACAGTTCTTCATGTTGTGGTGACCCCCAACCATAAAATCATTTATTTATTATTTACAATGCCTTCCCCCACCCCCCCCGGCAAAGGCCGCCTCGCCGGCCAGGAACGGGGGGGGGCGGTCAGGGAGGGAAAGAGGAGATGCGCGTCTCCCCTGGGAAAAACTCCGAGAACCCACCCCAGGCTCTGCTTCTGCTTCGCTTTCGTTTCCACGGGGGGGGGCAGTGTGGGAAAAGTTTCCAGAGTGTCGACCCTGGCTGGGGGGGAGGAATCCCAGAGACTTTGTCTTTTGCGCCAGGCGCAGCTCGCCCCCCAGCCCTTCCGCAGCGCCCCCCTCTGTGGCGAGTGGGGCAGGGGCTGTGCTGAGGAGGGGGCCTGCCCCCCGTGCTGCCGCCACCCCCCCAAGCTGGCCCATCAGATGGGAGGTTCTCCTGGTAGTGGAGAAGGGGAGCGATTTCAGTCCCTCCTGAACAGGGGGTAGGAGGACGTGAGTGCGTGGCTCGCGCTTGCACACCACCACTGAGGCGGGAATGGAGCCTAAGACCATCGGAAATATGTATTTTCCAATGGTCTTAGGTGCCCCCTGTGAAAGGGTCGTTCGACCCCCAAAGGGGTCGCAACCCACAGGTTGAGAACCGCTGCCTTAGAAACTGAGCCCAGGTACAAAGAAGGAAAGCACAGCACACCTGGGCAAAAGGCAAGGGAATGGGAGGAGAAGAGTTTGGGTGGAGAGGCACATACATGCCTGATGAATTATCAAATTCATGAAAGCCAAACTTGTGAATGTGGAGGGAAGACTGTGGCCATTTCTGCACTAGCCTGTTATGGCGCGATGATTCCACTTTCAACATCCTCTGGAATTCTGGGGTTTGCAGTTTTGGGAGGGGCCGGCTGGCGCCTCCCGAAACTGCAAACCCCAAGATTCCAGAGGATGTTGAAAGTGGAATCATCGCGCTATAACAGGCTAGTGCGGAAATGGCCTGTATTTGCAAATAATGTTAAAAGGCTTGGGGCACTACAGACTCCTCCCTTAAGTTAATATAACAGGCAGGTTTTTTAAGGACATACATTTCATCTTAACAGCATGATTTATAACAAAAAATACAAAGTGCCTTAACAGTTCAACCAGCGGAAGTAAATACAGGGGAGGTAAGAGGAGAATAAGAGTGGGTGAGAAATACAATAGGGAAAGCGATGAGAGTACAACAGGCAGGGAGCTAAAATACGCTTCTTTGTCCACACATAAAGCTACTAATATTTCTGTCAGCCTTCCCTGGTCCTAGCTTAATGCCCTCCAGATAGGTTTGGCTAATAGCCATCTTTGATGGTCAGGGATGATAGGAGTTATAGTCCAACCAAGGCTTGGGAAGGTGATTCAAGGCTGGGGAGGGTAATTCAATTCAATCTTAGTTGGTCATTGACTGGCAGATTTAAAAACTAAATAAATGTTTTTATTAAAATACATTACTGTACAGTATTAAACTACAACTATGAAATAAAATACAAGAAAGGAAAATATTATGGAAAGTATAAAAAATGGAAACTGTTAAGATATTATTGTTTTATTAGTGATTCTATAGCAAATAATGGCAGATTCATAAATCTAGCCATATCAACTGTAAACTTAGAAACTGATCTCAGAGAAGATGGAGCTGGGAAAGGCCAAATGATATTTTCTAGTTTTTTGGAATGAGGAACACTCAAGATGTAAAACCCTGAAATTCTGAATGGACAGATCCAAAGGAATAAGTAAATATTCTCTAAATTTCTTTGGACATTACCTGCTCTAAAACAAGGACGCCCGATATGTCTTCCATTTACTTTGCAGCATAAGGAACATAATGGAACTGCTTTATACCATATCAGACTATGGCCATTTCTGCACTAGACTGTTACAGTGCTTAAACTGCAAACCCCAGGATTCCATAGGATGTTGAAAGAGGAATAATAGCGCTGTAACAGTCTAGTGCAGAACTGGCCTGTGATTACCTTCACTTATGTAGCTACCTGACCATGTTTTGGATTACAATTCCCCTCGTCCTTGGCCACTGTCCGTGCTGGATGAGACTAATGGGAGTTGTAGCAGTCAACGAGAATCATCAAGCAACATAGGCCTGCTATGCTTTTATCAACCAATTATAGAAGGAATGCACAACAGTTGGGTGGTGGTGAAATCTAACCTTGATGGTGGATGGCCCAGTACAATGCAGTGCAGTGTGAAATTCAAAGCTAAGAAAAGTTGCTCTTGGGGAGACATAACTTCCAGAATTTCCCTATCTGGGGGATTCTGGGAGTCATAATCCCCAGAAGTAAATCTTCTAAATTCTAGACTTGAGAACTGAGTTCTAATCCCTGCTGAATCTTGATGCTCAGTGGGTGACTTAGGGCTAACTTTTTCTTTTTCTGAACTCTATCCAGCTTACAGAGTTGTTGTGAGGCCATAATTTTATTTGATTTATATCATGCCTTTCTCCCAGCAAGATATTCAAGGCACCATACAACATTTTATAAACACAATATAATTTAAAAAAACCTCTTGGTACTAATGTTTGCTTTAAAAAACACAAGTTAAAAACAGCACTAAAAAGAAGTTTCAGACATAATCAATCAAATAAAAAATGCCACATCCTTCTCATTAAAAACTCTGTCTGCCGCAACATATTCAAAACCAAATCCCTCTTTCAATAAAAAGCTCTTTACTTGCTGGCGGAAAGACAGCAAGGAAGAGGCCAAACAGACTTCCTTGGAAAGGGAGTTCCACAAGTTAGGAGCAGTCATTGAGGTCATTTCCGCACTGGACTGTTACAGTGCTATTATTCTACTTTCAACATTCTATGGAATCCTGAGGTTTGCAGTTTAGGATTCCATAGGATGTTGAAAGTGGAATAATAGCACTATAACAGTCTAATGTGGAAATGGCCTGAGAAGACTTTCTCCTGTATCTTCACCAAACATGCCTGGGACATTAATGGGATAAAAAACAAGCTCTTTCCCAAAGATCTTAGAGCACAAGCTGTTACCCCAAAACATGAGTGACTTAGGAGTCCACCTGAGATACCCGTACCTCTTTTCAAAGGTGGGGAATTATTAGCTCAAATTAGGAAGCCCGTGAGATGGGGGTAACCTAATGAGATCTTCCACCTGTGTTTACGGGGTCTTGTAGGAAAGAACCAGCTAGAGAATCCAAAATGTAAACTAAAATAGTTTTATTGAAAAGTTCACTCACACACGCAAAAGATCCAAACACTCATGCACTTGCACAAGAAGTAGCTGAAGCAGAAAGGGAGGAAGGTTGTGGATAGAGAAGTTTTAGGGCTCAGGTGATAATTACCAATCTGGAAAGCAGTGAAGAGAGCAGCAATGTGGCTTAGACTTGTGCCTATGGACAGTACTCAGCTGGGAATCAGAACAACAGTGTGGCAACAAGCAAGTGAAGTACTGTGTCTGACTGCTCAAATTGGAGTGCTTATATACCCAAAATCTACCCTGAGGATGTGGATGCAAATGGCTCTCCCAGTCGAGTGGACAATGGGAGTTGCAACATGGACAATGGGGTCCAGACAGAGTTAATGGTCTCAGTGTTGGGTGACAAAGAGTTAATGGCTGCTGCAATAGCCCGTACTCAAGGAGAGGTTTAGTACTCGAGGAGAGGTTTAGCGACAATGCAGGAAAACATCCAGTGTGAGGGATCAGGGTTGAAACAATCATTGTTTTGGTGAGGACTTCCTTGGACTATTCTATGCTCAGAGATATTGCCAGATGCAGCCAAAGTGTATTATCTCCAGAGTCACTGGGTCATCAGTATGACAATGACTTCGGCTACACCTAGAGGGAGTTTGGCTGACCTGCCTTGCAATCACACGTGTTCGGTCAGTAATTTTCCGTTGCCCAGCTTGACCTTCCAGTCACCTCAGGTTTGATTTTCATAGCCACACCAATCAATACATTTGCCAATTAAATAATATTTCTCCAGTTAAACCATATCAATCTTGGGAGGGGTGCGGGGCCGTAACAAAGCTAAGTGTAGACCCTGTTAGAGTAGAGCCATCAAAAACTGAAACAGTTCTCCTAAATGTTGCCCTAATTTCCTGAAAGCAAAGGCAAAATGCATATTAGATACATGTCAAGGATATACATTTTGCTTCATAAGGAAGAAGCCCTAGCGATAATTGCCCTGTAAGGTATTATTGTTCTCATAACGCTGTAGGCGTGGTGTGTCAGCTCATGACAGAGTCTCTTACACTTGGGCTGCTGCCACACTGGTATGCCAGATCTTTGGCCTTTCAACTGACTGGATATCAAAAATACTCTCCTCTCATTCCTGATAAGCAGCTGTTTAAGGGGCTCTCATTCGAAAATTCACGAGCAGGGCTGTTCCCACTCAACATTCCCCCTTGTCATGCCTTGCATTCCTGGGCTTAAATCCACTTGCTAGTCTCTATTAAGGTAGACCCATCAAATGACTGTGATTTACACAAGAGTCAACTTTCCACTTAGCAGTTGATTCAATGGGTCTACTCTAGCTGGGACCAGCCATAAGATTTAGGGCCTCCCCTCCCATTGCTTGCCTTCCCTGCCTGTCTGCTCTTTGCTACATCCACCATCCACAGCTTTCTTTCTGTCACCCACAAACAATTCCTACCTCCCATCCAGTTCCTTAATGTCCTGCTGGGAACTCATTCCAAAACACACAACTGTCTTTCTGTCTATTCTTAGCCTTCTCCCCTTATCAGAAGCCGCCTCTGAGACGTCAATTCAACGGTCTCTCCATCACTTCAGCGGATGTGGTTTGACTGCACCTCTCTGCTAATGGCTTTTATCGCTACTTAACCAAGCCTCCCCTCCAACCATTCTCCCCTGCCCCTGACTACATCCTGCAAATTGCACGATGCCCAACATTTCCTCTCTTTGCTGCAGTCTTTCGCTGCATCTGCACTACACAGTTATAGCAGTTTGATACTGTTTTAAAGGCCATGGCTGTATGGTAGGAAATGCTGAGGTTCGTAGTTTGGGCTGGAACTTAGAATTCTTAGAAGCCAAGGCTGGCAATTACAGTGCCGTAAGTCAGACTTAGGACAGCATAATTGTTTTGAACTTATAATTGTGGTACCTTTGCTAGAACCTTAAATGCACTCCAAACCCAACCATTAAAGCCAGTCACCTGTCCCAGGCGACAGAGTTGTACAGCGCTGGGGAGAGGAGGCATTGCAGGATGATACAAAAGAAAAGGATGTCATGACAAAACTCATGTTCGAAAACCCCCACACTTGCTGGCCAAAATATATAAGGAACTATTGAAGCAAGAGAGGGAAGACAAAACAATTAAAGCAACAATGATTACTTGGGCCCAAAATATAGGACATACAATATAATTGGAATACTGGAAATGTAGTTGGAAAATCACACAGAAATTCACAATTGCCCGGAACCTAAAGGAAAATTACTTTTAAGGTTTTCCACAGATGGGTACATGACACCAAACAAACTTAACAGTAATTGATGGATTGTTAATTGCTGTGTATTTTAAGGGGTTGGTTTAGGGGGGTTGGTGGGTGGGGAGGATTGGGTATGTTTTTAATGTCTTTTAATGTATAATGTATTTTATGTTGTTCGCCGCTTCGATCCGTGTAGAGAGGCGGGATACAAATAATAATAATAATAATAATAATAATAATAATAATAATAATAATAATTTTGACATGACCTGCTCTCTTCCACCAGTGAGTGACAGTGTGTGAGGAGCAGAAATAGGGACCCTCTTGCAACTCCACCTTGATTCCCATGCTGGGAGAAAGATGAAATACTAAATAAAAAAATAAAAAACTCTCCATTGCTCCTTTGCCTGCTGGTGGGAAGGGGCGGGTTATCATCCTGAAGCCCCCTGCTTGCCAGTGCCACAGAGTGCCATCCCTCAGGGCAGCAGACTGGCTTTTAAGGTGGGGTTTCAAGTGTTGGGTCAGGAGACGAAACGTAGGTACAGTATCCTAGCTATGCATCTAATGCAGACTCTTGGCCCAAATTCTAAGTCCCCCAAACTGCAAATCCCAAGATCCCATTGGATGGTACCCATGGCAGGTTAAGCAATATCAAACTGCTATAGCTCAGTGGTACAGATATGCCTTTGGTCAGCAGCTCCTCAACATGGCAGCTTCCAAGGGTGTTGGACTATAACATTCATCACACACCTTAGGCAACGTGACCGTATTTGCTAGAACAATCAAAATCTCATTGTTAGACCCAACTGGAATAGAGCCACTGAATTAATGGCATTTGCCATTTACCCACGTGTTGACTTCGGTATTCAACAACTCATTCTAGAAGTCTACTTCTGTTGGGACAAACCAATAGGATTCAGGCTTCTAGGAGTCAATAGTGGCTGTGGCTTCTATGCCAAGGTACCTGTGACTCCAATCCATGGCCATTTCCACACTACAGTGTTATAGTGCTATTATTCCAATTTCAACATCCTGTGGAATCCTAGGGTTTGTAGTTTACTGAGGCCCAAGAGCTCCCTGGCTGAGAAACTGTACTCCAAAGGTAGCATTAGGAATAAAATCAAAATCAATGTTCAGAAACCTGGGATTGACTGGGGAGCAGAGTTGCCAAGCGGCCCTTATTACAAGGAATGTGTCCTATTTGAGGGTTGGAAAACATTTCCCTTTCTACAGACCTAACAAGATGCTCCTCCCTCCAAATCCCTTATTTTTGAGTGTAAACACTACACGGTAGTGTAATGGTTTGAGTATTGGGAAGTTTTGCCATCGCCTTCCCCTGAGGCTGAGAGAGTGTGACTTGCCCAAGGTCACCCAGTAGCTTTCCATGGCTGAGCAGGGATTCAAACCTTGGGCCATTTCCGCACTACAGTGTTAAAGTGTTGCTATTCCACTTTCAACGCCCTGTGGCATTCTGGGGTTTGTAGTTTACTGAGACCAAAGAGCTCTTTGGCTGAGAATTCAAAGTGCCCTTCCCTAAACTACAAACCCCAGAATTCCATAGGAGGTTGAAAGTGGAATGATCGTGCTATAAGAGTGTTGTGCGGAAATGGGTTTGGTCTCTAGCGTCAAAATCCAAAAGCATTTCCACACTGCAACTGTTCTAGTGCTATTATTCCACTTTCAACATCCTATGGGATCCTGGGATTTGGAGTTTAGGGAGGGGCATTCAGAATACTCAGCCAGGGAGCTCTTTGGCCTCCGTAAACTACAAATCCCAGAATTCCACAGGATGTTGAAAGTGGAATAGTAGCACTATAACTGTGTAGTGCGGCAGCGCCCTTGGATTTGGACTCTAGAGACCAAGGTTTGAATCCCTGCTCAGCCATGGAAACCCACTGGGTGACCCTGGGCAAGTCACACTCTCTCAGCCTCAGGGGAAGGCGATGGCAAAGAGAAGCCCATGGCAGGTTCACCCGAGGGTTGTCATAAACTGGAAACGAAGGCACACAGAAGCACCTTCCTAAAGACAGAAATGTGTCAGGGAATTAATGTGGACAACATGTTAGTTTTGCAGAGCGACACCTAGCTAGGACCATTTCTGCACTGGACTGTTATAGCGCGATGATTCCACTTTCAACCTCCTCTGGCACCCTGGGGTTTGCAGTTTCGGGAGGGGCCGGGCGGCCCCTCCCGAAACTGCAAACCCCAGGATGCCAGAGGAGGTTGAAAGTGGAATCATCGCGCTATAACAGTCCAGTGCGGAAATGGCTTCGGTAAAGCGAACCCAGGACTTTTCTTATTTGGAAAGCCCGCAAGAGGGTGGAAGAGGTGGAGGAAGAGGAGGAGGAGCATCACTTACACCTGTTGCGGGAGCGCCCTCCTCCGCCGTCCCATGTCCACAATCCGGTACATGGTGATGGGGGTACCCAGGGGAGCGCAAAGCGCACGCGGAGAAGCCAGGCAGCCACTTCGAACGCCGAAGCCCCGCCGCCCTTTGATGTTTGAGGGTTGCTAAGCGACCGAGGCGGGGACAGAACGTTCGAGGTGGGTGGAGCTTCACCTTGGGCGCTCCCGCTGCTGATTGGGTCAATGGACTCCAGCGAGGGAGGTGAGAGGTGGGACCAGGTAGCCTTCGCCAGCCAGCCCACCCGCCTCGCTGCTGGGGCGGGCTCTTGCTGGGCATTCTGGGGGTTGTAGTCCAAAAGTGAGCTTGCGTGTTGGAGGATGTTGGGAAGTGTCGCCACGAAAACTGATTTTTCTCAAGTTGTCTTTTCCACCTTGGAAACTGGGAAGGAAAGTCATGTTTTCAGGCTGGAAAATGGAAAAGGTAAAATTTGCAGCCGGATGTCCAAGGCGAACTTTTAACAGTTCGATCTAATAATATCTAATATTATTAATTATTAATATTAATATTTTATTATATAATATATATATATTATAATATATTAAATATTAAATATTATATATTATAATATATTAAGTATTGTATATTATAATTATATTATAATTACAATATTATTAATTATTAATATTATACTAACAGTTCTATCTAATAATAGTGCTATCCTATGATTATAATATATTAAATATATATTATATATTATAATATATTAAATATTATACATTATAATTATATTATAATTACAATATTATTAATATTATACTAACAGTTCTATCTAATAATAGTGCTATCCTATGATTATAACATATTAAATATATATTATATATTATAATATATTAAATATTATATATTATAATTATATTATAATTACAATATTAATAATTATTAATATTATACTAACAGTTCTATCTAATAATAGTGCTATCCTATGATTATAATATTTAAATATATATTATATATTATAATATATTAAACATTATATATTATAATTATATTATAATTACAATATTATTAATTATTAATATTATACTGTTCTATCTAATAATAGTGCTATCCTATGATTATAATATATTAAATATATATTATATATTATAATATATTAAATATTATATATTATAATTATATTATAATTACAATATTATTAATTATTAATATTATACTAACAGTTCTATCTAATAATAGTGCTGTCCTATGATTATAACATATTAAATATATATTATATATTATAATATATTAAACATTATATATTATAATTATATTATAATTACAATATTATTAATATTATAATAACACTTCTATCTAATAATAGTGCTATCCTATGATTATAACATATTAAATATATATTATATATTATAATATATTAAATATTATATATTATAATTATATTATAATTACAATATTATTAATTATTAATATTATAATAACAGTTCTATCTAATAATAGTGCTGTCCTATGATTTGTGACTCCGAAAGAAGGCTCAGTGTTTTCAATAAGATTTGGTCCTGGTTATGCATGTCTAAGTTTGCATTCCTTTGATACCTTACAGACTAAACCGCGTTTGTGCCAGAAATGGTTATCTTTGTATATGCCTCTCTTTTCTTTCTTTAAAAAAGAAGCATCAGAATTCATCGATGAAAAGTTTTGTTTTAATATTAGCAGGTCTCTTTACTCAGTCTTCAGTTGTTTTTGCTGAATGTATTAGATGCCAATCATTATGTGGACCAGGTATTGTTAGATGTGTTCAGTACAGTGGCCATTTCCACACTAGCCTATTATAGTGCTATGATTCCATTTGCAACATCCTATGGAATCCTGGGGTTTGCAGTTTCGGGAGGGGCCAGCTGCAAACCAGCTGGCCCCTCCCAAAACTGCAAACCCCAGGATTCCATAGGATGTTGCAAGTGGAATCATAGCGCTATAACAGGCTAGTGCGGAAATGGCCAGTGTCTGGTTCCTTCTTGGCTTTAAAACAACAAGAACAACAAAGAGTATGTATCTGCACTACACAGTTGTATCAGTTTGATATCACTTTAGTCGTTATGTCACCAACCTCTAAGGCATCCTGGCATTTGTAGTTTTGTTGTTGCTGCTGTGTGCCTTCAGGTCGTTTCTGACTTATGGTGACCCTAAAGTGAGCCTATCACGGGTGGGATTTTCAGGGCTGAGAATGGGTGATGCACCCAGTATCACCCAGTGGGTTTCCATGGATGAGCAGGGAATGAATCCTGGGCCATTTCCGCATTAGACTGTTATAGTGCTATTATTCCACTTTCAACATCCTATGGAATCCTGGGGTTTGCAGGCCAGCCCCTCCCAGAACCGCAAACCCCAGGATTCCACAGGATGTTGAAAGTGGAATAATAGCACTATAACAGTCTAGTGCGGAAATGGCCCTGGTCTCCAAGGTTGTAGTCCACTACTCAGACCACTATACCATGCTGGCTCTCATTCATAGTTTTATTTACTTACAGTTCTCTGCTGGAATTTCCTTGAACTACAAGAGAGCCTGAGAAGAGGAATAACGGTTAAATCAAGACATCTTGAGAACTGTAGTTCAAGGTCCTCTCTAGTAGATAATTCTAAGCACCTTAATAAACTACAAATTCACCAATTCCATTGGACGGAAGTGTGGCAATTTTCTGGTATGAAGTTGACGTAGCAGTGTTGTGCTAATACACCCAAAGTCTTGCAGTACTTTAATGACTAACAGATTTATTATAGTATGAATTCTAATGTGCTTCAACAGTAGTGTGATTTTTGTGCTGGAGAGTATGGTTTAAATCCTTTAGTTGTTCCAGATTACAGTTTTGTACAGTTACATTAGTCAGACTAGCCATGATTTCTAGAAACTGTCATCCAAAATATCTAGAAAACTACCTCAGCACTGTTCTAGTGGTGTTGCTACTGCAACAGTTGTAGAAAATTAGGAATTCAGCTCTTCTGCCTTTTTTATGAATCCAGCCCTTTCTCTTATTCTACACAGCACTTAATAGCTTGGAGCCAGGATATCTGGAAAGCCACCTTATTAAACCACAGATGATTTCCTTAGGAAAATGAAACTAAAAGTAATTTAAATCTCATTATTTGAAGGTCTTTGAAGAAAGATTGAAGGTTTTCTTTTAGGAGTTCTTTAGCTGTGTATTCTTGAAGGGTTGGACTAGATGTCCCTTGCAGAGCCTGGTCTGGAGTCTCCAAATTTCACTTCCATTCATCCAATGGATGCATTCCATTCATTCGCTTCCACTTCCATCCAATGGAATGGATCATCTGGAGGTAGGAGAAAAGGGTGCAAATTTTCCAGTTCTGGTGGGCTCTGACCCAGAAAGTTGAAAGGACTGGGTGCAAACCTCCATCTCAAGTTATTGGAGCACCAGCTTGCTACAATTTGCAAAGATTAATTGATTTCTCATTGCAGATTGCAAAGACTCTCTGGGGATCCATGTATTTAATTAGCTTCTTCCCAGTCATTGTGGTGCTAGGGCTCACCCTTCACCATCCACTTAGAAGCAAGTGGTGAAGTCTAAATGTTCCTTATCCCATCTCTCCAAGTGAAAAGGAATAATTCCAGCGTTTCATCTTCAGCAAGGAAGAACCCCTTTAGCTAAGATTTCTGTCTTCATTTCTTAACAGGAAAATAGGTAGTCTTCTGTTTGCATTTGGATGACAAGCTGTGAGCAGCTATGGTTGGTAGTGAATGCATAATACTTAATGACATCACCAGGGGCTGTTGCTGTGACTCAGGTTTTGGCTCAAAACCTCAGGTATGGAGCACTCTTGAACTAGCAACCCTACTTGCAATCTCTTCCAAGTCTATGATTGTATCTTCCCTTTTTATAGTAGTTAGTCAACTTTCTCAGTAGGAAATTATGCTCTTGTTTGTTTGATAAAAATGTAGTGGGACACAGAGAGAAATCCCTAGATGTTATATTCATAGAAGCTGTGTTGCTGGGATTAGGTCACCCAACACATCTTCTCTTGTATGAAGCTGCCTGGAATTTGTGTTTATCTTCTGAAACTCTATTACAATTGGACTGAGAATCCTGTGGCCTCCAGGTGTTGTTTGACTGCAAGTTCCAGTACCCTGGACCAGCCATAGCCAATGGTAATGAATCTTGGGAGCTGTAGTCCCACAACATCTGGAGTGCCACAAGATTACCAGCCCTGTTGTAAAGGCATGAACTCATTGGAAATTGAACAAGTGATTCTATGGCCATACTGTAAATCCCCTGAGGGGAGGGCCAACTCAGAAATACAGTCAGCCCTTCATATCCACAGATTCTGCATCTACGGGTTCAACCAACTACAGCTTGAAAATATTTTTTGAAAAGATCCAAAAAGCAAACTTTGATTTTGACATGTGTAGGTATAGCTTGCTCTAACCTCCTGCCATTTCATAGATTCTCAGGCTCTCTCTGGCAGTCATGTGATTTTTTCACCATTTTATATCAGCGATGCCATTTGACTACACCATTGTATATAATAGGACTTGAGCATCCATGGATTTTGATATCCATGGGAGGTCCTTGAGCAAAACCCCATTGGATAATGAGGGCCCATTATACATCAAATACATACACACACACGAGAAATTGAGGCAAGGAGAGGTGGGTGCTTCAGGATTTTTGATTCAGGCGATGAAGTTAATGGTGGGAGAATGGGAGACAGATAGATTTGGCATAGTCTTCCTGTGCAAGCCCCATTAAACTTCCCTGTGGGTTGTGCTTCAAGTTAATTAATGAAGAACTCCTTCTGGAGTTGGCCTCAGGCACCTAAATCTCTTGGACTGGCCCTGTCTGCATCTTCTCTTAAATTTGCATAATTGAGCTGACTGAATCAGAAATACATGATATGCAGTGCCTTCTTTCTGTTCTTATTATGACAAATTCTTTTTTTATGTTGGCAGAGAGGAACATTCAGATTAGATGAAAAATCCCTAATTTGCCCACAGAAATGTCATCACCAAAAATGACGTGACATCGCACTCATCAATAAACATGTATTTTGTAAACTAAGGTTGCCCCTTTTGTTTGTTTGTTCACCCAGAAACTCTGCATTAATGGCTGACAGATTGTCTCAGTTTTACATAATAACCACAGTAATGGAATATAGAATGACACCCAGTTGTGACGGTGCTGGTATTATCACGGTTATGATATGTCGGGTGAGAGCACTAGATATCCTTTTGATATCAAATAATTTGGCCTTGGCTTGACTTTCTCTGCCACCCTATTCCACGTGTTTGCAGAGGTCCCCCGGACAAGCACGCATTGGGCGCAGCCGTTAATGGTTGTACATTCCAAAACCCCATTCAGGCAGGCAACTAAGCCTCTCCGTTGCTTTAGGGAAAACCCTCCCTGCAAACAGGCTATGCTTAGCTTGGATTTACACAAAGCCACACAACCAAGAGCCAAGCTATTCCTTTATATCGGGCCATTAATGAACTGGCCACACTATTGTCTTAAGAGCTAAACCCATCATGTAAAACATGACCTTGTCCAACTCCAAATTTCCTTTGTTCTCACCGAACATGACATAGCCTTTAGGTAAAATCCAAAACTCTCCACTTTTGGGACGTCTTTGGATCACCCTGGACTTCCATCCCGCCTTGCTGCCGCTCTGTCCAGTGAAGTTTCCCCCTCAGTTCTCCACAACTGAGTCTGTCTCCCCTGGAACCCCATCTTTCTCTCCAGGACTATGAGACCAGGTGGCATATTACCCATCCCTAAGCCCTCCATTTCTGCTTCCAAGTTAGCTAGTGTGTGTGTTGTTTTATTTGCTGTTTATCTTTCAATAAAACTGTTATTTTTGGCCCTTTTCACAGCGCCGGCGCTCGCGCGACAGAGGAGGGCGGCTCGCGCAAGAAGCCTTCTCCGGGAGGCTGCCGCTTCCCCCTCTTTCCTTCCGCAGGCAAAGGAATGAGCGGGGAAGCGGCAGCCTCCTGGAGGCGGCGGCGGCTCGCGCATCCGTCCATCCCCCCCTGTGCGCGCGAGAAAGGAGCCTGTCCCGTCCATCCCCCCCGTGTGCGCGCGAAGCAGGACGTGTTGCGTCCGTCGCGCTAGCGCCCCGCCCTGTCCCTTCCTTCCGCAGGGGCGGAGGGAAGGAAGTGCGACTCGGCCGGCTCCCCGACTCTCCGCACAAGAGGTAAGTGTGCACAGGCGCCGGGAGCGTTGCGCGAGCACAGGTGATTTTCGCTTCGAAGCGAAAATCAAAAAACCCGCGCTCGCGCCGCTTCAGCCCCGTGAGCCTGGCAGAAGTGGGAGTGCGTCGTGCGGAGCGACGCTCCCACTCCCGCGAGGCTCACGGGGCTGTCGCGCGAGAAAAGGCCTGTGCGAAAAGGGCATTTGTTACTTTTAAACTTGCTCGCCTGCTCTCTGACCTGAAGCTGTAGACATTGGGTTAAAGATCCTTGCTAAAGTTACCCTGCCTCTCGTTTAGCCGAGAGAGTGCTCAAGCTAAATTCCCCCAACTTGTGTTTTTATTTGGTTATTTGGGCGCCCGTCCCGGGACCCCCAACATACAGGGTAACATTGGTACCAGTTTCTCCCTTTAAAGCTGGTTTTTAATGTCCTTTATCATCAAGCTGCTATAAGATTGATCTGATTAGAACTAGAACTTGTAGCTGCACTCATTGGCCATATGAATGAGAGGGAAGAGCAGAACATCGAAATCGTAACTTTTTTTTTTTTTACTATAATATATGACCATCTGTTGGGGGAATCCTAAGAGATGTAGTTGAAAAAAGTAACTTTTCCAAGCTCAAGTTAGATATGTCTCAGATTTGCCAAGGGCAGGAGTAGCTACATGGAATGAAAATAGGATTGGCAGGTATCCTTTATTATAAAGGATATCTCTTTATTTGAGAGCCAGAAAGCTTATTCCTTACACTCTTGTCAGGTGTCCCCTATTACTTCCCATGTTGGATTTATGTATAACTGTTGGGCATTAGATTTTCCCAGGGCATTAGCCCTTTGGAGAAATTCTATGAAAGCTAAAGCTGTTAGGAATTAGTCTTCTTTTAGCAGAGTCGCAGAAAAAGCACATCCCTATCTCTGTGTGGCTTCCCTGAAAAGAGACTGACTTGGAAGCAAAACAAGGCAGGCAGTTTCTACTTAAAAGATTTACTAATAAACTTTACAATTAGATATGCACTGGAGAAACTAGATCTTAACTACCTAAGAAAAGGATTAGGGAAGATGGTAGTTTGATTCTTAACTCACCAACTTCTTGGTGGAGAAGTAGCATATCAGAGAAAAAGTGCTAGAAGCAAGATTGCAAAGGGGAAAGAGAGAAGTGTGGTCTTCTGTGGAAGGCCAATGACAGACTCCAGGGTGCATCCTGGATCACATGGTCTGGATACCATAGCCAATCATTTTAAATAACACAGAGCAACAGTTAATCCTAGGCTAGCTAAGCTCTACTTGTCCTAGAACAGGAGAGGGGGAGAGAAAATACCAGAGTTTTCCAACAGTGACAAAACACTGTTAAGGATGTAGGAGAAGAACTAGGGTGAAAGGTGCATTCCTAACTAAGAAGCTCAAAAATACTGATGTTCATTCTTATTAAGAACTGTACTATAGTTTCTTAATTTGTTGATGGCTACCATTTTGTTGATGTCAAAATAATTAAAGATTTTCCATATCTTGGCTCAGTCATTAATCAAAATGGAGACCACAATCAAGAAATCAGAAGAAGACTAGGACTTCGAAGGGCAGCTATGAAGGAACAAGACAAGATCCTCAAATGTAAAGATATATAATTGATCCTCAAGTTAGGATTGCCTATGTAATCATATTTCCAATTTCCATGTATGATTGTGAAAGTTAGACAATGAAGAAAGCTGATAGGAAGAAAACTGATTTGGTATGTGATGCTGGAGGAGAATTCTGCAGATACTGCAGTTTGTCAGATAGACAAATAAATTGGTCCAAGAGCAAATCAAGTCTGAACATTCCCTAGAAGCCAAGATGACTAAACTTAGACTGTTATACTTTGGATCTATAATGAGAAGATAGGACTCAGTAGAAAAAACAATGACACTTGGTAAGGTAGAATACAGTAGGAAAAGAGGAAGACCCCATCTCAAATGGATTAGACCCAGTCAAGAAAGCCATGGCCCTGAGTTTGCAAGACTTGAACAGGGCTGTTGATAACAAGGTGACCTGTGGAGAGGTGTCTCTCATTCATAGGGTCACCATAAGTTGAAGTCAAGTTGACAGCAGTTAAGAACCACCACCGTCTTGTTTTGCCCAAGCTATCACACTGTTACAGCAGAAACCAGTTACAATGCATATAGGGTCATAGAGCAATCCTGCCCTACCAACTGGTCCTGTATGGTAGTGTAGCCTAAACCAGTTGGTCCTGTATGGTAGTGTAGCCTAAACCACTGTAGTGCACACGACCCTCCCTGGAGTGGGTGGCCGTGCAAAGTTCAAAGTGTGAGATGCTGGGAGGCAAGAACCAAGCCAGTTCTGGTCTTTGAGGACACAGTTTATTAAGCGAAGAAGCAAAAAGAAAAGCAAAAGGCACACAAGCATACATACATTCTGACTCTGTCGGAAAGGCAAAGCAGACGACGGAGCAGGGCTCTCTTTGTTCCAACAGATTATATAGGCTTTTCGTACACGAGTGGCAAAACAGGCTGCCAATCCAGCAACCCACTTTGCCAAAACGGGCAGGAGGGGGCTATCCCACCTCGGATGCCAATTATTGAGGCACTCATGGGCCAGGTGCATGATAGGCTCATGGCCAAATCTCATTACCTGCCCGAAATGGCAGCGGACGGTCTCTAATCAGGCTTTGCTCTCCCCTCACCATACCGGACAGTGCAGGGAGCGAAGCACCCATTGTTAACATTCCTTGGCTATTCTCACAGTACTGCAACATACGGGGCAGCCTGACCTAACAATGCAACAGCATGAGCTAACCCCCAAATATGTTTGTTAGTGTGAAAGCAGGCTGACCTGAAATATGTGAGTGTGCAACACAGGGCCTACCCAGAGGGCCTCAGGCCCAACAACCACATCTATCATCTAGGGCGGGGTGTCAAACTTAATTTCATCTTGGGCCACATCAGCATTATGGTTTCCCTCAAAGGGCCAGTTGTATCTGTAAGACTATATAAATGTATCTGGTCTTTTATCATATTAAATAATTGCCTCTGCATTCGATTATTACTGGTTTTAGTAATAACTAGCTCTGAAACTAGAAGTCTAGGAAAAATAATGGCAAGCAGATAATCAAATGTACAACTATAGTACAATTTATTGAAAAATGAGTTTTGAAAACAAAAAGTTATTTTTTTAAAATCATCAGACAAATATTACCAAGCATTGTTTATTACATTAACTTTGTTTAACTTTTTGATTCCAGTTGAGACAGGCAGGATAAATAATTGTGCCCTGAACTGTGCCTTTTTCTGCCCCCCTCAGCTCCTCTCTGTGCCTCTTTCTGCTCCCTTGCTTCCTCTGTGCCTCTTTAGGGCTAGAGCTCATAAAAGTTGAACAGAGGAGCAGTCAGAAGTAGAAGTAGATTGTGAGTGCTGGCTGCTGGGCCCTTCTTCAGAATACTGGCAGCCAGGGGCCCACAATCTGGTGATCAGGCTCACCAAGCGTTGGGAGTGTTGCAGCTGCAGGAGAGGTGCAAGGGCACATGAAATGGCCTGGAGGGCTGGATTTCGCCTGTGGGCCTTATGTTTGACACATGTAGTCTAGGGCTTCAAAAGAATATTTCCTTTTTTAAAAAAAAACATGCAGAATGGTGCATAATTTTAATGAACACATCTGTATATATTTATTGGGAGAGCATCACACTGAAAAGGACAACTTGACAAACAGGCTCAAAACCCTGTTTCCCTGTTCAGCCTCGACCCTGTTTCCCACTAAGCGGCTGTTTATTTTTCTTGGCTAGCTAGCCTCTTTCCCGTTTCTGCATGTCTGGTTATGGGGATTCCCTGTGGCATTATGCTGTCAGGGAACATCTTTACAATATACCCAGTGGAGTGTGTGCTCACAAAATACAGGAAATCCACAGAGCAGCTCTTTCTCTACATGCAGCAGAGGTGTGGGGGCTATTAGCTGTGATTCTCGAAACACCGACTATAAATAGCACCCTGTCCAGCAAAAAAAGAGAGAGATGGAAAGACCAAAATAATAATAATAAAAGGAAAGTGTTCTGTCTGAGCTGCCATACAGGGGAAGAATGTAGATCTTTGCTCTGCCTGCAAAAAATTCATGTAAAATTCAGGCAGCTCCCAGAGGGCAGTTGAAGCTCAGCAAAGGTTTCTGGGAGTTTTCAAGCTATAGAATGCTCACTGACCTTATACTCAAGAGAGAGGCCTCGTGAGCCTTTGGGGAAGGTGGATGTCATACTTGGATTAAGACAAGACTGTGTATGTGGATATCTTAATTCATATTGTTTGGCGATGGTTGCAAAACAACTGAAGTTTTCGATTTTGTTATGAGAGCAGTTGCCATTTTCATTATGTGTTCACCATCACTATACATGGTATATCGAGTTACAATGAATTTGTGTTAACTCAAGGTAAGGCAAAACTTTACCAAATCTTTCGTGTGCTCCAAATATCCCCATTTGGCAGGGACGGTCCTGATTAATCTTCCATCATCCCACTTTTTTCACAGCTTTTTAAAATCTCTCTGTTTTTCTCTGCTCCTCACACTTTCCCTTTTCATCTTTGGCTTACTTCAGTTGTTGCAAACTGAGGCCATTTCTGTACTAAACTGTTCTAGTGCTATTCTTCCGCTTTCAACATCCTATGGAATCCTGGGCTTTGCAGTTTAGGGAGGGTCCTTTGAGGTGGAATGTTGAAAGTGGAAGAATTGCACTATAACAGTCTAGTGCGGAAATGGCCTGAGTTCAAATGGCAAGTTTGCACTTAGTTAACTCAGTAAGGGGGTCAGAATCTTGACCTTCCCTGCCAACTCGGGCAAAAGCAAAGTGTTGCAGCCACTCCTATGAACTTTTAATAACTTTTGCCATCTTAATTAAACTCTGATGTTGCTTGGCCACACATGTCCTGGTTTTCATCTGTGAAATGTTGGTGAGTACGATCTTGGGAATGATTTGAATCTTCTGAATCCCCCAGGCAATGCAGCCATTGGGTGGACATTGTGATTGGGTAATTCTGGGAGTTATAGGCTTTAGAAAGTACTGTTCCTAGATTCTGCCTCTGGCCCTCCAGAAATTTAGAACTAACACCCACTATCCCTTACCATGCCAGTGGGGATTCTGGGCACCGAGGTGCAAAACATCCAGAGAGTCAAATATTTTATCGTATACACCAGTAGTGAACAAGTCATCTTCACATGGTTCCTTACTTAAACAAAAAAAGTGTCATTTGGTTACAAAAGGGCAGTATAAGCAAAGATGGGAAAACTCTTAAGATTAGCTGAAAAACAGAACAGCAATAGCAATACCATGTGTATTTCTATATCACTTACCAGCTAAGTGCTCTCTAATTGCCCCCAACAAGATGGGTACTCATTTTACCAGCCTGCGGAAGAATGAAAGGCTGAGTCAACCTGGAGCCCAGTAGGATCGAACTCACAATATTGTGACTGCAGTATCAGCATTTAATCACTGCACCACCAGGGAAGAAAACCTTAGGGAGAAATCCTCAAAGAGGAAGGGAACTCCAAAAGAACTGAATAAGGTGGGAATATATTCCATGGTCATGGAACATTGTTGGAAAAAGGATGGAAAACAAGGATGGGGAGGACAGAATGGATCCTTGCCACAGGGAAAGGGCAGAGCTGGCTGGCTGACCTGACTGGCAGACAGACAGACAGACAGACAGACAGACAGACAGACAGATGACATCTTGAACAGGACTAGCCCACACCAGTGGCTGGAAATGAACTACAACTGCCAGCTTTTGCCAGGCTAACTGGCAGGATCAGAGAGTATTAGTCCAAACAAGTAATTTTTCCAAGCTTTCTTCCACACTGCAACATTTTCCTGCAAAGTCCACTAACTGAGAAATGTTTCAAAACTGTAACAGTTAAAAGATTAACAAATCATTTAGGGCCCCGGTCTTGTACATTCATATCTGCCAATCAATCTGTTTAATGTGCTTAAACTTGGGATGGGTTAGAATTTTGTTTCAATTTTTTTATAAGACTTTACCAAATCTCATAAATGTCTTAATATTGGGAATGACAGGTTTTAAATGATTTTTGGAACAAGTCTGCACATCTGGCTATATGAAAACAAAGCAAAATACTTAGGAGGAGGAAGGACTTACTTGAATATTCTGGTCCTGTTCAAGCCATTTCATACACTAGTTTTTGCAACAACATGTGGAACCTGTAGGGATCTATAGTCAATTATGTCTATATACTAGTGCGTTGCAAGCTATTCAGTGTAGGCCACAAGTCCTGCCCCCCCAAGTGCCAGGGACTGGAAGAATATTTGTGCCTATTAGCCCTTAGAAACTCACCAGAGGCTGGCAGCCAATGGCTTACAGACCAACAGCGGTCCCTATACCACCACTTTGAATAGCACATCAGTTTCCAAACACTTTGTTTTCCCCATTCCTTGGTGTGAAATTAATATTTCCTAAATGCACACTTGAGGTTCCTTGCTAAGAAATCTGAAAACAGTGCTGTGCATGTAACATTTAAAAAACAAACAAACTAATGTGTAACCTAGAGACAGGAGAAGGAGGCTGGGGGTGGGATAGAAGGGATGGAATTCCAACATGGTTATCTAAGTTTGCTGATGCTTCAAAAGCAAAATGATGACAGGGTGCTCCCAACAATAGGAGGCACAACAAGAAGAATAGGCCATTCGGCACTATTTGTCAGAGTTAAGCCATAGTCTCAATAAAGCATTGCTGATGACCTAAATTCATTATTTAGGCAGCATAATCTAACAGCCCCCCTAGCAGGCTGATGAAAAAGAATTCACTTTTTCTACCCAGTCTCATTGGAAGGCAGGGTGAGAGAGTGCCATCCGTCCTGTGCAAGTTTATTCATGGAAATGCATGTACAAATGAGTGCACATGCACACTAAGAACTTCATCACATAGAGCAGGTAAATTGCACTTACAGCAAGACAATGGCATCTTTGGCTGGGACTGATCACATTATCTCGTGCCTCTTCTGTTGTTCTCCCAGTGGGAGATCATTCGAAAAGTATTTCTTTTACAAAGGAGATCATTAACGGATTAATCCAGACCCCGAGACCCTAATGGCAATATTCTATGGAATCTTGAGGGTTGTAGTTTGATGAGGCACTAGAGCTCTGAGTGCAAATTCTAACTGCTTTATCACACAAGATAGGTAAATTGCACTTACGGCAGGATAATAGCATCTTTGGCTTGGACTGATCACATTACCTTGTTCCTCTTTTGTTGTTCTCCCTGTGGGAGATTGTTCGGAAAGTGTTTCTTTTGCAAAGGAGGTCATTAGTGGATTTTTTTTTTATGTTTGTAGAAAAAATGCTTTCCAAATGGTCTCCCACTGGGGGGAACAATAAAAGTGGAACAACATCATGCATCATGTGATAAGTCTCAGGCAAAGATGGTATTCTCCTGCTGCAGTTGTGATTTACCAGCCTCACGTGATAAAGTCCTCAGTTGTACAATATTGCAATTCAACACAAGAGTTGCCCAGCACAATCAGTATGTAACTCTGCATGTGGAGATTTATGTCATGCAGACCGAATGTATGATCTCAGCCCATATATTTTATGTATGTCTGTATAAATGGATGGATGGATGGATGGATGGATAGATAGATAGATAGATAGATAGATAGATAGATAGATAGATAGGTCAGACAAGATCCTGCATCAAGGCATGTGATGCACTCTCCATCTGCTGCTTGTGCAGCTAGGATGGATGCTGCCCAGTTGCCCTCCCCACCAGTAAATGGCCATGGCAATGCCTCTTGGATTAACAGCAGCCTCTGGGAGGGTGGACACTGTGCAAAGAGCACCTTAGCAAATTTAGGTGCACAAATTTGTAGCATCACATCATCCCACCATTCTAGACATTTTCCCAGACTCACAGTTGTTTACACACCTGTCATCCTTGAGGCTGGGATATGTTTCTGCCTCCTTACCTTTGAGCATTTCCAGTTCTCACAGCACCTTTCCATACTTCCATTTTCACTCCTCTGATCTTCTCCTCCTTGACCAGACACATTGTAGCAATGAGCAATAAAGCAATTAACCATTTGATGCATTGGAATATACAAACAAGCTTCAAATGGATACATAGTTTCAATCAACATTTGGCAATTGATACTTTGTAGCGCTTTAACTAACTCTAGCAATGCCTAAGCTAGCTGCCTGATTTATTCTAATGCACATCCCAGATGGTGTTTATTAGAATAATAATTGAGATTAGAAACAAGCTGGCTGCAAGAGTAGTATGGTCCCTCTAACCTTACCTGGTTAAGACTCTGTCTGGAGCTTTTTGTACTAGGTGAAATTTCTGAACACTCTTTAACAGCAACACCATATAAAGTGTGTTACAGTAGTCCAAACAGGATGTAGCTAAAGCATGTACCACTGTTGCCAAATGTGCAAAAGCACATTTAAAGCTGAGTCCAGGAGTGTACCCAAACTGTGAGCCTGCAATTTCAGAGGGAGTGTAACCCCACCTAAAACTGAGGGCCTTTCCTCCCTACATTGTTATAGTGCTATTATTCCACTTTCAACATCCTATGGAATTCTGGGTTTTGTAGTTTTCTGAGACCAAAGAGTTCTCTGGCTGCAAATTCTAAACACCCCTCCCTAATCTGCAAACCCCAGGATTCCATAGGATGTTGAAAGTGGAATAATAGCACTATAACAGTTTAGTGTGGAAAGGCCCTGAATCTTCAAGCTATGTCAGCTTTAAATTCTGTTGTGTTTTTAATGTGATACTTATTCATATAGTAATGTTTTCAACTAACTGTGATATCCAGAAATAGAGAAATGTGTATAAATCCTTTGCCATGACTTTAAGGCATTGCCTGAAATCCCGTTGGTTGCACATATGCCAGTTCCCCCACAGAAATATTTGGACATTTTGTCCAATGCATAATGATGGTATTCAGTTGAAGGCTGCAGGAGTGGACTTGTGCATCTGGTGCCATTGTACATGTATAGGCATTGTGGATAGATGTGTATGCACAGATACACATGTGCCTTTGATTGTGTGGTGCTGCAATTCTCCAATAAGCAGTGATGTATTTAAGTCTTTTACTCCAAGTCTCAAGTCAAGTCTCAAGTCCTTGAAGACACTTTCAAGTCAAGTCTCAAGTCTGGGAGCCAACTTTATACCCCAACCTATATTCCAGAATTTCTGGACAGAGTCACATAAAGTCAGTTTTAACAATTTAAGCAGAGTTGGCCTTCCACGTTTGCAATTTTGCCATCTGCAGCTTCGGAAGTGGGGAATAGGATCCTTCTTACTCCCCCTTCCCAAAGCTGGAGGTTTTTGTGTCAATGGGCATAAAAGAGTCTGCAGCTTCAAAACTGAGGAATAGGATCCTTCTTACTTCCCATTTCTGAAGCTGGAGGATTTTTCAGAAGTAGGGAATAGGATCCTTCTTACTCCCCATTACGGAAACTCCGAAAGCTTTAGAAGGAGGAATCCTTCCTCCACAAGCCCATTGCCTAACACATTTGCTGTTCCTCTCTGAGAAATGTGCCCTGCACTCTGGGGGTGAGTCTTGTCTTCTTTTCTTAGAAAAAGTTTTAGAAGGCTCCTCCAATTTGCAGCAGGAACAGGCTGCTGAGCAAACCTCAAACCCACCTCAAGCCCATTGCCTAACCTGTTTGCTGTTCTCCTCTGAGAAATGTGCCCACACTTTGGGTGTGAGACAGATTGTCATGTGACCAGTAGGCAAAAAGAGAGGGAAGCATTGTTTCAAGTCATAAGGTTTCTGGATGAATGCATTAAGTTATTGAACCAAGGGCAGCAAGTCAGTCACTAAAAATATACAAATCTTCAGTGCATCACTTATTGCCGAGTCGAGTCCAAGTTGAGTCACTGAAGTGACTTGAGTCCAACTCAGTTGACTTGAGTCTACATCACTACCAATAAGGCAGTGCTGTGCAACCACCACAAAACTCCATGAGTATTAAGTTCTGCTCCATCTCCTTGATTTTGAGTCTAAGCCATTATTGATGTAGCTAGAGACATGTTTTTCTCAGGTACATCTCTTTGTTTTCAGTGGGAATTCTTTGAGAGAAAACTTGCTTAGAAGTGTACTGCTCAGGACAGTATAAATAAAGGCTCATTGGTCCATAAAAGATGTTTAACGCCTTCCTACAAATAGAAGGGGACGTGCAACAAACTTTATTTTTGCTTCATGTGTTGGACCATATTACTTGTCACCTTAGCCAACACAGCCATAGCTGGGGTTGGGCAGTGGGAATTGTAGCCCAGTATGTCAGTAAATCACCAGGCAGGCAAAGACTGATGTAGTTTCTCACCACAAAGAAGTAGTTACCTCAGAAGACTGTAATGTATGAAATATTTGTTTGAATATCCCGGCATGCAACAGGACCACTTGCAATATTTACTATTCAAAGGCAACAAGTGCCCTCGTGGGAAGCAGGCCAATGAAAAAATAATGAACAAACGATATTAAAATGCACTCATCACTCTCCAAGAGAACACCAGGAAACTCCTCCGCTGTTTTTCACTTTCTGGGCTGAAGTGTATACCATCAGTGCATGTAAAAGGATTGCCCTAATACATTATCCATGGTGTTTTTCTATCTAAAAGCATCTCTGATGCTGGATTTTTAGATTATGACATAGAAGTCACAATGTCAGAGGGGAAAAGCCTATCACAGAGCCCGTTATCCTTTTGAAATTTACAATCCTGAGGGATAAGAGAAAGAAGTCATTATCAGGAAGCCACCTTGTCCAGGGAAACTGGCCGGTGAACTTCCTGATCTTTTAATTAAGGGTCCACTCCTTGAACCATTTAAGCTGGTGGTCTTCTTCTTCCTCCTCTTCTTCTTCTTCTCCTTCCCCTTCTCCTCCTCCTCCTCCTCCTCCTCCTCCTCCTCCTTCTTCTTCTTCCATCTGATATTGCCTGGGTTGATGTCAATTATTTCACTTAAAATTTATTTTAAAAATCATATAAATTTGATTTCCCCCCCTAACCTTATCAGCATTATGGTTCAGATAAGGTAATGACTTAGAACAATAAAATAACATTTGAAAAAAGAGGAATGGTCAAGAGCTCACAGAACAAAATGTGGTGGTACTATATCAGATTGCAAAGGGTTAATGCCATTACTGTATGTTCTTCAGTTTGATGGAAATGTATCAAAAGGCATTTGTCCTGAACCCGATGTGGCTCTTTGACTTTCACGGGGAGACAATTCCAGAAAATAAATGAATGCTAAGATTCTATACAGCTGTCGCTTTTATCCATAATTGTATTATGATTTTGCTTGTGATCTGAATGAAACCGCCATCAAACCAGTAGCACCTACAAATCCTTAAAATTGCAGGGCTATCTGTGTTGACCATAAAACAAATTTCAAAATCCATATTGAAATCAAACCTTTTAATCAACAAGTTGACTAGCATTTAATTCTTTAACTTACCTCTAGAATTCTCTGGCTGGTATATTAATACAGCTGCTGCCACAGCAAAATCAAACGTACATGAGGTTTCTTGAGCTTTTTCTTTAGGGGCTTCCTGTAACTCTGCTAGCTCCTTAGGTTTGTTTTGTTCCATCTATCCCTCAGACTAGTATAGTTCTAATAAATGCCATAGTATAAGAGGGTTTGCTCATAAGAATTTCAATGAATTAGATGACCTATAGCTCTCCAAAGACACATGCTGTTATCCTCAGTCAGTTACCTAGTTATACCTGTGTAACTAAGGCCACTTTCGCACAGTGTCATTGAAACATAATAGCTCCTGGTTATATTCGTTTCAGGTGCTGTGGTTCTACACAACGCCATAGTGATCCAGTAGCCATCCCATCTAAAAGCGGCAGCTAGCACACATTATTTGAACTATGGAAAAAATCCGTTTTGTGCTGCCTCATCTGCACATATCTTGTACGTCGCCTCAATGTGGAAACATTAAATGTCCTTTACTGCACATTAAGAAAATGGCAGCACTGGCAGGAGGCCAATCAGGGCTGGTGTGGTGGAGCAAAATGTGGAAGAGACATTCTGCTTCAATTCGCATTAATGCTGAAAGGTGCAGAATGCGGCGTCCCTACTGCATTTCAAGAGAATCCACCTTAACTACGGAAAAGATCCATTCATGGCATCTTGTGCAGAAAGGGCCTTAGTGACCTCTCCTGGCCTGATCCCCTCCAGCCCACCTTAAGAGCCAGCAGCTGGATCAAGGGAAGGAGGTATGTTCAGCTGATGCAGGAATGCAGGAGGAGGATGTTCCCAACCCCTCTCCTACCAGTGAGTGGGGCTGCAACAGGGACCTTTGACAGGAGTCCTGCTTCTGATTGTCACAGCTTTGCTCAGAGGTAGAAGGGAGGATGGAAAGTCACCTTCCTTTTACCCTAACTAGAAGTTGAACAAACCTCCTTCACCCAATCTGACTGCTGTCTGTTAAGATGGGTTGGAGTGGCATTTTTATAGGCTTACAGTAAGACTATGTCATCTTACCATATACAGTTTTGAGTCTGTAACTCTAGGTTACAAATCCATAACTGCAATATGAAATACCAGTTTTAGCTCATGACATTTTTTTCCCTGTCCTAAAATTTATGGACGCTTCTCACACTGTAGTAAACAGAAGCCACATACTAATCAGTAAGTCCTTATGACTAATCCTTCTCTCTCTCTCTCTCTCTCTCTGTTCTCCCCCCTTCTCTCTCTCTCTCTCTCTCTCATTCAGTCCCAGTAAGAGGATTCTGGTAGCAAACATGCGCAGAGATTTCTAAGAATAAAGGGAGTGTCAAGAAAGGCAACTCCAAAGGACTTCAGGGAAATGAAACCTGACAGATTGGGGTCATATAAGGGAAAGTATGGTACCGAATCTTGTCATGCGCTGTTGGATAACATGGCTGCCAGACTTTGTCATTGTTTTATGACAGTTTGAATATGGTAGAATGTCAATGGGTGGATGGTTGGGGGTTTTTTGTTCTTGTTTTTAGCAAAGTGGTTGGACATTTTTGACCAATGCAGACCATCCACATTCAGACTGCTAAAGTGGAACAGCATGTGCAATGCCATTGAGCAGACAGATGCACGAGATGCATATGTGCACAAGATGCACATGCACATGAAATGCATATTCATTTGTGTATTTGGTTGCAAATTCAAGTAGGCAAGGCATTTGGTTACACAATATTGCATTCATTGCATAACTCCGCTTGTGGAGATTTATGCAGTGCAACCCCGATGTAGGCCATTGATTGTAATTCATGGAAATGCAACATCTCTTACTATAGTGGGAAAGTCTGTAACCAGGTGCCGTGTATGCCTTTCCATAAGCTAACTATTGATGGGCAAATTCTAAGTCTTTCTGTTTGTGCACTTGAAAAGTTCCCTAGAGATTCCACCTGCTTGATACAAATGTAAGTGAGTTGGAGATCTTGGAGAAATTACAGCTGGAATTCAAGATTGCAGTTATGAATGCATAACCTTGAGCTATGCACCTGTAACTGATTCATATTCATGGTGCCTACATATTCACAATCATGGCAATAGAATAGGAAATGTGTAGGGATTGTAAAAATCCCCCAGTTCAGTCTTACTGGCCAGCAGCTACTATGAGTGATGGAGGTCTGTTCTCCTGTCAATTGGGACATAGCAGACTGAAGTTTGCATTCCCCTCCCACCAGCAAAGGACAAGCAGGAATTGTGATAGGGATCCTGCTTCTGATTGTCACATGAGAGACTTTTGTCAGGAAGTGGATGGAAACTTCAGTCTGCTGCAAATTGATCAACAGGAGAATTGATCTCTGTCACTCACAGCAGTTGCTGCCCAGTAAGGCAGGATTGTTGGGGGGGTGAGTCAGGCCAGGAAATGCTACTTAGGCCCTTTCCACATGGGGTTAAAAAAACGGTGTAGATCAACCTCCACGGAGGTTGTCTACACCGTTACGCGAATTGGGGTGGATTACTCTTGAGTAAATCCACACGTCAATCCACGGTCGAGCGCCCGCAAGTGGCGCCACTGCGTGCTTTTGAAAAACCACATTTTATGTGGTTTTTCAAAGGCATGGGGCGTCCAGCCCCGTGCAGCCCCATCGCAGCGCCTGTATGGATTTACGGACGTGCGAAAGGGCGTCCCTGCAGATCGAGCAGGGGGCGGGATTTCCAGCTGGCGAGCTTCTCCGATTGGTGGAGAGGCTCCGCCAGTCAAAATCCACCATTTTGAGTGCTGCCGGGCACCAAGGACGCTGCGGGATGCTGCTCCGTGTAGAGCAGCGAAATGCTCTGCTCCATGCGGCGACGGAACGAGGTAAGCCCACATTTTAGCATGGCTTTCCCTGTTTCCTGCCCGTGTGTGAAAAGGGCCTTAGTTAAATACATCAGTAGCTGATCTAGAATCTTGGCCAAAGTTACTGGCCATGCTGTTTGGGGTCATCTGGGAACTGCTGTCTAAAAACTTTTCTAAACCCTAGTATGATTTTGCAAGAAGTCTTTTTCTTGTTAGATTAAATTCACAGTCTGTTTATAGAATCATAGTGTTGGAAGGAGCTTCATGGGCTAGTGAGTCCAACCCTCTGCTCATTGCAGGATCTCCAGCTAAATTGTTCACATCAGGTAGCTGTCCAGACTCTTTTTAAAGATGTCCAGAGAAGGAGACCATCTCTTGAAGCAATTGATTCCATTGTCCAACTGCTCTTACTGTCAAGAAGGTCTTTCTAATATTTAATCAAAATCTACTCTTCTGTAACTTCAAACTGTTAGACTTCATTCTCCCTTCTGAGGCAGCACAGCCTGCATCCTCCTCTTTGTGACAGACCTTGAAGCATTTAAAGATTGCAATCATGTCATCTCTCAGTCTTCTGTTCACTGATCTGACCATGCCCAGCTCCTTCAATATTTCCTCATGCGTTTTGTTCCCCATGCCTCTTATCATCTTTGTTGCCTATCTCTGAACTTGTTCCAACTTGTCTATATTGGTCTTCAAATAAGGCACCCAGAACTGAATGCAGCACTCCAGATGAGGCCTGACCAGTGCAGGATATAGCGGGACTATTACTTCTTTTGTCTTGGAAACTATAGTCCTCCCTTCACATTTGTGGGTTTGATCTTCACGAATTTATTTGCAAGGCATGTGCTTGCCTCCCCCCCCCAATTTTCCTCCTCCAATCCCGTGCATTCATCACCTCAGGCTTGACAGGCTTGTGTTTAAAGTGGATGGTGTTTTTTTCCTTTTGGGTGAGCAAAGCTCTCTCCCACTGCTGAAGGTATGGCCTCTTTGCCATGTGGTTGCACATTCTCCTATCCATTGGCTGCTGATTGGTCAGGTGCTCCTTTCTCAAGATGGCCTTTGGAAATAATTAGAACTCCAAAACTCCTCTCTTCTCTGTCTGATAAGCCTTTTAGGTAGTTTTTTTTTCTCCCCCACTCCAATGCTGGGGCCAGAGGCAAAGGAATGGGAGGGGGAAGCTCCAGAGGGGAATGGGAGGGCAATCATGGGGGAGGTATTTACATTTTTCCACTTTCATGAAAGTTCTTTGCCCTGAACCCTTGCAAATGTGGTAGGGCTACTGTATACTTCTATTAATGCAGGCTAAAGTAGCACTTTATTATCACAAGGCACAGCGGGAGTTTGTTGGATAGCCTATGCTTAGCAGAGAGAGTCTCCCAGCAGATGTCAGGGTAATTGAAGTCCCCCATAACAACAATCGCTGAATCTTTGACGTTCCCGAGATTTGCTTCTGAAAGCATCATCTACAACTTCTACTTGATTCAGTGGCCTGTAGTAAACTCCTACTACAATGTTGCATTCCTTTCTTTCTCCATTTATTATCCAAATGTTCTCAACTGGTCCGTTCTGATAAATTTCATGGATTTCTGTACAACTGAATTTGTCTTTGATGGATTATGTTGCTCCTCTTCCTTTTCTGCCATATCTATTCTTTTTGAACAGGTTAAAGCCTTCAGTTCTAATATTCCAATCATGATAACCATCCCGTCAGGTGTCCATTATGCCTATAAAGTCATATTTATCATCTTGCACTAGGATTTCAAGCTCATCTTGCTTGTTTCCCAAACTCTGTGCATAATGTATAAACATTTGAGACTGTATGTTCTCACCTATTAATTTACTGTCAGTTTTTCTGTGCAGCACATTCTCTCCCTCAGCTTTATCCTCTAGAATTCACATCCTTGTGTTTAGAGCTTGCCTTTGGGCTGATGTTTGAGCTATCACCACCACCCACCCACCCAAGGATTTCGTTTAAAGTCCTCTTGATCAGACTTGCCATGCTACTACCAAAGACATTCTTCCATCTTTGAGAGGTACAACCCACCAGTAGCGAGTAGTCTTCTGTCTAGGAAGTGAAGGCCTTGGTCTGGAAGCCAAACTTCTCTCATCTACACTGTCTACATAGCCAGTCACTCAATTTTAGTATCTTCCTGTCACTGTGTAATCCTCTATCCTTCACTGGCAGAATTGATGTGAATACCACCTGTGCCTCAACCCCCTTCAGCTTCCTGCCCAGAGTTTCTCAGTCACCAAGGTGATTTGCTCAAACATGTTCTTATCAGTATCATTGGTGCCCATGTGAATAAGGAAAAGAGGTACTGATCTGTGTCCTTGATGAGTCTTGTCAAGTTGTCAGTGATATCCTGGACACATGTGCCAGGAAGACAGCACACTTCCATTTTCATCTTGTCAGGCTGGCACATAGGTGCCTTTATACACCTGAGCAATGAGTCCCCAACTACCAGCACTTTTCTTTTCTTCTTGTTGCAGTTGGTGGTTATCTTGACTCCTTCCTTGGCATGCGGTATCCCTTGTTGCTGGTTTTCTGTCTGGGCATCTTCACTGCTGCTATCCTCATGAAGATGTAGGAAGTGATTGCATAGTTGGAGAGGTCCTGAATCCCTTCTGTATGGTCTGCTCCGAACAGTGACTGTCCTCCAGGGTGTTCCAGGCCTCTTCATTTTCCTTGGCAGTTTCTTACTGTTGGTTCTGTAGGATCAGTTCTCCTTGTGTTCTCTAATGCACTGAAGGGGATCAACGTGTAGCTGTAGGGCACTCACCTTTCCTTTTATGAGAACTTCCAGTTTGCAGGTGTAATTGGTGAGGTTTTCTGGCAAGAAGACAAACATATTTGTATGGAATAAAAGGGATATAAGCGTGCATGCCGCAAAGTGGAAGATGCCTTTGCCTGCACCTGCTCACCCGACTTACTCACTTACTTACTGAATTTATACCCTGCTGTTCTTCTGGGATGGGGTCCACAGTGGCTGTTCAGCCACTGTGCTGTGTTTTCAGGAGGCTGGGAGGTTTGCCTTGAGGATGGTGGGGCAAAGAAGTACACTTGCATCAGCCCAGTTGCATTAGCCTGAATTTGGATTCAAACTTTTGTATACATTATCTGTTCCATCTTCATTATCACAGACTCAAACTTTTGACAAGCTCTCACATCACAATATTTCCTACACCACAGCAGAGCAATAAAGAACAGCAGAAAGGAACATGCTAAGGAGTTTTGTGTTTTCCCTAAAGCAAAAGTTGTATGGATAATTTTTTGGCCCAGGAGAAAAGACAGAATCATAGTCTTTGGGGGACGGATATTCCAACTATTGAACAAGACCTACATTTGATCTTTGCCATTTTGCATTTCAGTTTAACAAGGGTCACCCTCAAAGAGTTTAACAAAGGATGCTTGTGAGCGATCACAAAAGCTGTGTGTCTTTGGAATTATAGCTACTTATTAGCAACCCAGGCAAGAACTTGAATGAAATATCCAGGGCCAGACATGTATAAAGACCCAGTGAAAATGAATTTAATTGTTGGAAGAAATACTTCTTCATGTACATGCCGTTCTACCATGGCAGGTTGATTCCAGTGCCCATTTCTTAGTTCAAAAATGAAGTCATGCTTTGAGAATGACATCCCACCAAAAGTGGTATAAAAGGCCTGCATAGATAATACTTGTCACTGCTAGTTCTTTTGCATTATTGTCAACTTGACAGCTATGCTATCTAAATGGTTGTAGAGATTCCAGCTGTCAAGTTCTTCTAGACACATTAGAGTTGAACTTTCAATTGAACATGTAATGGTTTCCACTGTTATAAATAACATAGCATGACCTATAATGGATGGGAGCAAAGGCCTATTGAGTCCATCATCTATTAAGAAAATGGCCAACTACATGCCACATTTGGCTAAAAGCAAATAAGTGCAATCACATTTCCCAAGGAATATATGCCCTGCTCCAATCCCCTGTGTTTTACCCGAATGGGCACTGCTGTCTGCTTTGTTTTGCAGATCCTTGTCCACTATCTAGGCCATGGTTTCTAGTGGGAAATGGCAGTATTTATTATGTCTTTATAGGACACAGCATCCCATCCCAGTTCCCAAGAGACATGGCAAAGATATCCTGCTGTTGAAATAAAACTTTGAATACACAGCTTCTAAGTGGACTGAGGAACTTAACATTTAGGGGCAGAAACTTGCTGGAATAAACTCTGTGAACTCTTCAAACAGAGAAATGTAGTCCATTATCTCATACTTTTCAAGGTGCTACTATTAGGACTTGTGTCTGACAACCAGTAATGGTGTGGTTTGGATGGGCACCATATCTAATTGGCATCACATTTAATTGGCAATATGCTTTAATTGGCTCTGATATCAAAATCAAACCTGAAAGGTGATGGAGAGGTCAAACCATCCAAGGAAGAACTCTGACTGTGAGTAAGAAATAAATGCTGGTCAGCCTAAGACATCCTCCAGGTACAACTGAGCCATTTGTCAAGCAAATAGATGTTCCTGTGGATAATAGGCTTAAGTAGAAGCTGGAGTTTACCAGAGAATGCAATTGTGAGAAGCCCACCAGGACACTGATTGACAGATAGCCATCCCCTGTGCACCTAGACTCCTTCCTCTTTCCTCATAGCACCCACAATAGACAGCTATTACAACACACATTATGTCTTTGTCATCCAAACACTGTGAACATGAGTGGGTTGATAATCCATTGTCTGTGCTGCAACTCCCATTGTTCCACACCTGGAACTGCACATATCTTCCACCACCACAGGCTATTTTTTTGGGTATAAATACTGCTGATTCCAGGATGCCCAGCACAGTCTCTCGAAGGTATGCCCTTCATTCTGTCCATCTGGCTCCTGAACGAAAACTGTCCTTAGGTCCTACCTAAGCCAAGCCACATTTCAACTTCTTCACTACTCTTCTGGACTGGTAATTATAACCCCAACCTTCAGCCTCTCTATACATAATTTTTCCTCCCTTTTATCCTTTAGTCAGCTGTTGTGTGAAAGTTTGACTGTTTGTATCTTGTGTGCATGCATGAGTAAATTCCCCTCAATAAAACACAGTTTTAGTTTATTTTTGAATCTCTGGCTGGTTCTTTTCCTGCATGTGCCCATAAACATTGGTAGAAAGGTCTCGCTAAGTTGCCCCCCCTCGTTAGCCTCCTGATTTTGAGCTAATTCATTCCCCACTTTCGCAAGGAGGTATTTGGCACTGCGGGGTGGCCTTTGTGGCATCTACATTTTGAGGTAAGACTACCAAGATTAGTTCATGAATATTTTTCTATCAAAGTAGACCAATACACATTTTGTATGGCAATCAATATTTATTCTAGCATATGTACACTCATCAAGGCAAAACGGCAAGATTTGTCTTTATTATTATTTTAGTACAACACCATCAGTATGGAGGTGGGGAAAGAATTCACAGAAAAGTTAAGGGTGATTAAACCCAATGAGAAACACTATAAAGTGTTGCTGGTGTCTTAAGTTTTAAGATGTAACTCATTCCAAGCATTTTTCCCGGTGGAAGTCAATAAGGGTACAGTCCTATACACAACCATTCAGGAGTAAATTCCATCAGATGCAATGGGACTTATTTCCAAGTCAATGTACATAGAACTGATCTGTAAAAATACAAATAAGACATGGGAATAACTCCCTAAGCCCAGAATCTGATGCAGTTATGTGCTCTATAAAAACCCGCATGCTTATGCTCACTTTATCATGTGCTGGACATGGACCAAACTAGATGGGACATTGAAAGCATGACCATATTTAACAGACCTAGTTTTTGTTAGTTTTCTCTAAACCCATAGCTAACCTGATCAATTTGAGGATCAGAAGGAGGAGGCAGGTTAGATCTTCTCCAGCTGCTATGTTCCCAATGAAAATTGCTCCCATAAACTGCTATTAATCCTGGAAAAGAAGCTCCCACCGCAACCTGATCTCTCCGTCCTGCCATGGCTGTTAATTTAGAAAAACTAAACATGTTAAATTCAATTCAGTATCAGTTTAAAAAAAAACAGAGATAGTCCCAATTTAGGGGAACTATGTACCTTAAAATTACTTTTTAGAACAAGAAGTACTATTCGCCCACCCCTATACTGTTCTACTTGCAATTGTTTTACAATTTCTACTGAACACAAATGAGAAAATTGTTCCATTTTCCTAGTATGCAGCAATTCTGACATGTTGAGGATGTGTGGAAACAATTACTCAACAGCAGCAGGATGAGAATTCCACACCTAGAGTTGTCCTTTTCAGTCAATATCTTGTGATGAATGCAGTGAAGTCAAGTTTCGGGATCTCCCTTTCATTAGAAAAATTTGCCCTCTCAATTTTGGAGCTAGGACTTCCAACGTTGGCCAGCCACGCCTTCCTGTAGGGAGAAAATAAGGGCAGGTAAGTTGGATATTACATTAGGCACAGAGTCAGACTTCAAGACTGTGACACTTAGAATTCACCAGCCATCATGGCTGGAATCCTGTTGGTGTCTTAGACATGTAAGTTCCCCTGTGGAAGCAGTTGGACAATAGCTGTATTCACTCCAAGGATGTGGAAGAAGAATGGGGCATGCAGTGCATCGCACATGATCATGCACTGTATGTGGTTGCATACTGCATGGGGGTGCATATATGTGTTACTTATTGAGCATGCAAATTGTATGTAAAGTTGGTTGCACAACATCACAGTGAAGTAGTGAAGTAGCACCATAGAACTCCTGCGTAACTCTGTGAACATAAATTTATGCTCTGTCCTGGTGTAGGAAAAAGGACCTTTCCCAAGGTTTGCATAATATTTATCCTGTTGCAATACTTTGAATGTTTAAAAGGCTCCTTTGCACTTCAAACCAAGCCCAGCAGAGCATCCAGTCTTATGTGTGTTGTACTCAGAGGGCCCTGCCCTGAGTAACAATCTAGATGCTGGCTTAGGGTGCTTCCAAGTACTATCAGTCTAAAGACACTGACCAAGACCCAAGTATCTTGTTGGCAGAGTGTAAATCTCTGCCAGTGTATTTATAGCGGTTTTATGGGCTGGTTGGAGGCTGGTTTTTGTTTCTTTGCTTCTTCCCCAAGCATACAACAACAGGCAACTGGTTCCAGGGTACAGCTTCATCCTATGCCCATCAATCAGCTGTGTGCCCAGGTGCATTCCAGATGCCTTTACACATCAGGGAAGAAAGAGCAGCTTCTGCCTCCAACATAAGGTTGCTCCTTTCGTCCTGGTAGGAAGTAACTGGTGGGTGGGGCGATGGATCTGCTTATGGAAGATCTCAGCTGCTGTTGCACAGCCACTGTGAGAGGCCTATGGAAGGAGGGACTAGATAATTCCTTCTCAAATTCCTCCCCCCACCAAAGTGCATAGGCCGGTATAATCAGGGATTATAATCACAAAGAAGATGCTAGCCATAGCATGCAGCTTTCCCATGTGCTTCCCCCTTGGTTTTTTATTTCTAGTTGAACAGAAAGAGATAGTGTGAAAACAGAGAAGAATTGCAAGTGGAAGTCAGCCACAGCTGGAACCCTCTGCCCATAAAATATCATGAATTATGAGTACAGGACAATTGCTCTCAGTCTGAAGCACCCTGAGGTTGACAGAATTTAATTTCTGACTCCTTCTTTTCATACAACTGCAAGCAGGCTCCTACTGTTCCTTTCCGATCCATGCTCCTTCTTCCAAGTCCAGTGCAAGTTCTGGGACAGTCTACCCTGTAATTAATCTGCAGCATTTTCAAAGACTGGCCAGGCTGAAGAACTGGATCTATCACAAATTACACAGTCCTGCTCTTCCAAGGTCTTTCTCCAAGATGTTTAAGACAAATTGTCCTTATATTCCTTCAGTTTCCCCAGGGCACCCAATACACTTCATAACTAAATTCAGATTTCAACCCTATTGTCTACACTTCTATTCAGCCATATTCTGACTTAGCCTCTCCAAACCTGGTATCCTCCAAATATATTACACCATACATTATCCCAGTAACTATGACCAATGATGTCTGGGAATGAAGGCAGTAGCAGTTCAACACATCTGGAGATAACCATGTTTGTGAGCCTGTCTAGTCATAACTCCATACTGGTTCATGCACAAATCAAACCTCAGGATGCTTGCACTCAGTAGAGGCCAGTGGTTCTGATTCAAGGAACTGGTGAATCTGCTCTGGGTTTAAGTCTGAACTACAGTCCTCTCTCCTCATTTGTAGGTTTGATCATCATGAATTTGATTATTCACGAGTCATGTGCTTGCCTCCTCCCCATTTTCCTCCTTCCATCCCTTGTATTCCTCACCCCAGGTTTGCAAGGCTTGTGTTTAAAATGGATGTTTTTTCCCTTTTGGGTGAGCAAAGTCTCCTCCCACTGCTGAAGGAATGGCCTTTCTACCATGTGGTTGCACAGTATGCTGTGTTTTGGCTACTGATTGGTCAGGTGCTCTTTGCTCATCATCCTCCAGGAGCGCTGGGAATAATTAGAACTCCAAAACTCCCCTCTTTTCTATCTGAGGGGAAAGTACTGGTAAATGTTTTGTCTTTTCTCTTTCCCCACCGGCCACAAAGCCAGGGCCATGAGCAAAGAAATGGGAGGAGGAAAGCCCCAGAAGAGAAGAGGAGGGGAATCGTGGGCAGCAGGAATTATTCATGGTTTGCCTCGAACCCTCATCAATGTGGAGAAGCTGCTGTATAAAGAAGCTATCCATGGTGCTGAACCTACTTGACAGGATCCAGTACTTGGAATAGTTCCTTTAAAATTCAGATTAGAACCTGGAATGGTTTCCCTGCCCCAATGATGCCTCAGTCACCAGCCTCCACTTAAAGGTCTGCACCAGCATCTTAAGACAGTAACTTAATCCAGCACTTATCAGCCACTTAATGCAGAAACTACTATAATAAGCAACTATGCTTTAATAGTGGATTTCATTCAAAGCAAGAGCCCATTGCTCCATAGCAGAATAGAGATTTTGCATGCCTAAGCTTTCAAGTTCAATCTGCAGTTAAAAGATTTAAGACTCCAAGGCTATAAAGACTTCTGTCTGAGACTCTGGAATGCTACTGGTACTCTGATACTAGGCAACTTCACAATCATGCAGCTCCATGATGGTGTGTAATCTGTATCTTATTAAAACCAATGGCAATTTTCCCACTGATTTTAGCAGAGCTGGGCTGAAACCAGTGTGTATTTTATGTAATGGACTGTTATGAATTAATGAAACCAAAACCAGGGGGAAAATAAATAATTTATTGTGATCTGAACTAGAAGGGTCATGAACTCTCAAGTACCAGAAAGCCAACATGATTTAAAAACATGCTACTAAACTGAGCAACAGGCATTAAAATGTTAGGCAATATTAGAATTCTGCTAAAAGAATTTTAATGAATACCTTATGATACAATATTTCATGCCATAAGCTACTCTCACACACATAGATGCACGCACAGTAATCCCTCTTTGCTTTCATTGCTTGGATACCTAAGATCAGTATATGTTCAGTTTGCAATTTCTTGACTATAGAGTTCTCTTATTAGCATTTTTTCCCAAGATATAGATTGGTGACAGCTGCTCTGATCAACCACACAAACCACATCCAAAAGCACTTGTGCAAACTTTAGTTAAATCACTAAGCACAAACCATGTTTTGAGGCAAGAAGAGGGCAAGACAATCTATTTTGATTGTCCAAGGCAATGTGTACTATATCAATGGGACAGTGGTCTGTAACACAAGGAGCAAGGCTGAAGGAGCTGTAGCATCAGCACCGACCTGGTGATAACCAAGTGGTTTTATAGTTACTCTTCTGCCTCATTTCTTCCAAAAGCACCAATGGAGCCCTGATTTTGAGTGCACAGCCATCCTTGCTTCCTCCTATTGACAGAGGTTGGAGGCCCCTTACTGCCAAACATGTGTTGGTCTATTCTAGGTGATGCCAGAGAGCCTGGAGATGGGCCATGCCTCAGTTAGGAGGAGATTGGGGGCCACAACTCTAGTGATGTCTTCCAGGGTGGCATAACAGAGGCTTTTACCTCGTCCCTGTATAATAGGGGTGGATAACTATGGAAGGGCAATTTTCCCCCAAATCCTGTACAGGCTGACCCTCACAGTAAGTCCAAATATCTGTTTTCCTCTGTAATTGCCTACCCTTAAAATGATGACGAGGGTGATGTTGAGTTCACTTTCTCTTGCTCCTCCCCCCCATATTTTTATTTGACTTTAACACATATAATAAAAAAAACAAAAACGAAGTCAACATACTTATCCAACTCTCATTCAAACATTCCTCTTCCTACTGGCAATTCCTAGTATAACTTTCTTTTCATCACTGTATCTCTTCTGTAATCTGTTGTCAATAAACTCTAACTTGACCAACGTGAAAATAATTTAATATAATAAATTTAGTCAAATTATGCTCTAATCCAAACATGTATACATACATATATAGAACAAATAACAAGAAAAAATATTATATATCTTCTATCTTCAATCTTTGAAGCTAGTTATCACCTCATCTCTTGAAATATCCCAAATATACTCAAATACTTTGCTCCATCCAGTCACATAAGTATCCAGTCTACCTACTTTAATTACCGGTAAACAAGTCAATTTGTCCCTCTGGGTCATACCTGTTAGTTTTAGCACCCATTCATTTATTGCAGGGAGTTTTCTTTCCATTTTTGAGCTAAGATAATCCTTGCTGCCACTTCCTGTTGCTCTTTTGAAAGGGACTAAAGTTGGCCCTTCATATCTGTGAATTCTGTATGCATGGATTTAACCAACTGTGGTTTGAAAATATTTTTTAAAACCCCAAAAAGCAAACTTTGATTCTGCCATTTTATATAAGAGATGCCATTTTACTATACCACTGTACCTAATGGGACTTGAGCATCCATGAATTTTGGTATCCACAGAAACAGGTGGTCCTGGAACCAAACCCTAGCAAATACCAAGGGCCCACTGTACAGAGGAAAACAAAGGTATTTGGGAGTAATGAGTATGGGTCCCAGAGATATTTGGGAGTAATAGGGAATTAGGGAGGTTGTGGGGTATGCCAAGTATTTTTATGTGTTTTCATGTTTTGGGTGAATTTTCTGTGTGATTTTCAAAAATGACTTCAGTAAGGCCTTTGACAAAGTTCCCCATGACATTTTTGCAAAAAAGCTAGTAAAATGTGGGCTGGACAAGGCTGCTGTTAGGTGGATTGGTAATTGGTTGACTGACCGAACCCAAAGTGTCGGGATGCCCTCCATATTATATTAATGGGATATGTAGTAGATTTAACATAACTGCTTGCTTGAAACGAAAGTATGGGAACCAGAGACCGTTAGATAAACAAAAGCTAGGAATGCACTGATAAGCCTTGCCAGGCTTTCACCGCTTCAAGGTCTCTTGCAAGAGGGAGGGAAATGTCTTAGGATTTTATGTACTTGCCTTGCCAGTTATTCTTTAGTCCTCTCACTGAAGTCTTGTACGATGTATCGCACTCCAAATAAATAGTGTTTGTGCACTGTACTATCTGTGTGTGTGAATTCAGTTCCTGACACAAAGGGTGCTCACCAATGGCTGCTTTTCATCCCGGAGAGAAATGACTAGTGGGCTGCCACAGGGCTCTGTCCTGGGCCCAGTGCTATTCAACATCTTCATCAATGACTTGGATGAAGGAGTGGAGGGCATGCTGATCAAATTTGCAGATGACACCAAATTGGGAGGGGTTGCTAATACACCAGAGGACAGCATCAAATTTCAAAATGACCTTGACAGATTGGAGAGCTGACCCAAAGCTAACTAAATGAATTTCAACAGAGAGAAATGTAAAGTCCTACACTTGGGCAGAAAAAATGGAATGCACAAATATAGGATGGGGAACACATGACTGGATAGCAGTACATGTGAAAGGGATCTAGGAGTCTTGGTAGATCACAAGCTGAACATGAGTCAGCAGTGTGATGCGGCAGCCAAGAAAGCCAACACAATTCTTGGTTGCATCAATAGGAATATGGTGTCTAGATTGAGGGAGGTAATGGTACCACTCTATTCTGCATTGGTTAGGCCTCATTTGGAATACTATGTCCAGTTCTGGGCGCCTCAATTTAAGAAGGATATCAGCAAGTTGGAGCATGTCCAGAGAAGGGCGACCAAAATGATGAAGGGTCTGGAAGCCATGCCCTATGAGGAGCGGCTTAGGGAGCTGGGTATGTTTTGTCTGCAGAAGAGAAGGGTAAGAAGGGACATGATAGCCATGTTTAAATATTTGAAGGAATGTCATATTGAGGATTGAGCAGGCTTGTTTTCTGCTGCTCCAGAGACTAGGACAAGGAGCAATGGATTCAAGCTGCAGGAAAGGAGATTCCACCTGAACCTCAGGGAGAGCGTCCTGATGGTCAGAGCTGTCCAGCAGTGGAATATGCTGCCTCAGAGTGTGGCAGAGTCTCCTTCTTTGGAGGTTTTTAAGCAGAGGCTGGATGGCGATCTGTTGGGAATGCTTTGATAGGTGTTCCTGCATAGCAGGGGATTGGATTCTACGGCCCCTGGGGTCTCTTCCAACTCTATGATTCTATGATTCTATGAATTCCCCCCAAATTGTGTCAAATTTTTAAAAATATTTAAGGGGGATTGGGTGTTGGAGGGGACTGTTGGTGGCTTCAGGGACTGCAAAATTGGAGGTGTGGAGCCACTTGTGTCACATTCTGCCCACACCTGTGGGAAAGAGCAACCTTTACAGATATTATTGGACGGCAAACCCAAACATCTCTCACCATGGGCTGAGTAGGGATGGCATGAACTATGACCCAAGAATACTGAGCCAGCTCCACTTTGCCAATCCCAGCTATTTTAAGCTGCAGCTGCCAGAGAGGTCCTCATTCTTATTTTCCTGAGAATATCTCAACTAGTTGTGATACCAAGCTGATCCTGGTCTAAGATCATAGGGACTGACTTAAGCTAAATCGAACCCTTTGGTCCACCTAACCCAGTGTTACTGATACTGAACAGCAACATCTCTCTAGGGTTTGAGGCAGGATTCTTCCCTAGCCTGTCTAGCAGATGTCAAGAAATGAGCTGGGACCTTCTCCATGCTAAGCATATGCTTTGTCACTGAGTTATGGCCTTCTCTCTGTTCATAGTTCAAATAAGCTTTCTCCAAATGGCACGGAACAGCTATGATAAATTTGATAAGGCACCCTGGTTTTTGTGTGTGTGTGTGTGTTTTAACTCACAACCAATCAGTACATTGCAGGGATGTTGAAAACAATGGCATCTGTCACAAAAATGTTCCTGTATTATAACAACTAAAAACAGATGGATTGGTTGCTCATTCTGTACCCAAGCTATTTGTCCTTCCCTTTATACCCTCCCCTACCACAATCTTGGCCCTTGCTTAAGATTTCCAAGATGAGCTGTAACTTCTCCTAGCAATCCTACCCCCTCTTTGGGTAGTTCATGTCATGTTAAGAAAATCACGTCTGAAAGGAATTGACAAAAGTTGCTCCTTGATGCGGGGGAGTCTTGCCTGTTGAAGCAGAATGCATCTAGCTGCGGATGCTCTTAAAGTCAAATTCTGCCTACCTCTGCTGCCATGGAAACCACATGCACCCATTTGGCTAAAAACAGCTAGGCTGGTGTGAAGGTTTGCATGCCTCTCATTTGTAAAAGACCGAGAAACCCATGATGGAACACTGGCTGAAGCTCCGAGGCTCTTAATCAGAGCGAATAAAACATTGATCTAAAGCAGTATAGAAAAGGTACAGAAGAAGATCTAATGGTACATCACAAGATGATTTGGTTTAGATGGGCAAGGTCTTGAGACCTTTTGTCACACTCCAGCATCACACAACTCTAGTGTAGAGGGGAGAGCATCTACTCCCCTCCTCGCCCAATAATCCAGCCTGTAGAGTTTCCTCCACTGGGCCACAGAAGGCCTGGAGAAGTCCTTTCCTTCTATAAACCTCACCCCCTGACATGGGGACACTCCTTAATGTACCTCTGTTACCCTGTATGTTGGGGGTCCCAGGAGGGGCACGCAAATTACCAAATAAAAACACAAGTTGGGGAGGGAATTTAGCTTGAGCACTCTCTCAGCTAAACGAGAGGCAGGGTAACTTTAGCAAGGATCTTTAACCCTATGTATACAGCGTTGGGTCAGAGAGCGGCTAGACAAGGTTTTCAAAGTAACAAACAATATTTTATTAAAAACAAGAAACACGAAAGACAAGACATAAACTAACTAACTGAGAAATAGAAACGGAGAGCTTTTCGGGAAAGGCAACATGACACCTGGTCTCGTAGTCCTGGAGAGAAGTGGGGTTCCGGGGAAGAAAGCTCAGCGGGGCTCACTGAGTGGAGTTTCCTTAGACAACTGGCAGCAAGGCGGGATGGAAGTCCAAAGTAGTCCGAGGAAGTCCCAAAAGTGGGGACCTTTTATAGGGTGGAGTTTGCCTACAGGCTATGCTATGCTCAGTGAGAACAAAGGAGATTTGGAGTTGGACAAAGGATTTGGAAAAGGTCAAGTTTTGCATGATGGGTTTAGCTTTCCAGACAATAGCGTGGCCAGTTTGTTGATAGCTCGACATAAAGAAATGGCTTGGCTCTTGGCTGCATGGCTTTGTGAAGATCCGAGCGGAGCAGAGTCGGTTTGCAGGGAGGTTTTTCCCTAAAGCAACGGAGAGGCTTAAACTGCCTGCCTGAATGCATGTGCTCGTCCAGGAGGCCTCTGCAAACATGTGGAGTGGGGTGGCAGAGAGAGGTCAAGCAAAGGCCAAATTATTTGATATCAAAAGGATATCTAGTGCTCTCACCCGACATATCATAACCGTGATAACACCTCTTGCTTTCCTGATTGGGACACTGCACCATTGTAATTCCTGATCACTGACTCCAGTCTAGTGCAGTGTTTCCCAACCTTGGGCCCTCTGGTTGTTTTTGATTTCAGCTCCTAGAAATCACAACCAGCATAGCCAGTCAACAGTGATTCTGGGAGATGAGGACTAAAACATTTGGAGGGGATGTTTAACCTATCAATTATGCACAATGAAACAAACCCAGAATGGAGAAAGATAGATAAAGGAATGATTATATGCTCTTAGGAGCATACATGGGCATTTCTGTACTACACTGTTGTAGTGCTATTATTCCACTTATCCTGTGGAATTCTGGGGTTTGTAGTTTACTGAGGCCAAAGAGCTCTCTGGCTGAGAATGCTAAATGATGCTCCCTAAACTGCAAAGCCCAGGATTTCATGGGAGGTTGAAAGGGATATAATAGCACTATAACAGTGTAGTGTGGAAATGGCCAGGGTTATCAGTGGCTTCTACGAAGTGTTACTGAGTGCCAGAAACAGACTTGGATAGTTGGGGATAGGCAAAACCTCTACTGCCCATTCACCTCCTTGTTAATTAAAGGGTGTTAATTAAAGGCAGCTGTTGATGGAGGTAGCAAAATTTGTGCCTCTCCATGCCCTCAAGGCTGCGGATGTTTTTAATAAAAATATGGGGCAAGAAGAGTGCAAAAATGTCTCATGGGCCTCACTTTCCCCACCCCCAGATTACCTCCTGGACAAGAGAAATATAGCTAAAGTCAGGAAACAGATTGGCCCAGCCTAGCCAGGACTATTCCTTTGTTAGCTAAATAGCCGAGTGATATGTTGCCATGGGAATTAAATAACTGGCTTAGTGCTCTTAAAAACTGGCCTCCTGAATTCTGGGTATGTATCTGAAAGAGACTGAGGCCATTTCCACACTACACAGTTATAGTGCTGTTGTTCCACTTTCAACATCTTGCGGAACTCTGGAGTTTGTAGTTTGCTGAGGCCAAAGGTCTCTTTGGCTGAGAATTCTTAGTGCCCCTCTCTAAACTGCAAACCCCAGGACTCCATAGGATGTTGACAGTGGAGTAATAGTACTATAACACTGTAGTGTAGAAATGGCCTGAGAGCCAGAGTGCGATAGTGGTTTGAATGTTGGACTAGGACACTGGGAGATCAGGTTCATAATCCCTGCTCAGCCATGGAAATCCACTGGGTGACCCTGGGCAAATCACACTCTCTCTTCCGTAGGGGAAGATAAGGGCAAACCCCTTCTGATCAATTTCTGCCAAGAAAACTCAGTGATAGGGTCACTTTAGGGTTGGAAATGACTTGGAAGGCACGCATCAACAATCTGGAAAGAGAGGTATCTTATAATCCCTCTTTAATTAAGGATATAAACAAGATATCTGCCTGGAAAAGAGGAAACTACAGATATCTGTACAGAAAAGAAAAAAAAATACAGTTTGAGGGAGACTTGAAAGACTAGAGACAATAGTTCAAGAAATGAATCTTGGGAACTAGAAGCTCTTTTAGGGTGCTAGATGTCTCTTAGAAGAATCAACATGCGAGTGGGTATATACATCTATATATCTGTATTGGGCTGGGCATAGTGCAAGCCACAGGCTGCTTGTGGCCTTATGCCACAGTTTAGTGGCCCCTGTAGAACCTCCCAGCCCTCCCCATTTTAAAATGAAGTCAGCATGATTTCAGTGGAATTTTTGCCCCCAAACACTGCAGAATGCCACCAAACGTGAAAGCATCTGAAAATATCCCAGCACCCCCTACTTCCTAGAATCACAGAGTGGGAAGAGACCACAGGGGCCATCCAGTCCAACCGCCTGCCATGCAGGAACCCACATCAAAGCACTCCCAATTACCTCTGTTTCCCTCTACAATCCCTCTCAAAATGGTGACAGGAAGTAGTATAATATCACTTCCTGCTTCCCACCCACTTCCTATCACCACTTTGAAAAGGACCACAGAGGAAAATTTAGATATTTGGGACTACAATGCAACCCATGGAGTTTGGAGCGGAGGCTAGTGTTACCCTGATTTCTGGGGGTCCCATGAGGGACACCTAAGTGCGCTCCAAATTATACAAGTTGGGGAAATTAGTTAAAGAGCACAAGCTAGCAATACGAGAGGCAGGGCAACGGAGCGAGATCTTTTACCCAGTGTCTACAGGGTCAGGCCAAGTCAAGGAGCAAACAGAAGTGAAATTAATAATTGTTGTTTTTATTAAAATACAGTCAATCCAGTGTATGCAGCACACTCACATAGATAACTATAGAAATAAAGGTTGGAGTGGGATAGAGGAATTTTTAGAGGGTTTGTTGGTATGGGTAATACTACACCTGCCCTGAAGCCTGGATAGTCTGAAGACGGAGTTCGTAGAGATGAAGTTCTCAGTACGAGGGACTGAGGGGAAGGCTCGCCAAGCAAAGTGGCAGCAAGGCAAGATGGAAGTTGGGAGCGATCCAAGGAAGTTCTCATTCAGGGGTTTTTATAGGGAAAAATGTGGCTGCAGACTAGTCCGTACTTGGGGAAAACAATGAGTTTCGGGCTGGAGACAAAGCCTCCGAAAGGTCAGAATTTAGCATGATTGAGTTAAGTCTGAATTGTCAATAGAGTAGCCAGTATGCAAATGCAAAGTGCTTGACAGATGAGTATTCAGCTCGTCAAGCTGCCTGCTCGGAGCAGGGAGTCCTTTGTAAGTAGCGTGCATACATAATGCGGTACTTGCCTTGGGGTCTCCTGAAGCGGCGGGATGGCTATTTCTGGCTTGCCTGTATTTGTGTGGAATATTACAGTGATTAGTGGCCGTGCCTGTCTGCGAGCTTGTCCAGGGGCCCCGCAAGCACACGGAGAACAGAGGAGTATAGTAGGCCAAATTATTGATATCAAAATGATATCTAATATTTCCCAAGTCCGGGCTAGAAACTGCAGTAACACTGGTCCCTGAGTTTTCCCCCATTGCCCATTCCAGACCTAGCCATATATCCACAGACATAGGAACGTGTTTCTTCTGACTCAGAATATTGTTCCGTCTAGCCCAGTATTATCAACTCTTACTGGCAGCTGCTTTCCAGTATGTCAGGTAGAACTCTTTCTTGGTACTGGCGATCCCTGGTATTTCATGGCGGTTTCCCACCCATGTACTAATCAGAGCCAAACCTGCTTAGCTTCTACAATAAGGCTGGGCATCTTCAGGGTAGTATATTTCAGATGTTTATTATCTTTGTCCCTTATTGTCTGTGTTGATGTTTTTGCCCCTTTGGTGAAAAGGGTGTTATAAATAAATGTTGTTAAAAGAAAATACTTGTATGTTCATTTTATTTTCTCCCAATTGTGTACTAAACAAGCCCCTCCCCATTCTTAATATGAAGAAATTTCCCAATTTTTAAAATTCTTTACAAAAAGAAAATAATCTCCCTGCTGTGCACTGACCAAATTAACCAGGAGCAGCTATTCCCAAAATGAACAGGGCCATGTTGTACCTGCCTGCCATGTAAATGTTAAAAACAAGGAGCCTCCTGGGGCAAAAAAGAGGAGAAATCACCTGTAACCTCATCGTTAAAGCAGAGGCAAAGGCTGCACTTTTAGGAGTTAAGCACTCAAAGCCTGGGGCGACATGGACAACCTTGTCAAATTTGGTTTCTCCCACACCTTTAAATCTCAAGGTCTGTCCATCTTGAATATGACAAAATTTGCAAAACTCTGCAGACTCTTGTTAAAAACAAACTGAAATAAAAGGAAATGGAATTTATAGCAGCTTTGCATTCTGGTTTTGGGGAAAAGCAGTGTAATGAAGGAGGATGACAAGGAGAAGATATTACACACACACACACACACACACACACTTTTCCTGAGTCCCTGACAAAGGAAGAGAAAGAGCATTCCAGTGTTATGATGATATGCTGCAGCACAAGAGAAAAGCAGGAAGAAAGGAAGAGAGTTCAATGTCGTTGAAAAAAATGATTGATTAGCATTGTCAAGAGCAGGAAAATGGAGGGGGTGTATTTAAAATTTTTTGTCATATGTAAGGGACTATGCTTATTGCAGGGCTATTATCTTTCATCAGTTACTTAAATCTGTGGCTAAGCTGACTTGAGTTTAGCCTACATATCCTAAAGGCACCAGATACCATCTGATCTTAGATGCTAAGCAGGGTCAGCTCTGGTTAGTACTTGGGTGGGAGACTGCCAATGAATACCAGATGCTGTAGACTACACTTCAGTGGAAGGCAATGGTAAAGCCACCTCTGAGTATTCCTTGCCTGTGAAAACCCTACAAAATTCAGGGGGTCGTCATAAATCAGCTGGCAACTTGAAGGCACATGTGCATGCACACAAGCTGAGTTGTGTTTTTCTTAAATGGACCATACATTTTCTACATTGCAACTGAAATTCCACGATGGAAAATTATTTATTTAGTTAAATTTCCAATCTGTACCTCTTGCACCTATTCATTCTGGATGTGAATGCTGTAAGTTAAAAGTACAAATAACCAATCACACCAGTGAAATGACCTACAGATTAAAAAGTCAGGAAACTAGGGTAGGATGGGCTGAGATCCTACATCCTGCTTGAGAGGTTTAAATTTGCACTTGCATCATAGCATAATGATTGCATTACTCTACCTGATACTGATATGGTACAACTGATTGTGTATCTTTCAGTGTACCGGCTTGTAGTCCCATGAGACAATGAAGAATGCACAGTGGTTCTTTGTGCAACCCCATGAAGAAAATGGCGCGTTACGAGCACTGATGAATACTTATCTGCCATTCAAGGATGCACAGCTACATGGCTGGAATCTTGTTAGTCAGTCCCAACTAGAGCAGAACCATTAAATTAGTTGCTGGATGCCCAATCAGCACATAGGTAAATCTAACTGACTTGATATCTCTGCTCAAGTCAGGACTAACAATAGGATATAAGTTCATGTGGAATGGTTACACTTATTAGTACTCCATTTATCCAACTGAGACCCCTGATACAACTGCTTGCATGTCTATGTTCCATGGATTGTAGCATGACTTAAACAGTTGCAGGGGAAGACAAGCAGGAAGGTGTTGTTGCACTCATTGCTAACCTAGAGCCTTCCCATAAGCATCTGATTGGTTGGTGTTGGGAGAGAATATTGTTCTAGAGGAAAATTTGGCTTGGTCCAGTATGACACTTGTTATCTAATCAAGTTGTGGAAGCAATATGTTACAAATGTTACTAGAATCGTAGAATTGGAAGGAACCCACTGGCTAAGTCCAACTCCTCTCCCTCTCTGCACAATGCAGGAATTCCAGCTACAGCATCCCCAGGAGATAACTATCCAGCCTCTTTCTGAAGACATCCAGAGAAACAGGTTCCCATTGCCTCTCTAAGGGCCTTTCTGCATTATACTGTTATAGTGCTATTATTCCACTTTTAACATCTTGTGGAATTCTGTGTTATCACGGTTATGATATGTCTGATGAGAGCACTAGATATCCTTTTTGATATCAAATAATTTGGCCTTTGCTTGACCTTTCTCTGCCACCCTACTCCACGTGTTTGCAGAGGTCCTCCGGACAAGCACATCTGGGGTGCGGCTGTTAATGGTTGTACATTCCAAAACCCCATTCAGGCAGGCAACTCAAGCCTCTCCGTTGCTTTGGGGAAAAACCTCCCTGCAAACTGGCTTTGCTTGGCGCATATCCACACAAAGCCACTCAGCCGAGAGCCAAGCCATTCCTTTATATCGGGCCATCAACGTACTGGCCATGCTATTGTCATTAAGAACTAAGTTAATTATGCAAAATCTGACCTTTTCCAACTCCTTTGTCCAACTCCAAATTTCCTTTGTTCTCACTGAGCATAACATAGCCTGTAGGTAAAATCCACCCTATAAAAAGTCCCCACTTTTGGGACTTCCTTGGATCACTCTTGAATTCCATCCAGCCTTGCTGCTGGTTTGTCTAAGGAGCTCCCCTCAGCCAGCCACGCTGAGCTTTCTTCCCCCGGAACCCCAACTTCTCTCCAGGACTACAAGACCAGGTGTCGTATTACCCATTCCCTAAGCTCTCTATTTCTGTTTCCAAGTTAGCTAGTGTGCGTGTTGTCTTATTTGCTGTTTATCTTTCTATAAAACTGTTATTTTTGTTACTTTTAAACTTGCCTGCCTGCTCTCTGACCTGAAGCCGTAGACATTGGGTTAAAGATCCTTGCTAACGTTACCCTGCCTCTCGTTTAGCTTAAGAGAGTGCCCCAACTTGTGTTTTTATTCGGTTCTTTGGCGCCCTCCCGGGATCCCCAACATACAGGGTAACATCTGGGGTTTGTAGTTCAGTGAGGCCAAAGAGCTCTCTGGCTAAGAATTCTAAATGCCCTTCCCTAAACTGTAAACCCCAGTATTCCATAGGATGTTGAAAGTGAAATAATAGCACTATAACAGTGTAGTGCAGAAATGCCCTAAGTAATTGGTTTCATTGCCAAACAGGTCTTACCATCAAGGAGTTCCTTCTAATGTTCAATCAAAATCTACCTTCTTGTTACTTAAAACTATTAGACCTGGTTCTATTTTCTGAGGCAGGAGAGAACATGTTATATTTTCTTTAAAAAAAATTATAATGGGAATGTAATGACACTTCCTTTGCCAAATCGTGTAATGTTGATTATTTTTATGAGTAACGAATCATGTTTACTTAATACTTTTTCTTGTTACTTTTGGAGGGCTAAAATGCTTTGGAAGCATTCTGAGTTTTTTTTAAAGTAGGTCTTTTTTTTACATTTTTAGATTTCTTTTTTAAAAAACAAAGTTATGGGAAATGTAACAAGGGAGGATAAGTAACACAAACAAGTAACTTTTAAAATGCAATGGTAACAATGTCCATTTATTTTAAACAGTAATTTTCTATGCTCTGGTTGTTATGTTCCAAAATCATAGAATCACACTGTTGGAAGCTTCCTTGCAAAATATCTGGTTAAACTACCTATTCAGTGAAGCATCTGAAATGTAAGATGCATCTATAGCCTCCCTTACAAATGAGTATCTAGCTGCTTGTGAAATACCTCCAGTGAAAGGAAGCCCACCAGCTCTGTGAGGCAGCCCAACTTCTGGAGAAACACAGAACAAAGCTATTCCTTGCCCCTGAGATGTTGGAAGACTGTTTTCACGTCTCCTCTGAATCTTCTCACCTCCAGATTACCCAAGTCCATACTTTCAACTGTTCCTCTGGATTACACAGCAATGGTCATTTGATACCACCACAGCTGCCATGACTCCATCCTGTGGAATCCTGGGATCTGTAGTTCTTAGAAGTACTTGGAATTCTTAGAATTCTCTGCTGGAGAGCTCTTGTCCATTCCTAAAGCTCTGTGGCAGGAATTCTACAAGAGCTAGCTGGTGTACTATGCTTGTTTCTATTATCTGTGCCCTGGTGGCGCAGTGGTTAAATGCCAGTACTGCAAGCCACAAGGTTGTGAGTTCGATTCTGCTGGGCTCCAAAGTCGACTCAGCCTTCCATCCTTCCGCAGGTCGGTAAAATGAGTACCCAGCTTGTTGGGGGCATGTATCGAAATACATGCTATTTGTAAGTTGTTCGCCGCCTTGATCCATATGGAGAGGCGGGATACAAATATATATATATATAATCAGCTTTGGCTAGTGCACCAACTGCAGTTGGCCCTCCCCATTTGCAGGTTTGACTTTCACGGATTTGATTATTTGTAAGTTTCTCCAATGCCTGCCCTGCTCCACCCACTTGAAATGCTCCTTTTCTGGGAGAACCTCCCTCTGGGTGGCTCTGATCAGTCCATGCAGCCCTTTAAAGACCTGCCTCTGGCCCTCCTCCTCCTCCACCAGTTGCTTTCTGGCCAGCTAAAGACCTTAGGAAATATTTCAGGGGAGCCCCAAAACTTGGTGAAAATGTGCCTCATATTCTATAGAGGACATTTGCAGGTATTTGTGGGCAAAACCACTTTTTCCATAGTGTGCAGTGGGGGGAGGCTGTCCTCTAAAGTCTCCTGGGGAGCTGAAGTAGACCCCCAAGCCTCCCACAGTTGCTGTTCTTGGTGTGAAATGTGCATTCGGCCAAAGGCCTACCAAAATGGACACTGAGAAGCCAAAAATACAAAATAATTTGAGTTGGGAAATGGGACTATTTTATATTCACTGCTATTATTCTGTTGAATCCCATGTTCCTTTGCAAATATTTTAGACCAAATGCTGCAGTATGTGATTTACCATTTAAATTAAATATATCAAACAGCATTTGTCAAATAACAACCCAGGCTCAGGTTGTAGTCATGCCTGTGGTTACAAGAAGCCAAGTCCTCCTGCAGGTTTCAGCGGAAATTATGTGTTTATAACTTTCCAAGAGTGTAGCCCTAAGACAGAAAAAAAAAAACTCCCCATGGAAAAACTTGTATTTTATAGCTCCTTTCAACTATTATTTTAGGAATCCCTGCAGGAAAATTCAGGCTCCCTGTCTACCCTGCTAGCAGCGGTACATGTAAATAAAAGGAGACACTTCCAATTAATCCATACTCCATTAAAAATATAGCCTTTCCAATAAGAAGTAATAATACAAATCGGGACAGAACATATTTCACTGGGAGAAAAACATCCTCCATTAATTTTATATGATTATATTATCAGCACAAACAAAGATATTGCCTCAAGCTCTGTAACCAGCATTTACAGAAATAAAATATTTCTTTGCTGTGTGTTAATACAGATGCAGAGCAAAAAGATGGATAGCGCCTTCCACATAAGTGGGTGGTGAATCTAGTTCAGGTTATAGTGTGAACTTTAAAGGAACTCTCCAAGAAGCTGAATCCATTTTGTGGGCTAAGATTAAGCACTCTAGAGAGTTATTTAAACTTCAGACTAAAACCTGAGGCAGATCCAGCATCTCACTTCTCATGGAACACACCAGCCACAGGCGGGTTCTAATAATTCATTGTAACTTGGTTGGTCCTTGGATGATAGTTTTTTTTTTTAATGGTTTTGGGCATATCAGGGTTGGTTGATTCTAAATAACACCTGCTTGGGATCATATGCACACATTTCCTTATACATGTGGTTGGATTTTTTTTGTCATTATGCAGTGGAGACATTAGTTGCATAAGGAGAATTGGACAAATGTAACTATTTCACAAACAGTAGCATGTTCTTGTGTGGTGCATAACTATTCACCAGTGCCTTCAATGTACCATTTGATTCGCTTGGACTGTGGCTACAACCATTGTGCACTCCCCATTGCACAACAGGACAATAAGCAGTCATGCTGGCAAATACACAATGGGTTGCAAACTATCAGTATTCAGCAGAAAGGTAATGTGGCATGACCACCATATAACTAGGTGAGTGTAGATTTACTTTATGCAAGCACAATGTAGGATCTCAGCCAATATCTTTTAAAAAAAACTCTTACCCACTCCATTACTTTTGTTGCTTTGATTAGTACTTTGCGGCAACTATCATTAGTCAGACAAGGGCCACTGAGCTGAAAATCACAATATCATTCATGCATCACACATGGTTCAGACGCCATCTATTTTTTAATAATTTTCTATAGCTGTACGTCATTACCACATTGATAAACTTAGAAGGGCTTGTTGCACCATAAATTTATATAAACCTCACTTGTGAGTGGCTGTTTTTAAACAAAACAGAGAGATTAACATGCAGTTCTACACATGCCTACTGGAAAGGAAGTACCGTTGATTTCACTGGGGTTTCTTCTAGGTAAATGGATTCAGAATTGCAGCCTATAGCTATTGGTTACTTTCTTCTGACTCCCTCTGAGATGAATTGCAATCCTCATATTAGCTTGGGATAGGGGTTGGGGTGAAGGGTAAGAAAACAAATTTTAGAGCATAGAAACATTAGCCATTTCCACACTACACTCTTACAGCACGATTATTCCACTTTCCACATCCTATGGAATCCTGAGGTTTGCAGTTTCCGGCCCCTCCCGAAACTGCAAACCCCAGGATTTCATAGGATGTTGAAAGTGGAATAATTGTGCTATAAGAGTGTAGTGCAGAAATGGCCATTGTTTTGAGTTACCCCTGTTGAAATGGAAAATGCTTTGGCATTGTGTAGCCTTGCACAGGCAATTAAGACCCATTAATTCCACTAAAGGTCTGTACCCATTAAGGATGAATCTGTTTGCTGTTACAGATCAACACAACTGCCTGCATTTTTAGGTTCTGCTTGAGGGCATGCCCAGGAGGTCCTGTCCAGGAGGTCCTGTGCACTTCAAGGTTTAACCCCATAGCACTGATATCAAGATTTAGATTAGTGAATGTTCTTGTGCTTAGAGGCCAGGAGTTTTTGGGAATAAGAATGTAGGCTTCTCAGATACTTAAAAGATACTGGCTTTATTGTTCTGTAGCTCCTTCCAAATCCAAGGCCACAGACTTAACTGTAAAAGGTCACACAGTGGAAAACCTGTGCACTATCTACATTTATTGCAGGAAATTCTGACAAACCGTGCCTATCAAGGAATGAATCTGCCTTAAACATTATAGATGTTCCACTGTAGAACAGGGAGCTTGCCACAAGGCGACTACTCAAACAGGGACAACATGTAGATCAGACTGTTTTTACATTAAATATAGTAGTTGGATATCAGTCTAACTATCATGATTCCATTCTGTGGAATGCTGGGATCTATAGTTTTGTGAGCTATTTAGAATTCTCGGTCAGAGAACTCTAGTACTTCATCAAATTACAAATGCCAGGGATGTCGACAAGGCAGTTAAAAGGGCATCAAACAGCTATAATTGGACAGTGTGAAAGGGTGTGTTAACTGACTCTGCTGACAAAAAAATAACATGCTTGAGGTGAAGTGGGGTAGTGCCTCTAAATACACAAAACCCTCAAAACATGGTGTGGTGTTTCTCCCATTCCTGGGAGGTAACCAGCTCTGAGATTCCAGCAAGGAGGAGCTGTAGCCTCCTGCTCAGTGAACAAAAGAACCAATGTGATATCTCTTATATAATGCTAACATCCCTTCATGATTTATTCAGTATATAAATAAATAAAGCTCTGGGAAACTGCAGAAGACGTTATGAGTCTGACAGATCAAATGTGGGCCACTAGACATTTCCCTGTGGATTTTATGACCCGGTTGTTACAGCACTTAAGGGAGGAGACAAATTTCTAGCCCGATGGAAAAGAGAAGACTTGGAATGACTACCAAGGAAAGACTTGGAATGACTACCAAGGAAAGACTTGGAATGACTACCAGTGAAGTCAAAGATAAAACATGCATAAGCGGGTTAAAGTTGAATATTAGAAAATCAAAAATAATGGCCACAGATGATTTACCAAACTTTAAAGTGGATAATGAAGACAGAAAAATAATTTGAGCTTTTCTATATCTTGGCTCAGTTGTAAATCAAAATAGAGACTGTGGTCAAGAAATCAGGAGAACATTAAGACTTGGAAAGGCAGACATGAAGGAACCAGATAAGATCCTCAAATGTAAAGATATGTCATTAAACACAGAAAGCCAGAATCATCCATATCATAGTATTTCTGATATCTTTGTACCGTTGTGAAAGCTGGACAGTAAAGAAAGCTGATAAGAGAAGTTGCAACTCATCTTTAATGAGGTGCCAGAGGAGAATTCTGCAGATATCATGGACTGCCAAAAAGACAAATGAGTAAGTCCTAGCATAAATCAACTCTAAGTTCTCACTAGAAGCCAAAATGACTAACCCGAGACTTTGGACACTAACCCGAGACTTTGGACACATCATGACTCAACATGAATAACTGGAAAAAGATTAAAATGCTTGATAAAGTGGAAGGAAATAGGAACTGTATCACAGGTAGACAGACTCAATCAAGGAAACTATGGATGCCCTGAGACTGCAAGACCTCAGCAGGCCTGTTGATGATGGGGCTCTTGGAAGTCTCTCATTGATAGAGTCACAATATGTCAAATAATTTTCAGGTCCACTACTATGGCTAGGGTTTAGAGTTGACTCAAACACAGAGTAATTCATGGCTGACTCAAGACGCACACTAGTCCATGACTAAGACATGCAGGGCATCATCTGATATTTCAACAAATGTTGATGAAATAAGTTTGAATGAATATATTTGTTACAAACCACCTGAACAAAATTTTCGTTCCTAAGAGGTTTTCTTCTTAGGCCTAATTTACAACATCATTGTTTCATGTTTGATGATTGATCCTCAGAGCAACGGCATATCTAGCATAAACAGTGGCTAGGGCAAGCATGGAAGTTGCACCCCACCTTCCTTCCCCTATCCCGACCCTCACCCTTGACCTCTACATGACCCTTTTTTGCACCTTCTGGCATTGGCACCCCAGCCATGCACCCTACTTGCCCTACCCTAGATATGCTTCTGTCCCAGAGCCTGGAAACTTCATTTAGATCCACAGCCATGGGAATTCCCCACCCTACATGGTCAATAGCCATGCTGGTTGTGGGATCCTGGGAACTGTAATCCAAAAATCTGGCACTACTCAGTGGTATTGACACCATGTTTTCCTAGATGTACACCATTCACCCAGAAAACAAATTGCATGGCTGTAATCCATGCTGGTGGATGTCACTCATAGGTCATGTAACCACACAACCATCCATAACCAGTTGGGTGCAAGGTAACTTGTGTACACTATTACCTCAAACTCTTTGGGAGCAACCATGAAGGTAGAAGGGGAGCCACACTGCATAAAGTAATGCGGAACCTGGATCTTATTATTGTCCTTCCTAGAGTAGTCATGTGTCCTTCTTTCTAGACAATTTTCTGTTGCAGACCATCAAGACAGTGATCCTCTGTTTCAAGGCATCTAGTATTTGAAGGTCTGCCCAACCCAAGTCCAGTTTAAAGAAAAAGAATCTCCCAAAGGAGAGCAAGGGTCTTTGAGACAGCATCAACAATAAATTTCTATATGCATCACATAAAATTTGAATCTATACATATAAAACAATATATGTATACTTTAGGAAGACTTGCATTGCATTTCCCATTGTCAACATGATGCACTCACATTTGCACGACGCTCAAGGGCCTGACAAGGACTGTGCACACATTTTTTCATTTTCGGCTTGAAGCCGAAAATGCTGCATGAGCGCACATCATTCTGGGGCCCGTGCGCACTTACCTTGCATGCAGAGCCTCAGCAGCCGGACTGGTCGCACTTCCTGTCCAGTGCAGCCTGGAAAGGTCCCACGCTGCACTGCGAAAGGAAGAGGCGGGGCTCTTGCGCGAGCAGGAAGTTTGTGTGGAGCTGAAGGACCCCGGACGCGAGAGCCTCTCTCTGGAGGTTGCTCGCACAAACCCCGCACCCCAGCACCGTGAAAATGTAAGGTGTGAAAAGGTCGTCGGTTTGGCTTCTAGATTCAAACCACTGCACCATGCTGGGCTGCCTTCACATGAGTATACCATCAGTCAAAATAAAAATCACTATTAACCTGAGTTCTGTAGTACGAATGTTAAGGGAGGAGGAAGGTGGGATATAGGGATAGGAAGCAAGGTTCAAAGTTCAGAGCATCTCAGCAAGCATCTCATTCATCATCACTCCACTCAGAGGTATGCATCTTCCAGCGGAAAGGGGAGTACCCACCCCACTATAAAAAGCCAATGTAAAACATGCATTTTCACTTACGATTTTTTTTTCTTATAAAATTCCAAGAATTTTGGAAAGAAATGTGTGCCTTGTTTCAATACTGAATTTTGTTTCCAGGAGACTTCTAGGAATGTGATTTCAGCTTCAAAACCAGGCAGAGGGATTTATTGCAAAAGCCATTTTTGTTGTTGTTAACCTTTGCTTATATGGAAGCATAAATACCCCCCAAGGGCTGCATGTTGCCCACCCTGACTTAGCATTGGCATGCGTGGATATTGCTGTTTTGTCCCAGTTCACTGGAAACATTAGCTCTCCATTTCTAGCACTTCATCTAAGGCCATTTCCACACTACACTGTTACAGTGCTATGATTCCACTTTCAACATCCTATGGACTCCTGGGGTTTGCAGTTTAGGAAGGGGCCCTAACTCCACAGTAGACAAGGACTTCTTCCTTTACATTTTCCATATGACCAAAAATAATTTTTCCATCCATACATCCATTTTTTTCTTTCCTTCTTTTGGTTCTCTGTATGAAAGGCAGTAAAGACAAAAAATGAAATTAAAAATTATTCTGATTGAATTTTTCAAAAAGAAATCTTTTCTGGCTACAAACTCAGCACAGGAAGTTACAGTTCAGCCCAAATATTTGTGAGCTTAGCTGTAAACCCCTAAAAAGTAAGAGTTTATAGAAGTGTGTGCTGACAGATCCCTTGCTATTGTGGCACAAACAGTTCTGCTCCAATTACGTCATTTTCCTTTGTCCTCTTGTGGGGGGAATGGCCTTTTATTTATGCAACATTGCTTCTTCAGGCGGAAAGAAAATGAGCCTCACTCCATTTTGAGTGCAATATGAATTATTGCTCTTGTACACAAGATGTGGTGGGAAGGAGACTGAGAAAGAAAGAGAGAGAGAGAGAGAGCATACGCATGCACACTGGAGAGAGGACACTGGGAATTATGTCTTAGCTTGGAGATACTCTGCTCACTTTATGTCTAGATACTCCAACATCCTGCACTGCTTTATTGATACTGCAAGAGTTCCCCCAAATACACATGAAGCTCACCCATGTAGAAAGGTTTCTGAGCTAATGTCTATGGGGGGACCAGTTTAGAAAGTGCATTGATGTCCACTGCATGTTTACAGCTGTTTCAAATTTACATCATTTAAACTGTCATGGCTCCATCCTAAGGAATCCTGGGATCTCTTGTTTGCAGAGGTACTTAGAATTCTCTGCTAGAACACTCTAGACCTATAGTTTTAATGTATTTGATATACTGTTGTAATACTGCCTTGATCCATTGGGAGAGGTGGGGTATAATAATAATTATTATTATTACTATTATTATTATAGTTCAGGGGAAGACATTAGAGTTTTCCAGCACAAAATTATGGAACCTAGCTTTATGATGTAGGATAGATCCACAGCAGTTTAAGGTGGTATGAACTGGACATACTTGGATGAAGGAATAGAGGGCATGCTCATCAAATTTGCAGATGACACCAAATTGGGAGGGATTGCTAATATACCAGAGGACAGGATCAAAATTCAAAATGACCTGGATAGATTGGAGAGCTGGGCCAAGGCAAACAAAATGAAATTCAACAGAGAGAAGTGTAAGGTCCTACACTTAGGTAGAAAAAATGGAATACAGAAATATAGGATGGGGGACACGTGGCTGGATAGCAGTACGTGTGAAAGGGATCTAGGAGTCTTCATAGACCACAAGCTGAACATGAGTCCGCAGTGTGATGCAGCAGCCAAGAAAGCCAATGCAATTCTCGGCTGCATCAATAGGAGTATGGTGTCTAGATCGAGGGAGGTACTGGTACCACTCTACTCTGCTTTGGTTAGACCTCATCTTGAATACTGTTCTGGGTACCTCAATTCAATTCAAGAAGGACATGGTCAAGCTGGAGCAAGTCCAGAGGAAGATGACCAAAATGGTGAGAGGCCTGGAAGCCATGCCCTGTGAGGATAGACTTGGAAAGCTCGGTATGTTTAGTCTGCAGAAGAGAAGAGTAAGAGGGGACATGATAGCCATGTTTAAATATTTGAAGGGATGCCATGTAGAGGAGGGAGAGGGCTTGTTTTCTGGTGCACCAGAGACCAGGACAAGGAGCAATGGATTCAAGCTGCAGGAAAGGAGATTCCACCTGAACCTCAGGAAGAACTTCCTGACGGTCAGGGCTGTCCGGCAGTGGAATCTGCTGCCTCGGAGTGTAGAGGAGTCTCTTTCTTTGGAGGTTTTTAAGCAGAGGCTGGATGGCCATCTGTCGGGAGTGCTTTGAAGGTGTTCCTGCATGGCAGAGGGTTGGACTGGATGGCCCGTGTGGTCTCATCCAACTCTACATTTCTATGATTCTATGATTCTACTTTGTAAGGTAATGACACACTGCATAAGGTGACATGTATGTGCACATACCCACAGTGGTGGCTCCCATATCAGTGGCAGGGGCAGAGAATTATAGAGTTATAGGTTTTCACTAGTTTTACAGGAGCTATTCATGGTACTAAACCTATTAAGAACAAGGGATCAGCACCATGAGTATATATAGCCTGGTTTAAAATAGTCTGGAATAGATTCACTGTCCCACTTATATGACACACACACAGACACATGTACACATACACCCCCCCCCAAATAAACTTTGTGTGTTCATCTCAGGGAACAGAGAGTTCTACACCTAGAGAAGGGTCTGATTCATGCATTACTGGAGAGCTAGATCTGTTTTTCTCCCATAGGATGGGTAGATCATCAGTGGTATGTTTCCTTGAGGGCCAATATGAAGGTACAGGAAGGTAGCTTCTAGGCTGTACCTGTAATCTGGCCCACAGAGTTTTCTCTCCTGGTCTATAGAGGTCTGTGGGCAAGCTCTGGCATCTCCTCTAAGCCTGAAGGGAATGTACTCTCATCCTGCCTTATCCCACAAAATTTCTGTTTCTTGATCAGGGTGGGTGATTATAGAAAGCTAGGAGGTCAAATCAGCTCTACAGAAAAATTTGTAGGGTTGTATCCCTGCAAAAAAAATCAATCCCCCCCCCACATTGAGCTATCAATGGCTACTGGTCATGACTAAAAGTGTGAAGTTCCAGGAGGCTCTCTCTCTCTCTCTCACCTTTCTTCCACAATGAGACTCAAGGTGGCAGGCTATATGACCCCACGGAAAAATTAGGGGACAACCTGATTATATCATTTTTTCCCCCAAAGCTTTTTTTTTCCTGGAAAAATTGGGAACTCATAATGATGAGTAAAATGTTTGATATCCATATATTTATCCTCCAGAACAATTTTTAAAAAGAAGATTTTTAAGTAAGACTAAGTACAGTGTTAGATCATTGCAATTTATGGTCTTAGTCTTTTTGTCTCTTTTCTCTTTATGGAGATGAGTTCTTTATGTCTGCTTAACACTATGGAGAACTAAAAGAGACAAAATAATTTTCTTTCTTTTACTAACATTGATAGTTCCTCCTGTTCTTATCATATTTGTCTGTTCCCAATAAATTGGCAAAACTAAAGAGTGCTTAAATGTTAACAGGTCAGAAACACGTAGTTTCACTTGTATCAAAAATTTAAGAAAGTAAAACAATTTATAATTATTGCATGAATAAACTGCTTCTAATTACCAAACGTGATAATTTTATGCCAAAGCAAAGTATACAGAATACTTTTTATTCTTCTAAAGTAACGAAGTGACTCTCAGTCTGTAAAGAATATTAATATCGCATTTTCCCAGTTTTTCTGAATTACCTCTTCCCCCCATAAAAAACAGGAAAAATAATTTCCCCCCATGGATTTAAAAATCCAAGAAATTTTACATCTCTGTTCATGACAGTTCATGTGAAATGTTGCGCTGGAGAAGAGTTCGATGGGAACCTAGGACTGCTAAAAAGACAAATGGCTCTTAGAGAAAATCAAGCCTGAACTCTCACTAGAAGTCAAGATGACTAAACTGAGGCTGTTGGACTTTGGACATAAGCCATGAGCCCATGACTCATTGGAAAGGACAATAATGCATGGTAAAAGTTGAAAGCAGTAGGAAAAGAGTGAGATCACGCTGCAGGTGGATTGATTCAGTAATGGAAGCTGGACCCTGAGTTTGTAAGACCTGAGCAGGGCAGTTGGTGACCAGGGTTCTTACGGGGGGGTGGGGGGTGGGAGGTGGTCATAGGGCTGCCATAAATCAAAGCCTTCACATCCTGCTAGTGGAATTTCCATAGGGCAGCATCATGGCACTGGTCTAGATAGGCTTTTGTTGTGGTTCAGAGTCTTATGTTCTCCCAGCACATTTAAGTTCTTGAAACTATAAGCAAGAGGGTCTTTCTCTGGAGGTTTTTAAGCAGAGGGTGGATGATCATCTGTCAGGAGTGCTTTGATGGCAAGGGGTTGGACTTGATGGCCCTTGTGGTCTCTTCCAACTCTATCATTCTATGAGCAAATGCTGGATGAACCATAAACAAATGCTGGATCAGGAATATACATGCGTCTCATACAGGTTTTTTTTAACATCCATAATCTTGATTAATGCATGTCTGCATTCTCCCCTCCCTGAGACAATCAAAATCTATAAATAATATATGTCTCCTTCAACTGCTTCAGCTGACAGAAGCTTACTTATGAAATGTGTAAAAAGATCCAATCATATGGAAAAGATGCTAGAATTTGCTAATGCTCTCTTCCTGCAGCATTAATTGAAAGACATTTCCGATTCCAGGAAGTGAATTCCTGACATGCACAAACCACTCTATCTCAGGGGTGTCTACAGTTCCTCATTTAATCATCTGTAGCTTAAGTAAGGCAACCTTGCAGGGCTTAGGTCTAGCTACTTGCACAAAGAAATCAAATATGTACATGGTTACAAAGAAGAAACACTCTTTTGCATCCAGACAAAGGCAGCTCACGTGATTACAGCAGGGAGTTGGCAGGACCTGATCCAATTAAATATTAATAGCTACTACTTTCTTCCTTTTCTTTTAAGCAGCTGTAAAAAAAAAAAATGAAATTAAAGCACCAGAAGTGGAAGATGATTTAATGCCTAGAGAGTATTTTGAAAAATGCCACACGTATGTATGTTTTAATTGATTCAAGGTAAGCATTGGGGTTGTTTTTTTTTTTTGCATGTATTGTGATCTTTTAACACACACACACACACACAATTATGAAAAACGAGGATGTTTAAGATGAATATAGGGAAGGGGAGAGAACCTCCTACATTCCACACTTTACTTTCCAAGGATACTTTAATGACATTTGGAGAATGCTGCTGGATCAGATTAAGAGATCATCTATTCCAACATATTATTCCTTACAGTAGTCAGACAAATGTTTACAGGAGTCCATCAGCAGGACAAGAAATAATACCTGCCAACCACTTAAAACTCAGACATTATTTAGATATAAAATAACTATTTCCCTTTCCCATAATGAAGGTGCAACTAAGGCCATTTCCGCACGAGTCTGTCATAGCGCGATGTTTCCACTTTCAACCTCCTATGGAATCCTGGGGTTTGCAGTTTCGGGAGGGGCCGGCTGGCCCCTCCCGAAACTGCAAACCCCAGGATTCCATAGGAGGTTGAAAGTGGAATCATCGCGTTATAACAGACTTGTGCGGAAATGGCCTAAGTTGCACTACAGTTGTAACCCAAGGGATACATTTGTTCCTTCTGTTCTGTAACTGTAACATTTATCTGCTGTTATAATTATGGGAGTGTAGCCTCATTAAATGGCGGTGGAGGACTGCTACATAGTTTGTCTGCTGTGCTTCTGTCTTGTGTTCTGCTCTGCTTGTTGGAGAAAGAAAGAAGTGGACAGGAAGAGAATGTGTTTTATACCTCAGAAGTGTTTGCAACATGGTTTAGATTAGTAACTTTTATCATATAGTACACTCGCTACAAAAAATACACGATTTGTAAAGAGATTTGTAAGAACTGGTTTATCTTTGCTTCATATCAGTTAATTCCTATCATACTTGTGTACATATTTATCTTTTCTATTTTTTATTTTTTACTTCTTTTTTTTCTCAATGAGGATAATTTTTGTTAAAAAAGAAGTGTTTTTAAAAGTAACTAAAACTAATGGGCCTTTCCGCACTTCACTGTTATAGCGCTATTATTCTGCTTTCAAGATCCTGTGGAATCCTGGGATTTGTAGTTTACCGAGGTCAAAGAGCTTTCTGGCTGAGAATCCTAAATGACCCTCCCTGAACTGCAAACCCCAGGATTCCATAGAATGCTGAAAGTGGAATGATAGCACTATAATAATATAGTTCCAAAAAGCCCTATTATTTCCTTTACTTCAGAGAAATGGAAACATAAAGTGTTACTTATTAAAAACAGGAGTTACAACAGGAACTAACTACACTTTGAAGGACTTGGAGCTATAACAGTGACTAATTACTTTTAAAAGTAACTTTCCAAGCTCTACTTACACTATTGACCTCTCGTTGCAAATGATAGTCAGATCCTTAATAGCTTCCCCTGAATCTGTAGGCTATGTTCAGCTCTCCTAAATACAGACTTCCTGGATCCAACCAAAGCCACTGCAACATACAGTTGCTCCATGGCCAACCTGACGCCCCAAGAGCCCAGCTGGCCACTCCCGGAACTGCAAACCCCAGGATTCCGTAGGAGGTTGAAAGTGGAATCATCACGCTATAAGAGTGTAATGTGGAAATGGCCTCAGAGGCTGATATGCAGGGGTATGGCAGTCTTTTCTCCAAAGATATTAGCTGTCTGCCAACAAGAAATACTGGGCCTCCTTGGATCTGGTGCACCAGCTATGGAATTCTCATGGAACCAGCATGGGAATGCCTTGGGCATCAGCTCGAGGCCTTTTCATTAATTGACTTTGCTTATTTTCATTGTTTTCTTTGTTTCAATTACATGTTAACATGGTCAGGTGTTTTATTGTCGTACACCATTTTGTTAAATGTAAGCTAAAGGGCAGTTTTAAAATGCTTTCTGTTTTCGAATATCTGCCTCTGATATTTTGCTATTATTTGCCATCAAGTCTACTTGAACTTAGCCTGTGAATGGCGGATGTCCAACAGCCCTGCTAACCAACTGCCCTGCTCAGATCTTGCAAACTCAGGACTGTAGCTTTCTTGGCTGAATCAACTCGCCTGTAGCGTAGTCCTCCTCTTCTACAACCTTCCACTTTACCAAGCATTATCCTCTTTTTCAATGAACCACATTGTTTCTTGATACGTGCTAAGTATGACAGCCTCAGTTTAGTTATCTAGGCTTCCAGTAAGAGTTCTTTGTTTAACCTGAATGTACAATCAATTATTCTTTATTGGGTGGACCAAATGCTGCTTTTGAGTGAAGGCAGAAAAGTTATTTCTAACCACTTTTACCACACCATCCACGTATTATTTTAAAATAAACTCCTATCCCATGTGTTGTTCCTTCTCCTCTTAGCTGCGTATGTCCTAAACTAAAAAGCCCCTGAAAACCTTGGCATTTCCTCATAAGGAAGATGCTTCAACTTTTTTTTATCTTGGTTGCCCTTTTTCCAGTTCTCTGCTTCTTTCTGCAGCTTCTGTGATGTGACATCCACTTGAGATGAATGGTCGAATCAAAGGTTGGCTCTCACAGCATTTGAAGGAACAAGCTTTGAATCTTGCTAAAAAGTGCACAGTATGCGTCTACTAATTACTGAGTCAAAGCCGTGGACAACACAACGACAGTGTGTGTGTGTCAGACAGGAAAGGGAAAAGGACAACGCCAGGCAGCAGCAGGAGTACCTGGCAAAATGCAGCCAACCGATCCCCGCCTCCTTAAAAATAACAATAAACTCATGCACAGAATGAGCTCTTGCACAGTGGAGTGCTTTAATCAAAGCAGCAAGTGTCCTTTGCACGGATGGAATGGGCACACAAGCCTGGAATCAACAGAATTTGGTAGCTTTAGAATAGCAGCTTTCCTTTGAGTTAAAACCAAGCAAGTTTCAAGTCCTCAAGGCCACAGAGAAAAACTTTAAAATGCCTGGTTTAATTTCCTATCTCCATGATCTGTTTATAGTGAAAGGAATGTGTGATTAATTAATTGTATCCCCCTCTACCATCTTTCTTCAAAAAATGTACAGCAGTTTCAAAGCCATTGCATCTTCATGTTACCTTTTCATCTACGAGTGTACACAATCACTATGAAAACATTGGCTGGAATCTTGTTATTGTCATATAGAGAGGTAAATTTCTTTATATATGCAGTTGGAACTTTTTGTTCAGTGTGGTGTAGTGTTCTGAGTGTTGGACTATGGCTCTGGAGACCAGAGTTCAAATTCCCATTTGGCCACGGAAACCCAGTGGGTGACCTTGGATAAGTCACACTCTCTCAGCCTCAGAGGAAGTTAAGAGAACACCTCCCCCCCGCAACAAATCTTGACAAGAAAACCCTGTGATAGGTTTGCCTTAGGGCTGCCATAAGTTGGAAATGACTTGAAGGCACCCAACAACAATTTTTTGGGGCTGTTACATGATGAACACACTCAGTCCATAGTTGCATAAGCAGAACTCTACCAGTATAACCATTTCACATGTAGCTGCATATTCTTGGATGGTGCTTCACTAAGTATCAGTGCTTTTAATTTGCCATTTAGCTCACTGGGATTGCAGCGACAGCAACTATCCATTCCCCATTGCACAACAGGACAATAAACAAGCGCATTGGCAGACATGCAATTGATTGCACAAGGTCAGTATTCAGTAGAAGGGTAAGATAATATAGCATAACACCACCTAAATATATGAGTACAGAACATATCCAAGGCATCAACTCTTTGTCTCTCTTTCAGCTTTTTACACACACACACACACACACACACACACGAGAAGGTGAATAAAGCTTGTCAAGTGAATTCTATTATGGGGTTGGCATAAGTCGGAATTGGTGGGAAGGCAGATAGCAACAACAACAACAATCTCTCTCTCTCTTTCTCTCTCTCCAGCACCTTGAATAGCTCTTATAAAATTTAGATTAAATCCCAGAGAAGATTCACCATCCCCTTGTCATTTTACTTATATAATTTCTATTGCACCTTTTTCCTAGGTAGGGACCCAAGGTGGCTTACAACAAATTAAAATAAAGTACAGCTAAAAATGTACATGGAAACTAGAAGCTGCCACTGCCTGAGGCAAAGGACAAGATGACAAATATTCCCTTCTAGAGTGCAGGAGCCACCTGAGCTGACCGCTGCATCTTACTTCAGTACTTGGAATGGGACAGTTTCCTCTGCTGTGTCCCTGTTAAAAGAACACCAGGTGTGCTGAGCAGGTGCAAGACAAGCATCCTAGGACAGGCAGCACTGTCCTCAGGCAGAGGAAAAGTGGCCAAGAGGAATGGTTAAAGGCTTGCCAGTACTATCCCCTCTGCATCTGCCCCTGAAGGCAGTTGCCACACGCTGCCTTAAAGACTGAGCTGGGCTACAGTGGATGAGTGGCGCTCCCATGTGAGAAGGAGGTATTCATTCATTTCCACAATTAAGGTGATTTATTCGGGGATGGGCAGACATCCTTTAACTGAAGCCAATTGATATTCTCTCACTGTCCCAATTTGGCAAGGACTGTCCTGATTAATCTACTGCCATCCTTCATTTGGAGCTTCTTTTAAAATATCCCAGTTTCTTTTTCCTCTTCCCAATATCCCCAGCTTTGCTGTTGGCATACTTCTGTTGGTACAAGATGAGTTTAAAGTACAAAAAAGAGTGGGAGGTGGAATCTTTCCCTCCCCAGTAGGCTCAAGCAAAAGCAAACTTCTGCAGCTTCTACTAGTTTGTGTGTTCTTCCTGATTAATAACCTTTGTCATCTTGACCATAGTTTCATGTTGTTTGGACACACTCAGCCTGGTTTTCATCTGTGAAATATTGGGGGGGGGTATGCCAATGCAGATGTCTTTCCCTGAAATAATTTTCTGTATTTATCTGACCTCCCATGACTAGTCGACAAACATGGCTGCTGGTGGTGTGGGAATCAGAGCCTTCTGAAGAGAATTCTCTGGGAAATCTCTTACTGCTGTAGTTTCAGTTTGGTGTAATTTTCAATTTTACTCTGGACTGCCAAGGTATATCACTGGAAGGAGGAGTTAGCATCACCCCAGCAAGATGAAGATCTTCCTCTGGCAAAAACTGTCAAGATGAAATGAGTTTTCCATTCTGACTCTTTTATGTGAATGTCTGCTTTCCTTTGGCTCTATGAGGTTAGTTAGGGGCACCTATCAGACTGTCAAGAGTGAGGGCCCCTGGGATCTTCTAAGCGTTCAGATTCGTAGGTTTAAAACTTGTTAAGTACTCTGAAGACATCACTTTGCCAAGAGTTATTGGTCCTTGGACTGGAAAGTGCCAGGCAATTACATAAAAAAAGATGTTCCAGGAAGAGATGAAGGAGAATACATCCTTGCAGAGAAAAGACACACACGTACACATTGCCCTGCCTATCAGTGTTTTACAGGCAGATAAGCTTGGATCCAGAAACACATTTTCACTTTGAAAAGAATTTGTTTAAAAAAATGTTTCCTAATTCCTTGCAATTTTTAACAGTGATTTTTTGACATTTGTTATTTCAACTTAAAGTTATTTTAAAATTTTAGCAATTTAACAAACTAACTAAGGAAATAATTGGACACATTTTTTTCATAGAATCATAGAATCGTAGAAATGTAGAGTTGGAAGAGACCACACAGGCCATCCAGTCCAACCCCCTGCCATTCAGGAACACCCTCAATTAATGTTTTTTTTTTTTAATGTTAAGGATCAATTCTCTTCAGTAGTGCTAATATTAGTATTACCAAGCCCTGATTGTTAATGCACAATATGCATCTGCAAGCATATCACCCTTATATTTCAGCCCTAGTTGTGGGACGGATCCAAGACATTCTACTGCTTGGGACATAAGTGGTCAAGCAACATCAGAGTGTGGTCAAGATGGCAAAAGTAATTCATGGGGAAGAACACATAAGTTAGGAGAGGTGACAGCAGTTTGCTTTTGCCTGAGCCTACTGGGAAAGGCTAGATCCCACTCTGTCCTCTTCTCTCTCTGCTTGAGTACAAACTACTTTTGCACTTTGAACTCAATTTGCAGCAACTGAAGTAAGAAATAAATAAAAGGTGGAAAGTGGGAGAAAGAGAGAGAAACTGAGACATCTTAAAAGCAACTGAAAAAGAATATTAATTGGAACTGTCTCTGCCAAATGGGGACAGTTGGAAAGTATGAGGAATTAGCAACTCACCTTACACTAGTATTAATAGTATTTCTACATTCCCTCTCACATACATTCATCCCCAGGGTAACAAAACACAACTGGAAGTTAACCAATTCTAAGAAGCAAGTAAGGCCAACAGTGGCAGTGATGTGCTTACAGAATCCAGTGATGGATTCCAGCCATTCCAGCGCCCACAGATAATGGAAAACCTAGATAAGGTGATTGCTATGGACTGCTAATGTTTTGGGATTTTGGAAAAAAAAAACAACAAAACAAAGTCCAGAGAAGGTAGGAGGAGAAAATTGGCAGGTGCCTGAGTGCTCTGTCCTTGAAAGAGTTCAACAGACTCTCTGGAAACTATCACATCTCTCCCACCCTGTCATCTGTACAAAAATAAAAAACAGAAAATCCAGAGATAATCCTACAGGTTAGCCAAACAGCTGGAGTCTTCTTCCATTGTAGATCATGAAAATTAAATGGAGCATGTTACCTTTTCCCTTCTGAAAGACTTTACTTAAGTGCTAGATATGGAGCGAAAAAGAGTAGTTACATTACAGCACAGAAATATAGTACTGAATTCATAAGCTATGCCTCTGTGTAGGTGTAAAAATTTTGCAAAAACAGAGAATGGTGCATTGTGAAAGTACCAAATGTGCTTTTTTGAGACCACAAAATATGGAGATGTTACTTTCTTTCTAGAGCCCCAAAGATGAGACATTCTCTCCACATTACATGGATAGCAAAAGTAAAAAAGGTGAATCTAAAAAAGGAAAATATTTGTACCTCTCAATGAAACTTGAACAACATATAGCCTTTACTTGCCTTTGATTTGAACTGAAGGACACAGCAATGCAACAAGGAAAATTCCAGGGCATCCTAGGACCAAAGAGATATTGTATACATGGTGCTAGTGAAGTAGAAGATCTGAGAAGCTTCTTATTGGAATTTCAGTTTTATTGCAGTCCAAGATAATACTATCTCCTTTTTTAAAAAGACATACGGGAAATTAGAGAGTTGAAGGCAAACTGAATTTTCTTCTGCAGGGCTCTAACCAATTAGTGACACAGAAGGTTGCTCTTTCTGCAGTTAAAGCCAGATGAAGGGACATAATGCTTGATGAAAGTAGGTTTCTTTCCTTGTCTTTCAAATTTCATACAGTTTGTATGTACTTGGTAATTTTTAAAACATGATTTCTTTATTTTTGATATGATCTGTTGAGAGACTCAATACATTTTTTTACTATGTACTCCACAGTATGGAATATTAATAGAAGAAATCCGTGTGTGTGTGTGTGTGTGTGTGTTGGTTTTAGTTTTTCTTTCTAACCTCTTTATTTTGTATTTTGTTTTATTTGTTTCATTTATTTATGTCGTCCTACAGTCTGGAACTGACAGGAATTCTGCACTTGGATAGTTTAGATGGTGACCTATTCAGAATGCACCAGGAATTCACATTAGAGGAAACAAGTTTGAAGGCTTTTTATATATTGAGAGTCCCTTTTGCTGTAGGGTTGACATTTCCTACTGTGTCTGGTACTGGACCCTCATAATAAGAGTTCAGGAAGCATATTTGTAATTAGATGCAACACAAAGGCACTGTAAGCTTTCATTGTTTTCATCTACAGAGGAAGCCAAGCCTACAAAGGCTACTTGGATGTTTCCACTGCTTAGGAAAGAGAAAAACAAGCACATTTGTCCTGGAAGCTTTCTGCTGCCATGTTGGAATCTGTTATCCCATACTCCCACTCCAGTATTTCACAGATGAAAACTGAGACATGTATGGTCAAGATGGCAAAGGAACACCCAAGCTAGGACAGCCTGCAGCAGTTTACTGTTGCCTAAGCATACTGGAGAGGGTAAGATTCAATGCCATCTTCTCCTCTCCCCCTTGCTGTGATAACTAATTACTTTTGCAGTCTTCTTCATAGCAACTGAAGTAAGCTAAGAACAGTGGGGGAAAGTGGAAAGAGGAGAGAGAAACTGGGATATTTTAAAAGCAGCTTAAAAAGTGTGACATCAGGGGATTAATTGTGATTGTTTCTGCCAAATCAATGAGTCTGTTATCATCGTGAGCAACACTTTAAGATGTATTTAGGAACTCTTAGGACAGAGGCTTCAGGCCTTTGTCTGTGAAATATTGATCTGTTCTTTTTTATTTGCCAGCATTCCCTTTTAAAAATGCAAGCACTGAAGGGGAGAGAGTTCAACACTCACATCCAATCAATCTTGCTGTGAAAACTTCTATATATCAGGGCCTAGAGCATGGAAAAGAGAATTTTTAAATGACAATTTCCAGATATCCAAACTATCAAACATTATGGCCACATTGGATCAGGGATTCTGAGAGCTGTAGTCCCAAATCATTATGTTACCAAGTTCTAGGTCAAACATTCCGCTTTGTATGATTGTTAACCCCACAACCTTGGAAAACATTCCTCCAAAGGGAAATGTGATTATTTACATTTTCTGCTGGGCTTCAAACTGAAGGTGTTGTTGAGTTTTGCTTGTGAAAGGCCCCTTTCACACTATACAACTATAGCACTTCAGTACCACTTTAACTGTCATGGCTTCAGTTTATGGAATCCTGGGATTTGTAGTTTGATGAAGTGTTTAGAATTTTCTGCCAGAGAGCACTCCTTGTTACAGGCAAGATATCTTCTATTACCTACTTCTTGACCAGCTCATATAACTTTAAAAGGTGGAATTTACCCAAGCAATACTTATAGAGTGTAAGACATAACGTAAGATTTTATTCAGGCAGTTAACTCCGTGAGCGGGTATGTTATATCTTTCAGAATAATTAAGACTGATGTCAGCTCCCATCCGGTATAAATGTTAGATGCTCTGGAATGTAAATAAGATAAGAAGCCCCTGCACAATTGTCAACCCGAAAGGATCACATACCTTAGCACAACCTGGAATGAACTTCTTCACAGGTACACCAGTTAAGGTAAACCTCTACTGAACCCTAGGTGGAGCTATATATAAGAGATGTGTTTTAATTGGACAAACAAAGGCAGTGTGTCCCTCTGGTATGGTTTATTTTGATTGGTCAGCTGATTAGCTATGTGGGAATAAAAAGAGAATAAAAAGAAGCCAAGAAATAGCTCTTAACATACTGTCTCATGGAGAGTCTGCAGTGCACCAAGACACTGTTTAATAAACAATGACAACCATTCCTGATAGCCCTGAGACTCTCTCCTAAAATACTGATGTATGCTGATACTGCTAAAGCTATACGAATAATAGATCAACTTATACAGTAATGAATGCTGTTAAGATTTAATAAGGAGATTAACCCTTGAATGCCTGTGTAGTCACAAATAGTTCTTTAGAGATGGGTAATTCTTCAACAGATGAAAATATATACTTGAATGGATTATAAGCAAAGTTATACTATTAAGATGGTTATGAATAATACAACAGACAGAATTCTGTATATGCAGAAGCCTATATAAAATGTCTGTAGAATGCCTTAGCAGACACTATGAAAAACTAAGGAAACTGTGGAGATCCTGATGATTATGACGGATAAAAGAGACAACTAAAGAGAGAAAATCCTTATAAAGTGTCCTTATGAAAGCGAACATCTAGAAAACCATGTGATGTAATGTATGCAATGTATGATGCCTTATATGGAATAGTATCGAATGGAATAGAACGAAGCTTAAGTACCTACACATTGCTATGCTTGTGTTTTTCTAAGAGACATGTGCATGTTTATACATATGAATGCTTACAATAAATAGCCTAAAAGAGTACTAAAGAGCATGCTCATTTCCAGTGTAAATATCCCGAGAGTCTCATATTTAAGAATGTTTAAGTGGAATGTTAATGTTAACTTGGTCTGTCTGCTTTAACCATCATAATGACTCAGGCACTTAGGTGACCAGAAGCTGGTAATGGTAATCCCAAACAGAGTTCAGAATTAGTTGACAAGTGGCAAGCACCCTCAATCCCTCAGTGAAAAGATAGGGATAGGTAACCATGCCTGTTTCATCAAACCAAACTGCAAATCCCAGAATTACGTAGAATACAGCCATAGTCGCTAAAATGGCATCAGCCTACTCTAATTCCTCCGTACCATCTTAGCTGACAACATCTCAGACAGAATGGAGGCCTTGTGCCTCTTAACATCATCACCATTTTTTTCTTGTATGATTTTTAATATCTTTGCCTGATGAAGCCAGTGAAACTTTGAAAGCTTGCATAATGTATTTTATGTTTTGGAGCTGGCCCAAAAAAGATACCACTGCTTGTGGATTTTGGATTTTGTTGTATTTTGCTGCACAGCCAACATGACTACCCCTGAACATAAGTTTTTCTGCAATGTGAATGGAGCCCTTAGTCTGAGCAGGAGGGGGGAATTCATTAGGCTGTATGGTCTTTAAAATCCTTGGAAACACACCTCACCTCATGAATTTACTTGTACTTTGTAAATTTTTCAAGTCTACTGCTTTGATGCATCAATCTTGCTGGGCTGGTATGTTGATGAAATTGTACCAAAGCCACATATACCAAATAGAGTGCACCTTCCATATATGTGCGGTTCTCTTCCAGGAAACTTTGCTAAAAACAAAAAACCATGAATGCTCTATTCCATTGTCATCAACGGATGCAACGCACATGCACCGGTGCTGGCGCAGGTATGTGTCTGGCACAAACACTGACAATAATTGGACACAAGGCTTCATGTGACCATGCATTTGTGTGTGCAGAGGTCACACCAGCAGAGGGTGCACTGTATAAATAAAATGTTGCAATTTGAACAGATGATAGACAGTACAACTGAATAAGAGGATGAGTTCAGTCACCAGTGCCTTGACTATCAAAGAAACAGTGCTAATAACTTCTAATTGTGCAGAAAAAGAAGCTGAACAGCCACAAACCAATTGGTGAAAAACAGTGACAAAATGACAAGCAGTCCTCCAAAAAACTATGGTCACATCTGTAAGTAATCCTGCAGTGACCTGAGTCTTATGATAACTCTTATCATATGTAGCATGGTAGAATCATAGAAATCATAGAAACATAGAATTGGAAGAGACCACAATGGCCATTGAGTCCAACCCCCTCCCATACAGGAACAAACACTCAAAGTACTCCCAGCAAATGGCCATCCAGCCTCTGCTTAAAAACCTCCAAAGAAGGAGACTCCACTGCACTCCAGGGCAGGGTATTCCACTGTTGAATGGCTCTGACTGTCAGGAAGTTCTTCCTGATGTTTAGGTGAAATCTCTTTTCCTGTAGTTTGTACTTTGTGTACAGGCATCAGTATGGAAAAAAAAATGCCTCTGTGATCTAGAGCCTAGAAAAGGAAAGTTTTGGGGACCACAGCTCCCAGAATCCTCTATCTTGCCTGGCCACTGTGGTCACACAAATTTCTGTATATGGTATTCATGAATTGTTCAGCTCACATGTTAATTTTGTCCATGCTACTCTGTGCCCAAAGGTAGCTGGTTGCATGAAAAATGAAATATTCGTGCAATCCAGTCCTGAGAAAAACAAACAAACAAAAAAGTAGCTTGGAGCACACAGACTGGCGCCTTTAGGGACTGACTGATTCTGTTTTCATCACTGTCTCTCCCAGTAAACATATGACAGCAAGGGATAATATTTCACCGTTTGACAAATGGAAGGAGTGATGTCGCTGGGTTGACCCTATCGTCCTCACTTCTTTAACACGTTCAGGGAAGATGATCCAGCAAAAATGAAGTGAGGCCCTGAATGGAAACTCCATTCCAACTGGTTCTCACCTTCAACATACTTATATCGTGTTCCATTTGCAGCATAACCATTTCCTCCCTTCAGGGTCAGCTTTCTGACTTCAGGAGAGAGGAGACCATATGGTCAAGATGGAAACTAGAATGCTGAACTATTAGACTAGATTATTAAAGGAGATTATTAATGGTCACTGGTCTGCTGGCTGGAGGATTCAGGGAATAATTCAAAACATTAACATTTCCCAGCTTTGTCCCTGAGAGTGACATAGCCTCAGGCTCTGACCTACCTCCTGGACAGGAAGAGGGGTAATGAGCTTCCCACATTGATACGGGGGGTCTCCTGAGCAACAATGATGTCTCTTGGCTCCAACTTCCTGTTGCACTTCTCTGTTCCCAGTGGTGGCTGGTGACTTAGACGTCAGTGAAGTGGTGAAGAGTTTTAGTCTGAACTTCAAAGGCACCATCCAGAGTTCTGAACCAATTATGGGGATACTGTTCAGAACCTTGGATAGCTCCTTCAAAGTCTGGATTAAAGCCTGCAAAGGATTTACTACTCCAACTGATATGGAATTTACCAGTTGCCACTCTTTGCTCTGCTCTGGACAACTGCCCGCTCCTCAGCCTTCACATTTTTGTGAGTTTTAGCCTGCTTTAATTGTCATGCGCCCCTCCAAGGATTATGGGAGCTGTAGTCTGATTCCCCAGATCCTATTCATACGACTGTAATTTCCACTGAGGAGTCGTAATAGCTGTTTAATCTAGATTGACCCTGGAATGTGGATTTGTGCTTACAGAATGGCAGTTTCAGCTATATTTATGAAGAACAAGAAAGAGATGTTGTGGTTTTTGTGTCAGATACACATTGCTCACAAAAGGAAACAGACATGGCCTTGGAACTGAGAGGGTTTGGACGTCGAAAGAAAGAGGGAATGCTGATCTAGCACCAGAGACATTTCAAACTGAGAGATCCATTGCTGTTTTAGCTTAGTGCATACCGAATGTTGATCCAGCAAAACAGATCCTTCGAGCATAAACCACAAAATGAAGTGTTTATTGCAGTTAGCCAGGAAATAAATGTGCAACAGCGTCTGACAGCATTCACTGACGAGATCCAAATTAAAGACTCAAGTTTGACCTTCACTCTGTTCAGAGGCTCCATTCAGATATTAAGGAAAAGAACTAAAAGGCAATCCACTGGATGGAAGAAGAATCTAGAATCTAAAGCTACTATGCAGCACCTAGTAGTGGATGCTGGTAGAGTGACATCTAGTGTGAAGAGACAGAACTATATGTGTTTCGTGAAACACACCAGAACACCCAGTTCTTGTGATTTTTTAAAAAAAGATAAACCTTAGAGACACGGTTCAAAACAACACTTTTCCTTTATATTATCAGTTTGATTCCACCATCTATATCAGGGATGGGGAACACGTGCCCCTCTAGATGTTGTTGGACTGTGGCCCCCATCATTGGTTATGCAATCTGTTGCACTCTGACATATGAAACATCAGATGTTTCCCATTCCTTTTCTGCTACCACCCTCTAATATTGTCTACTTGTTTATATGTTTACTTATAGAATTTATCAATTGCCTTGCCTTTTTTCTAATTCATCATTGTTATTCTCACACTGAAGAATATTCCTGAAAGTATGAACAGTGACAACTTCACTTGGCCTCGGGATACTTTGCAATGCAAATGTAATTAGTGAAATGAACCATATAATCTTATCTGTATACAAATGGCTTCACAATTCTCATTCTCAGAATTATCATCCCAAGGGGCAACAAGGCAAGTTAAGACTGAGGTAGGAGCCACTCTGTGTAATGCAAAACTGAGCTGGAATTTGATTATGGAATTCCTACATCCAAACACAGAACACAGATTTTAAAATATCCTTTCCAAATACTCCAGAGAATTTGCTTCCTTCTGAGGCTAAAAATGAGCTAAAGCAGGTACTAAGTGAAAATTATTAGCAGCCTATTGGGGTGGGAGGTATTGATTTCAGCCCCGTCTCTTCTTTCCACTGTATCATTACTTCAGGTACCTGGAGAAACAGGCTTGGAAAGCAAGTCTATGAGGTACAGCTTAAGGAGCTGGGTATGTTTAGCCTGGAGAAGAGAAGATTGAGATGTGATATGATAGATGATCTTTAAAAATTTGAAGGGATGTCATCTAGAAGATTGAGTGAGCTTTCTCTGCTGCTCAGAGACTAGGACATGAAGCAATGGAATCAAAATTACAAGAAAAATATTCCACCTAAACATTAAGAAGAACTTCTTGATGGTAAGAGCTATTCAACTGTCAAATAGACTACTCCAGAGTGTGGTGGACTCTCCTTTTTTGGTGGCTGTTAAAAAAAGGTAGAGTAGTCTTTTTTGGCGAGTGCTTAATTGTATATTTCTGCATTGTTCCTTTCCAGCTCTATGAACTGTGATCTCCAGAGGCAGCCCAAGACATTTTGCTGCCCAAGAAAAATGCTAAGATCGTGCCTGCCTTCATTTCGTGCACAAGAATGGACTGGACTGATAATGAACCTTATCATCAGTACTGGCAATAAGACAGTGTCTTTCACAGCAATCCCTCCATGACAAAGATGCAGGATGGAGTGTATGGGCAGCCATGAAGGGTAGCCATGGGAGGAGCTACTGCTGCTGACCCCACCTCCCAAAGCACCTGTTGCCTGAGAGGGACACTTTATCCTCTCCACTAGCAGCCCAAACTAGGGATCTGGAGTCATTCCAGAAACACGATCCCCTTTGTGCACATGTGTGACATCTCCCTCTGGGAGCTGACTTTGCCCTGGAGTGGATCAGACTTTCTGGTGTTGCCAGGCAAAGAAGAGCCCCAGCACTGTGCATCCCCTTGCCTGTTCCAGCTGGCATGACCTAAGCCAAAGTCTCAGAGGAAGTAGCACCCTGCAGTACCAGCCTTTACTCAAGAAATGGGGCTGTGGCAGGGCAGTAAATAATTTCAGCACATGGATGGACAGAGACAGTCCCTCTTTTGACAGCATCAAAATACAAGAGGCTTGGGTATGAATGTGTGTGGATGTGTGTGCGTGTGTGCGTGTGTGCACATGTGTGTGTATGATGCCAGAAGCAGCATGGAACCCTTAGTCACCGAAGGCCCTGGAACATTTGCACCAGTTGCACCATTGGCAATCCAATCTTGTCTTACAGGTTCAGCAAATGGCTGCCAAATAGTTACCAAACAGGTAGTATTGTTTAGCACCAACCACAGAAGGTGCTGTGGTAGCAATTTCCTTATGTAGTAGAGGGGCAGAGAGCTAGCATGGTGTTATGGTTTAAATTTTAGACTAAGACTCTGGGAAACTAGGGTTTGAATCCCTGCTGAGCCATGGAGACCCACTAGGTGATTCTTCCAGGAATACTTTGATGGTATATTCCTGCATGGCAGGGGGTTGGACTCAATGATCCTTGTGGTGTCTTCCAACTCTACAGAATCTAACCTTGGGCAAATCCCACTCTCTTAGTCTCAGAAGAAGGCAATGGCAAAACCTCTGAATAAATCTTGCCAAGAAAACCCTTTAATAGTCATAAACTGGAGTTGCCTTGAAGTCACATAACAAAGTAGAAGAGTTGGTGGCAGCAGTTCCTCCTCAGCATCAACAGCCAGAGGTCATTCCAAAGAGCAACCTGATTGCTGACTTCCTACATGATCGAAGCATGCCCAGTAAGCTTTTTCCTATGACTGCACAGGCTCTGACCTACAGGAAGAACTTATGACACATTAGAGACCTTGAACTTTTTCCGTTATGTCCTCCTGCTGAGTTAGATTCATGGCCCCATAAAACCCACACATATGAAATAGATCTCAGGGTACTTTACTTATATCCAGTTCCACAACCCATGCACTTTGATCAACCTATGCACTTTGGAAATCTCCAAGATTACTTGTACCCGGAAAGGACACCAAGAACTATTTCAAAATAGACGTTTGTTACAGTTGACTCACATGAAGTTTGGCTGTGGGTTGCTAATACTAAACTGGCCAAGATCACCCTTCGTCATAATAATTGATACTTCCGTACTCAGGACGTCTGTATCCTCTTCAATAACAAACAAGGGTTAGACTGACAATTGTTTGTTTTGTTAGGATAATTTCTAAAGCCACAATCTCAGTGCACTTTATTTTTAAAATGCCCTTTCTCAACACAGCAATAAAGCATCATAAATGACTGTCTTATGCTTTTAATTGCTTCCTTTCAGAAAATGACGAAAAACAGCACCCTCTTTGGAAACCTAACATTTCTGACTGTTGAATATCCTATATACACTGCAGGCTGCTGTGGTGTAATGAGCCCTGACTATTTACATGTTCACAGGACTTAGAAAGATTACTTGTTTGAACCGCATGCAGGTTGGAGGAGTCTGGGAAATGTAATATTAAAAAGTAACTTGTCCAAACTCTGTGTGCTCAGGATCACAGAGAAAATCTATGAATGGTTAGTGTGCTTATAAACAGGGCTGGTCATATCTTAAATGCAGTTGTGAGACAGGAAAAGGAGACATTTTCATCCCCTGAATTAGTACTCCTCCTTCCTTCCCCTACCTGTGGTTAAGAGATGCATTGATAATAATTGAGTTAAGACTAATGCAGTTTCCTTCTTAAGCAGGGTTTGTTAACTGGCTTCCAGTGGTTAAAGAGGGAGCCTGAGATCCTTCAGAATGGTGGCCACTTTCACAGCTGCAGTTGCATGTGGCAGGGCTATATGTGTGGAAATAACGTCATATAAAGCAAGGAGGATCACATGAGTCTAAAAAGGGAACACAGGATATCCTTAACCATGGTTAAACATTAGTATGCCTCTTAAAGGTGGGAACATTTTCCGGAGAGCGAAGGAACTATGAAGAAGAAGAAAAGTGCAATTGGTTCAGTTATATTCAGATCTCTCGTTGTTTGCCCACTTCATCTATTCCTTCTCCTTCACTTTCTCCCTCTCCATCTCTCTTTCCCTTCCTTGCACCAATGAGGTATTTCCTCCCAGAGAAGAGTCATTTTGTTCAGGATTATAGAAAAGGTTACATTTTCTTCTTGTCTGTGCCCACACTGACCCTATGAATGGTAACCTTCTACCAAATGATGCAATTCTTCACCCCCGGCTACGGTGGCTAGATGTGCTAAAATTCACAGCCTAACAACACTTGGGCAGCAACATGTTTCCTACCCTTGCTTTAAGCCAAGAGCAGGCAACTGCAGGTCTGGGGGTCACTTTTATGCCTGTATTTCTTAGAATTTACAGCTGCATCCCTGGGATTTACAGTTGAGAAATTCTTAGCCAAAGAACTCTAGTGCCTTACCGCCAAACTACAAACCTCAGGATTCCATGGCTGTTAAAGTGGAATCATAGAGCTATATTTGGGTAGTGCGGAAAGGCCCACATCTACCTTTTGTGCATGCTTCGAATGGCCAGACACCATCTATTTATAAAGTAGCCTATGCCTTATCTGTCCCTTTCCTAGTGCCAAGTTGGTGTTTATAAGTAATCAATACTGATCACTTATCAATGATTTGGGCCCTCCTCTCCTATTTGTATATGTTCATGCACTTTTCTTCTCTCATCTCAGTATTCCAGTGCGGTTCCCAAGAATCTGCTGTCTGAACACAGTGTTCTTTTTTGTAATGAGACTCTGAGCTATCTATTATCAAAATAACTCCCAAACACTCTTGAGTGCCTTTGTGTGTTGAGCTGGAGAGGGAGGAACGGGAATGGGAGGCTTTAAGTAAGCCTCTTTGTTAGTTATTCCCCAGTAGACGTCTAAGCTGCTAGGAGTAGACTTAGGTCCATCTGAGTGAGAACAAAGTCTCAAAACATGAGCCTATAAATCTGCATTAGATGTGAGAGTTCTAGCACGGATTTGTGCCACTGTGGCTTAAATGACATTTTTGCAGCTACATGCCTTGCCAAAAGAAACCTACAAGGAAAAGTATCTGCAGGACTGAACTTCAATTTGTCTGAAACCACCCAGCACCATTGTGTAGTTTACATGGGGGGAGGGAATAAAACACATCCTCCAACATGTTAAAGATGAAAAATGGGACATATGTGGCCCAACAAGTTATTATTGAAAAAGAACAGACAAGCAAGGAGAGGCTGCTTTTCACTGAGCCTGTCAGGAAAGATAAGATTCTACCCTCTTCTCTCCTCTTGACTAAGTTAATTGACTGCAGACTACTTTTGCACTTTGAACTCAGTTTGCAGCCACTGAAATAAGCTGAAGACAAAGAGGAAAAGTGGCAAGAGGAAAGAGAAGCTGCGACATTCTAAAAGCAGTTGAAAAAATCAGATGACAAGAAGGACTAATCTCTGACAAAACAGGTCAGAGGTGTGGATTAAAGCTTGATGACACATAGAAAGATGCAAATTGTGACACTTGCCAAAGACCTTCAGTGGATTCAGGGGTCAGTTCTCTGACCCTGGGCCAACTGAGGGCCCCATGGACTGCAAAAATATTCCAAAAAAATAAAAAACACAAAACCAAATGAAGTCCAATTCTGATTTCAAAAAATGGGAAGGGGAAGTTGGATGTTAAGCAGGGATCCTGAAACCCAATTTAAAGGTAAATTGCTGTTCCTAGAGCCTCCCAGGAGAAACAGTTCTTCCTTCTGAAAAAAAAAAAAAAAGGTTTGGAGAGTGGTTGAAGACCACAAAAGCAGCTTTGGGAGGTTACACTTTGCCCTTGGCTTAGTACATGTGTAGCCGAAGTGAGGCCTGCGTACTCCTCCTTTAAATGTTGACTCTACCTTTTTGCTTGGATCTCTTCATGCCTGAATCTCATCTCACCGAACTGGGTGCTGGATTCACTTGCCCTCATGTGCCAGACTTTTTCCATATCTGGCTGTCTTGGTGTTTTGAACTTCAGTTCTCAGAATCCTTTTCCTTACTACTGGTTATGTTCCCCTGGGAAATCCTGAAACTGAGGTACAAAATATCTGGCCAATTAGTATCTCCCTGTGTGAGCATACCCAGACCCTGAGATCCTCAGCAGAAGCCCTTCTTTCAGTCCCACTACCTTCACAGGTATAGTTGGTGGGGACACAAGACAGGGCCTTCCCAGTAGTTGTACCTGGGCTCCAGTGGCATATCTAGGTTCAACAGCACCTAGGGCAAGTATGGAAGCTGCATCCCTAAGTGCTGCTTCTCCCATCACTGCAGCATCAGGTCTAGAATGATCCCAGCGGGGGCAGCGGGGTGGCGGTGGGCCAGGTCCAGGTGGAAGGGGCTGCTGCTACTGCTGTCGTTGCCACATCGGGCCAAGAATGACCCCGGTGGGGGCAGCGGGGGTGGCAACAAGCCAAGCCTGGGTGGAAGGGCTGCCTCTGCCACCACACCAGGTGGGGGGCAGCAGTGAGCCAGGCATGGGAGGAAGGGCTGCCACCACTGCTGCCGCATTGGGCCAAGAACAACTCCAGCAGGGGTGGTGGCGAGCCAGGCCCAGGTGGAGAGGCTGCCGCCGCTGCTGCTGCCACCACACCGGGCCAAGAACACCAAGGTGGGGCAGCAGGGGCAGCAGCGAACCATGCCAGGGTGCGGGGCGGGTTGGCTTTTTTGCGCTTCTTTGGCTTTGGCGCCAAGGGCACGCACCTCAGCTGCCTCACCCTAGGTATGCCTCTGCTGGGCTGTGGAACTTCCTCTCCAGGGAAGGTAAAATAGCTACCATCTTGCTGTCCTTCTGTCACAGGGCAAATATTTTTGTTTATTCAGACATGCTTTTAGAACTGAAGGTTTTAAGGAAAAGGCTCTTACGATTGGGCTGTATTGTTCAAACTGTACTATTTTAAACTGTTTTTTATTCTTCTTAAATATAGACTTTAAATTGTATAAATATTGTTAACAGTTTAATTCTTTTTTAATGCTGACCATTTGTATGTTTTTAGTTATATTATATTCATTTTAATTTGTAAACTGCCTAATCCTGGGGAATTTTCCCCATGCCAGCAGATTTGGGTGGCAAATAAAATGTTAATGTAGCATACATTTTAGAGGAATGATGCATTTAGATGAATTTGTGAGTACAAAAATATCCTTCTCTGCCTTTCTCTTTCACTGATTTCTCTTTCATCATGCAACATTTTCAAAAGTAAAGCAATCTTTTCTACAAGCATATATGTTAATACCTCCATACATTTTAAGTATATATACCACCCTGCCACAGATTTACTGGGACAAGGCAGTCCAGTATCACAAAGATGCTGCCTTTTCAATCCAGAAGAAACCTGGTCTGGCAGATTCTATGGTGCATTTTGCCTGTATCCTTAGTTTGCACCACCAAGTACCGTAAATGCAAATTCACTACTGGTACCTGGTACGTTTCTTGTGGTTGAATGAGCCACCATACATGGAAATATACTCAACATCTCTACAGTAAGGATTTCAAATATTGATCTTTGAAATGAATGTAGCCTGTATGCCCCATAGACTGGGATTAAGGAATATTGTTTTTAGGAAATTCAAGTGTTCTCGAATTTATACAAGGGGGAGCTTACAAAGAAGAGGTAACAATCAGCACTTCATCTGAAGCTGTCAGTCTGTGTGAAAAGCAATCTGTGACTAATTTAATCTGAACAATGCATAATTCAAAGAACAATTAATGAGGTTTTATTTAATCTTGGCTCTTTCATTCCATTATGTGATTTTATGGATTAACAACAGATCAAACACTGATGACCAGAAGTCAATGACTTGCTATCTTAGTTATTCTGGTGACCAATGGATTTTCTCTAAATTCTAACAGAGCAGTGCGGCTAGTCTTTTGCAGTGAACCCCACAAGATGCCTGAAAATTCTTAAAGATGATCAAGTTTATTAGGGCATGTACTGAAAAATCATGGTAAATGCTTTTCCTGGATGGCACCACTTCAAGGTTACAGGTAGTTGCAGCAAGTGCTATATTGGAGTGAACAAGCTATAGCATTCCAGAAGTTGTTGGTACATCCTCTAACATTTCACAGATGAAAACTAGGACATATGTGGATGAACAACAGCAGAGTATGCTCAAGATGGTGAAACTTATTAGCAAGCAAGAACACACAATCTACGAAAGGCTGCAGCAGCTTGCTTTTGTCTGAGCCTACTAAGAATGGCAAGATTTCATCCTCCTCCCCACTGCTGAGTTAATAGAATACAGTTTGAACTCCATTTGCAGTAATTGAAGAAAGCTGAGGAGAAAGGGGGAAAGTGGGAGGAAGAGAGAGAAACTGGGACATTTTATGAATAGATGAAAAATGGGGATGGCAGAGGATTAATCAGGACTATCCCTGCCAAATCTGGACAGCTAGAGGGTACATGTTAGACTGCAAATATCATAAATCCTAATAATGACCTATGCTGACTAGGGCTGAAAGGAGTTGCAGTCAAAGAAAATCTGGAGGGCTACAGGTTGCTCAACCCTGAGCTACCTATTTGAATTTTTGTTCCATTAAAAATGATAGCATTCATGGCAAACTGGAAAATATAGTATATACAGTGGATAAGCGTTTTTTTTTCTTTTTAAAAATACAGTTAAAGAAACCCAAAACCCTTCCTATCAGTAGCCTACAATGGTATAGTCCAAGAAAAGCTTTGCCACATAGTTACATAGATTCCATAAACTAGTCTAGCAATCCTTATAGTGATGTCAGATTGTAATTTTTTTTGTCTAGAAGTCAATTCAAGAATGAGTGTTGTCCTCAACAAAGCTCCAACAATAGAGAATAAGTAAGTGAACAATATACCCAACTGATATCATCTGAAGTATGGACAGTGGCATTGGTTTCTTATAGCTACACTGACTGCCAAGTAGATAGATCATCTTCAAAACTGGAAAGCCAAGAAAACCTCTAGTATCCATATTTGGATTCAAGACACTGGCAGCTCATGAAATGGGACTTTGTACAAGACTTTTAAAAATGAGTGAGAGATCAAATATCAAATAAATTCCTTAAATTATATTTGGAATAAAGATTTGTGATCATGATGGTAGACGTATAGCACCCTGTGAAGTCAATGATTTACAACTGATTTTTCCACTTTGCTCTTCTTTTTCATCTTCTCTTTCCTGTTTCTTTGCATTTCCTTTCCACTTCTGTTTCTTGCATCTTCTACTTTCCTCTCCACAAAAACTGAATTTTAATCACCAAAATGCATTCAGTTAAACTATGAATGTGGGACATGATGGGCTGAATGGTTGAAGTAGAGAAATAGTAACACTGTTTACTAAAATAGGTACATGCCACCCTTTCTTCAAAACAAGATTTTATTTGTTTTAACTTTTGCAAGCTACTTTGCATCCTGGGCTGGGGAAAAGATGGGATGTGAAGAAGATGGAACAGTGATGGGGATGATCATCATCATCATAATATCAGAGTGGTGCACAGATAAAATAAATCTAAATCAATTCAGAACAATTTAAATTTAACATATATGAGCAATAATTTAAATAGTTTAAAACATGCTGACATTTAAAACCTGCATAGATTTGGGGGCAAAACTGTTAAAAAATCCAAAGCTTTGATACAAAGTCTTATTTTAACCTAGCACTAGAAAGAAGCCAGGGCCAACATCAATGAGGTCTTCAATAGCAACTGGGGATTCTGCAACCCGGGTGCCAAAGCAGAGAAAATCTCTTCCCACATCCTTGTTCCTTGTATTGGTTTCACTGCTGGGATGCAGAGGAAAGCTTCTTCAGCATGTTAGGCTTGAAATTTGGGGCTCTGTAACTTGCTATAGAATGACTACTTGATAACAATTAACTGTGATTTTAATTGGCATTTTAGACACTCAAAGCTCATCAAACAATCTTGCTTTAAAATGGTTTATTCTGCTCTGCTCCTGTTTATAATCAGTATGTACAAGTGAAGGACTCTTGAAATGTCAGCGATATCTTTGAGAATGACCTAGGATGTAACAGGGTCATGTAGACTAGGGAAATTAAGAGTCAGATAGAATGTAACACGTGTACAAGCTGTGACTCTGCTAATGCTGATCCATGAATCTTTTAATTCCAGTAAGCATTCTTTAATATAAACATAAAAATGGTATAATAAAGGAAGCCTGAAAGAATAAATCATCCTTCCTGGGATCCTTTAGCCAAAGTTGTGTGTGTGTGTGTCTGTCATTCTTTCCTACCTGCCTACCTTGTGTTTAGGGGTTCAAGGCAGCTCCGTGTTCCACCTGGGGATATGGTGAAGGTGTGGTTTGTTTATCCACCCTAACAAGCAGACCTCAGTGCTTGGACAGGTGTATTTAAAGACTCAAAGCGGATTGTTAAAGAACAACATGTCAGAGATGGTTGGACCAAACCTCTAGAAAATACTTTGTGAAGTATGTGTAAAGGTCATGTTGCTTTAATTGCTTTAACTGTTAAGTGCACCTGGGGAAAGGAATGTGACTCAACCTAGTTTGTGCTGTGTCATACTGATGAGCACCAGGTGCAGACAATACAAGGGTTGGCCAGGTGTCTGTATAAAGGTAGCACAATCCCAGCCAACATGCACACATTGCTTGAAATGTGTCTGCTGGGGGCTCTGCTGGATAGAGCAAGCTAGATGTGCTGGATTGCCATCTGGACTTTGTAAATATTGTATATATGTTGTAACAAAGAATAAAGAGCCTCCATATTGGAAGATTACAACTTGGAGTGGGTGAGTGGCTTAGTGTATGTGCTGCTAATGGTGTTCTCTGCTGCTAGGCATGCTTTCATAGCTGCATGTAGCTATCTCTGCTAATCTATAAGGAGTTTTTCCTTGACTGGCTATTTTTGCTTCCCCCCCCATTGTTTTTGGGGACACAACAGCCTAGTCATGAGAACATTAAAATATCCCTGCTAGGTTGAAACAAGGTCCAGCTATGGAGGCCAGTCTCCAGTAGCAATCAGCTAGATTTCTCTAGGATGCTCATAAAGGGTGAAAGCATCCTTTTTTTGGGCACAGTACTAATCAGTAATGTTGGCTCCTCTTTCACATGGGACTATCATGATCCCATCCCATATGTGTACAAAGTCATATACCACAAAAATAAGTTTTCTTTTTTAATTCAGAAATTACATTTTGTACATTTCCAAAGTTATACCAAGTCCAAAATGGGTATATATCTGAAAGCATACACTCACATACCTCACCACACCTGTTCCTGGGACAATGTCCCTGATTATTATGGTGCCTTGGTCCTCTATTAGTCATCCATTCCATCACCCACCTATGGCAAAGGTACTGTAGGACTAGCTGTTCTTGAGAGGACTTGTCATACAATGGGCTACAAATCACTCACGTCTCAAGCTATAAATCCTAATTTAACTGCACAAGCAGAATCTCTCTCTTCTAGGGGAAGCAACAAAATGTTGTCAGTTCTGCTCGCTTAGTTCTGATTGGCTTGTATCTCACAAGATATGGACAATGGATAGACAGACAGGAAAATAAGCATCCATAATTACCTTCAAGCATGATCTATAATTTAGAATCACAGAATCATAGAGTTGGAAGAGATCCCAGGGGCCATCAAGTCCAACCCTGTGCTATGCAGGAACACCCATCAAAGCATTCCTGACAGATGGCCATCCAGCCTCTGCTTAAAAACCTCCAAAGAAGGAGATTCAACCACACTCTGAGGCAGCATATTCCACTGCCGGACAGCTCTGACCATCAGGAAGTTCTTCCTGAGGTTCAAGTGGCATTTCCTTTCCCACAGTTTGAATCCGTTGCTCCTTGTCCTAGTCTCTGGAGAGGTAGAGAACAAGCCTGCTCCCTCCTCAACATGACATCCCTTCAAATATTTAAACATGGCTATCATGTCCCCTCTTAACTTTTTCTTTAACTTTTCTCTCTAATTGTAATAGGTGCACAGCTTGGACTGGGGTCTCAGGATTTTCAGAACCCATGAAGTGTACCTGCCCTTCCCCACCCCATGCTTAGGCTCTGCATATGTTGCGTGCCTTCAAGTCATTTCCAACATATGGCAACTGGGCTGAGCGTATGTGGCATGCCCAAGGTCACTGAGCAGGTTTCCATGGCCAAACAGGGAATTGAAACTTGGTCTCCAGCTCAAACTGCTACACCACACTGGCTCTACTTCATTTCATTTCATTTTTTGACCCCAGCATCTCGTACACAGGGGTAGAACTTGAGAAAATTATTTTTTCCAAGCTGGCTATGTTGGCGAGGGGATTCTAGTAGCACACAAAAAGAACATATACAAAGTTTTTTCACAGTTGTACCACCTCTGAATGCAGAACTATCATTCAGTATACCCTCCAAGTATCCTGATTAATCCTCTGTCATCCTACTTTTTCATCTGCATTTAAAATGTCTCAGTTCTCTCTCATTCTTTGTCCTCAGCTAGCTTCAATTGCTGTAAATGGAGTTCAAGGTACAGAAATAGTTAGAACTCAATTAACCCAGTGGGAAGATAGGAGAGGAGGGGCAGAATGTTGCCCTTCCCCATAAGAATCCATGCCAAAGCAACAACAAACTGCTGCAGTCTCTCTTAGCTTCCTCATTAATAACTTTTGCCATCTTGATCACACTCTGACACTGTTTGGCCACATGTGTGTCAGTTTTTATCAGTGAAAAGTTTGGAGAGCATGCATTCTCTTATCACAGCTAATTATTGTTTACAGGTCTATCTACAATACATTGGCCTGAACATTATATAAAATGAAATGAAACAAAATGAAGTGGTCCTTAGTCTGAAATTACAGGAACTGTCTGTGAAATTTTAAAAGGATGTTTACTACTTCAGCCTTTTACTCCCACAACTAAATGTGAAATTGACAATAGTAATAGGAAACAGGAGGCCTGTGGGTGGATTTGAGTTTGAGGCCAAGGCATGTGAGAAAAATATTTCAGGGCTCTGCAGAAAAGTAATTAATTTTTTACTGCTGTTTCCAAATTATATTGGTCTGGCTCGGACTATGAACTACAGCTTGCAACTGTATTCTTCCTTTCACTCAATGCTTCCTCCATAAACACATGCATTAGTTCTGCCATCTGTGTTGATTTCATATACATTGTGTGTAACTGTTCCAGCATAAAGCCGTTAGGATTACAGAGATTTATTTCCATAATGAAATAAGTCTTGTAGATTTGCATATCAGCAAGAATGGGGAGCCAAACAATAATAACAAATAATAATGAAGAATTACTTCTCCAAATGCTGATGGGCAAACCAAGGTTATATGAGAAAGGAAGCTATTTCAAGGCAGAAGGTTTAACTAATGATTTGAGGATTCCCTTACAAAGACAAATAAAATGCATACTTACAGCAGAGCGAAACACGATTCATAGATACCTTTTAACTGCTAAATTCAGAGATAACTCAAGATACTAGGAGATACAGGCATACTCCAGTTAACAAAGCCTCTGACAAAGAAGCTCTTTTTTACAAAGTCTTTTGACAGAAGCCAAGCCTGCTCCGCTTTTCCTGTCTTCTATCTAGCTGGAAGTTTTTTGGTATCTTTGGCACTGGGAAGATGGTGACGAAGGAGGGCTGGAGAAAGATAGACTGTCAGTGTTGGGTTGAAGCGATATGTCTGGATAAACAATGCAATAAAGCCTGACCTAAGAAAAAATGTGGTTCTCTTCTAGGTGATCCTACTGTAGCTGTAAAAACAAAGGAGGGTGGGAAAGGATTGTAGCAACATGGCTACTTCTTTGAAAAATACTGTAACTGTGTGTGCTTACACAGAGCAGGCAAAGTAAATGACTGCATCCAGGATCACCTACTGAAAATACATGGAGAACAAAGCAGAAGGAAAAAGGGAAACATATTTATGTGCCTCACCAGCTACTCTGGCATGTTGAAAAAGCATAAATCTAAAGTTTTGCCTTCAAAGAGGAAATCATAAAAAAAGGAGGCTGTTGAAAGGGAAAAAAATTAATAATCCTGGGATGCATTTTGGAAGAAGCTTTCAAGTGATGTCTCTATATGATTCAAAATGTATTTGTTTACTTATGCAAGGCATATCTGTGTTGGTTAGTTATTTTATTTCATATGTGCATAATGTTAGTTCTGAGTAAAAAGTTTGCTGGAACATGTTGAATTGCTTTTCTTATTGTTTTCTTATTGTTATTGTTATTCCCATGTTATTTCTGCCTCTGGTATCAACGTTTCTGCTAAAAAATCAAAACCCAGGAACACGTCTACCTCATTAATTGAGGTATATGTATAACACACTGGAATATATACAGTTGCTAACATCAGAGATACTTCTCTCTCTCTTTCTCTCTTTCTTTTTTTTATTTAAGCTGAGAGATGCAGACAAGATGGCGTTCAATGGCACTTACTGCCAGCTAATTAGGTATAGGATTAGACCTTCTGCTATAAAGCCCGACAAGCTCACTCTCAGCAGGTAATCAATAGTGAGGTTAGAGCATCTGTTTCTACCTTGCACCATTTTCACATGTGCTTATTCAGATCTCTTCTATGCATGAAAATGAGACATGCTGACTGCCATTATTATTTTTGGTTTTTTTTAAAAATGGTGATGTTTCTTTCCCATAATACCCAAACATTTAGAGGATTTTTCCAACAAGATGGCAATGCAGATCAGCAGCAATTTATGCCATCCTCTATGATCTGGAAAAAGTCAAGAACAGGACAATTAACAGTGAGATATATAGATACAAATCTTCACTCAGCCACAGGATCTCACTGGGTGATTTCAGACAAGCTACACTTTCATAGCCTTTGGTGAAGGCAATGGCAAACTTCCTCTGAATAAATCTTGTCCAAAAACCCCCCATATGATAGGGTTGCCATAAATTGGAAGCACATAACAACTATCCATGTATACAGATATATATCTATAGATAATACAGATTTTTTTCTCTATAGGATGTATGGCCATGTGGGAAAGGCTATGTCCCTTAGAACTGAATGGCTGGGAAACCAGTTGGTCTCATATATATCTAGATATATAAAGTGAACAACCTGTTGCAAAACAGTTGCTTCTGTAGCACACAGCCTGAATAATATGGTCAGTTCCCTACGATGGCTGATAATGGAAAGAACTTGTGGAACTCCATACTGTGATCTTGATATTTTATGGTCATAATTTAGAAGACAGCACCATTCCCACCTCCAGGCCTATCATTTCAATTCCATGCTTAGAGCCTGGGAATTCTGTAAAGGTCACTAAATGCTGTTTATCACTCCCATTTCAATGGACATCACTAAGAAAAGCAGAAGCTGAAATGTATGAATATAAATATAAATACCTGTTATCAGATCTTTAAATTAAATCTGTGCAAGTTTTATGGTGTCATATCCTTCAACTGTCCTGATGAATCCTCCATCATCCGACTTTTTCAGCTCATTTAAAATATCCTGTTTTTCCTTTGTCTCTCCCACTTCCCTCCCTTGTCCTCATCTTACTTCAGTTGTTTCAAACTGAGTTCAAACTGCAAAAAGCAATTTGCACACAATTAACTACCTTAGCAGTGAAGAGAAGAGGGAGCAGAATCTTGTCCTTCCATGTAGACTCAGATAAAGCAAACTGCTGCAGCCCCTCCTAACTTGTATGTTCTTCCTCATTAAAAACTTTTCTCATTTTGATCACACCGTGATGTTGCTCGGCCACATTTGTCCTGGTTTTCATATGTGAAATGTTGGAGGGTATGTGGTTTCCTTCTAGAATCCAAGTTTTCCCTGAAAACAGTGCAGTTCCTTTATTAAACTATGGCCTTTTCTGCACTGGGTTTTTAAAACGGTGCAGAGCATTCTCCACAGAGGACGTCTACATCTGGAAGCAGACTGGGTCCAGACTACTTTGTGTAGTTCCAGACCTCAGCCTGCTCCGAAACGACCCAAAGTGGTCGTTCAGCATGCTTTTGAAAGACCACTTAAAACAGGTCTTTCAAAAGCCCAGAGCGTGCCACTCAGTGGCTGCGCTCCGGTGCAGATTTTCAGGCTCGCACCACTGCGAGCCTGCAGATCTGCCAGGGGCAGGCTTTAGGCTGGCGAGCTTCACTGGTTGGTGGAGAGCCTTGACCAACCAGAAGCCACCATTTTCGTCCCCAGAGAAGTGCGGAGCGGCGGCCACGGGCTGCTCTGGACCAGCCTGGACCGGTGCATGGAGCACACAGGTCCAGTGAGTACCGGCACGGGGTGATTCCCTTGCCCAGTGTGGAAAAGGCCAATTTCTATTGAGATTAAAGTCTGGTTATGAAGAATATCCTCAGCCTTCATTATCTATAACATCACGACTTTCTTATACAAGTTTGTCAGGAATAGGGCCCTTTGCATTTGCCATGCAAAAGGGCCCCTGGAGCATCACATGGTTGCGAGGAGCAGTCCACATGACACACTTGCAATTGCGCAATGCTCCAGGTGCTGGCAGGCACCGATCGCGCACTATTTCATTTTTGGCTTTGAGCCGAAAATGGTGCATGATTGTGCATCATTCTGGGGCCCTGCACGCACTTGCTGTGCATGCAGAGCTCTAGAGCTGCAGCGCTTGCGCTTCCTGCCCCAGCGCAGCCTGGGAAAATCCTAGACTGCACTGCAGAAGGAAGAGGAGTGGCTCTCACGTGAGCAGGCAGCAGCTGTGGAGCTGAAGCAATGGGGACGCAAGAGCCTCTCGCAAGAGGCTGCTTGCGCGATCCCTGCACCCCAGCTCCACAAAAAGGTGAGTTGTAGAAAGGGCCCGCATTTGGCTCCTCTCTCACCTGCATCTTCAGAAGGAACCTTACAGAGGAGGAGGAAAAAATCTATATCTTCTTAGAAGATTTATCAGACTTCACTTGCCCTAAAGGCTTGTACATTCACACTGACATTGGCTTTTACAAGAAAGGTTGATTTATAGGGCACGTAATAGTCACAGTCAGAGCAGAAAGGCGCTAGATCCCCTTCAGCAATTAGAATGAGCAAATCATGTTGCATAAGTCTCTGGTTTATAATTCTGAAATTTATCCGTGTCAGAGAGGAAAGGAATCTTTTAAGTTAGATGCTAAATTACAAATTTTAAATCTGTCAGTGGACAATGCTTTTAAAAAAAAATTACACACCTCTGTGCACAAGTTCATTCCACATTCCACAACTGCAGTTATCTAACAAGCTCTGTATCTTAACAGTGTGTAAAACACAACATGAACCAGTGCAATGTTTAGCACCATTTCTGCACAACGATGCTCTCCCACCTCGTCCCTTTGCAATTCCAGCAGCACCTTTCCCTGAAAGGTAGCACAAAGAGAATGTTCCCTTCTTTACCCAGCTGGCTCACTGCGGAATGGAGCGCAAGTGACATGCACCTGTCTTCCTCAGCACAGCTGGGCTCTCTCCCATGCTGTGCTGGGGAAGGAAGCGTCTCCGTCGCGCTTCCTGCTCTTCCGCAAGGCCGCGAAAGACAGGAGTGTTGCACAATTGTGGGAGCTTAACGGCTTTTAACGGATCTCACGATTGTGATGTGTGGGGATGAAATGGCTGCGGGTCCATGACAGCATCATGTGAACGCACAACCCACGGACTTGTTACCGCAGTTTCTAGGCCGGACTTGAGGGATATTAGATATCACTTTGATATCAATAATTTGGCCTTCTATACCCATTCCTCTCCACGTGCTGCGAAGTCCCCGGACAAGCTTGCATACAGGCACGGCCGCTAATCACTGTAATATTCCACACAAATACAGGCAGGCCAGAAATAGCCGTCCCGCCACTTCAGGAGACTCCAGGGCAAGTACCATATTATGTATGCACGCCACTTACAAAGGACTCCCTGCCCCGAGCAGGCAGCTTGATGAGCCGAATACTCATCTGTCAAGCACTTTGTGTTTGCATACTGGCTACTCTATTGACAATTCGGACTTAACTCAATCATGCTAAATTCTGACCTTTTGAAGGCTTTGTCTCCAGCCCGAAACTCATTGTTTTTCCCAAGTACGGACTAGCCTATGGCCACACTTCTCCCTATAAAAACCCCTGACTTTGAGAGCTTCCTTGGATCGCTCCTGACTTCCATCCCGCCTTGCTGCTGCTTTGCTTGATGAGCCTTCCCCTCAGTCCCACGTACTGAGAACTTCATACCTACGAACTCTATCTCCAGACTACCCGGGCTTCAGGACAGGTGTAGTATTACCCAAACCAACAATCTCCTCTAAAAATCCCTCTATCCCACTCCAACCTTTATTTCTCTAGTTATCTGTGTGAGTGTGTTGCCTACACTTGTTTGATTGTATTTTAATAAAGACAACAATTATTATTTCACCTCTGTTCGCTCCTTGACTCGGCCTGACCCCATAGATATTGGGTAAAAGATCTTGCTCCATCGCCCTGCCTCTCGTATTGCTAGCTTGTGCTCTTTGACTAATTTCTGTAACTTGTATAATTTGGAGCTCATTTAGGTGTCCCTTACGGGACCCTCAGAAATCAGGTTAACAGACTGCTGCCATCTGTCTCCAATGTGGGACTGTGACGCCATGTGGAAATGGCCTAGGTAATGTTAGACTCTGGACTTACTTATTTACTGATGTTATAAGTGCAGTACTGGGATTTGTTCAGATTACAATGTGCATTGCTTTTGCACAGAATTTGAAAAAAGTACTTTTTTGGACTGCAGCTCTCAGAATGCTGGAGGAGCATTCTGGGAGCTGAGACCCAAACTACAACTTTTCCATGCTCTGCTTCTAGTCTTAATGTGTTATGGGATAGGATACTTTTGATTTATATCCAAAATCTCACTCTTGTTAATTTTAAGGCTATCCTGTATACATATATCTACTTCTATTAGTATACCCAAGAAGACAGTTTACTTCTGGGATTAACTGCTCTCATGTATGCCTGCCCAGCAAGCAAGGATAATCCATGAGCATTTTCAGGCCTATTCTCTGTTCAACCCATATTTGAGAACAAATATCTAGACAGCCAGTGTCGTATAGTGGTTTGAGCCCTGGATTACAACTCTGGAAACCAGGGTTCAAATCCCCACTCAGCCACAGAAACCCACTGGGTGACCCTGGGCAAGTCATACTTTCTCAGCATCAGAGGAAGACAAACGCAATCCCCCCCCCGCCACAAACACATTTTGCCAGGAAAACTCTGTGATAGGTTTGCTGTAGGGTTGCTGCAACTTTTTGGCTGCTACACAAAGGACACATTCAGTTCAGCTGCATAAGCAGAGTTCTACCAGTGTAACCATTTCACACGCAGCTGCACATCCTTGGATGGTACCTTAGGGTTGCCGTACATCAGAAATGACTTGAAGGCACACAATAATTATTTGGGTATCTGAGACAAAACATTTTTAGAGGTGGCAACAAAATGGTGGAATACACCCTCTCATCAAAAAGTCTCCTTTATTTTAATCTTTCGACACTCATTCAAGACTTGTTTCAGCTTATTTTTAATTTGTCATTGTATCCCACCAGTTTGATATGTCTGATTTTTTAAAACCGACTATTTGGATTTTAGTCTGTCTCTGTTTTATATCTTCTGCTTTTCTATTCTTGTAATGCATGTTATGTTTATATTTTATGGCTTTTAATCTTGCACACCAATTTCCTGTCTTAAATTGGCTGTTTTCAGTTTTAATCTGATCTATCTTTTTGGCTTTTATATTTTTGTAATACATTTATCCTTGTATTTTATTACATTTAATTTTGAAAGCCATTTTTTTTGTCTTTTATGACAGAAATGCAAGACACATATAAATCTACAAGCAAGCACTTGCAGCTTTCCACAGTATCTGTGAGATACTCCAGGCCTCTTATGTAATTTCCCCTCCGGGAAGCCCAAGCTATTTCACTTTTTGAGGTAAAGAACAAGACAGGCAGTGAAACTTTGAATCTGAAGATCAAATGGCAGTGCTGATGTGGTTCTCTCAAAGGCTGGAGGGCAGTAATACATTTTTAAAAAAGCTATAATGTTCTGCTCACCTTCATTGAGATTTTGGCTACGTAGAGCTGTTATTCACAATCCTGCCACATTTCACAGATGAAAACTGGGACATATGTAGCCAAGCAACATCAGACTGTGGTCCAGATGGCAAAAGTCATTAATGAGGAAGAACACACAAGCTAGCAGAGGATACAGAAATTTGCTTTTGCACGAATCCACTAGGAAGGGCAAGATTCTACCCCCTTCCTCTCCTCTCCCCTTGCTGAATTAATTGAGTTGAAGCTAGTTTTGAACTCTGAACTCAGTTTGCAGCAACTGAAGTAAGCTGAGGACAATGGGAGAAAATGAGAAGGGAAGAGGGAAACCAGGACATTTTTAAAGCAGCTGAAAAAGTGGGATGACAGAGGATTAATCAGGATCGTCCTTGCCAAACTGGAACAGTCGGAGAGTATCCACCTCTCTCTGTGCATTGAGGCACGAAACAATGGATTAAAATACAGTCAGCCCTCCACATTTGCAGGTTTCACTTTTGCAGATTTGATTATTCACAGATTATTTGTTGTCACCTCTGCTGCCTCCCTATGCCATTTTTAATAGGGACTGCAAGCCTCATGAGACTGAGAAGCTGTGAATGAGGCTTGTAAGTCCCTATCAAAAAATGGTGTGGGGCAACAGTGGAGCTGGCCATAAACCCCACCAGTCACCCACTTCTGCCCTGTGAAGGAACTCTGATGCCTCAAAGGAATCCACAATGAGTTGAATATTGGTGATCATACATTTTTGTGAGTTGAATATGGTTTGGGAGGGCCTAGAGTTATTCATGGTTTTTCCACTTTCATGGGGTTTCTGTGCCCCTAACCCTAGTGAATGTAGAGGTACGACTGTACTGCAATAAATAGACACATAACACAGTTAAAAACACGAACACCAATTAAAAATACATAATCAGTTCAAAGAGCATAACATCAGTTTAAAAAGCACACATACAGATTAATTCCATAATATAAAAACCCACAATTTAAAAACCACCTGGACAGGCCTGCCAGAAGAGATTGATCTTTCATACCATTTTAAATGCAGACTGTGTATCCAGCTGTTGGATTTCTTCTGGTAAGTCATTCCACAATTTTGAACATTAGGTTGTTGTTGTTGTGTGCCTTCAAGTAGTTTCTGACTCATGGCAACCCTAAGGCAAGCCTATCATGAGTTTTCTGAAGTTAAAAGTGTGTGATGCACCCATGGTCACTCAGTGGGTTTTCATGGCCAAGTGGGGAACTGAACTCTGGTCTCCAGGGTTGTAGTACAATGCTCAAACCACCACGCTGGCTCTCTTGACATCAAGACAAAAGTGTAAAGGATTTAATTATGCTTTGCTCTCAATAAGATACAGTGATTACATTATTTCTGGTGTTTCAGAAAATTCTAAGTACAGATAATGCATACATAGTGTCCACATCAGTGAATTCTGGGCCCAACCTTCTTAAAAGAGTAATCTCTTACCAACAGTAACTTGTGCACTGCAAGACATCCAGAAAAATAATGTCTTGGCATAATTTTCAATCCATGAGAGATTTTTTTTTTTTTAAAGAAGAGGACATTTGAAAAGAATTTACTCCACCCTAAACAGCTTGCCAATAACTCTGTTTTGTTTCCCTGAAGTAATGATTCTTGGAAATGAGAAAGCAGAAACTGGAGGAAGAAAAGATTTTGAAACCTGGCTGAGAAATGTAGCAAAGGAACCGGACAAAAGCTATTTGACATGAAGTAAAATAAAACATTCCTCTTTTCTTCCAAAGAATGACCTCTTTGGAAAGAAAAGAAATTGATGAGTGTGCTTTCCCTGCATATATTAGCATTGCTTGCATGGATCTGTCTGACCCTTTTGGAAGAAGATGGGCACTTAGAATGCTGCCTATGATACACAGAACTGCACGCCTATGTCTGAGAAGCTTTGGAATTAGTAGTTTAACTCACAAATCCCTATCATGGTAGGCCCTGAGACCAGAGCTTGGAAAAGTTACTTTGGGACTATAATTCATTGTTGTCTACAAAAATAATGTTTCCATGCTCTGCCTGAGGCACCCACACCTAGGGCTAAAACCAATTGTTAGTCCCAGTGCCAGAAGACCCACTGTTTCAATGGAATTTATATATAAATATTGATTTACTCACTGAATGAATTGTCCTAATAATTGGATTTAGCCCTTCATCTTCAGCCCCAAGGCTGTAGCAAACTCAAGGGTGCCCTTGGATTCTGAGGAGTAGCTGGTTTTCCTAACTAAGGGGCAATCCATCCGCAGTTCTCCAGTTCATAATATCAAGAACCCATCAGACACTCAATGTATCTGATGACATGGGAGACAACCCACAGCAGACTGTTGCTTTTGTGTGCCTTCAGGTCTTTTTCAATGTACGGTAACTCTTAAGGCCAACCTATTACAACCCTGCAAAAATTTTATTGGCAAGATTTGTTCAGAGGTATGATTGTCATTCCCTTCCTCTGGGGCTCATAGAGTGTAACTTGCCCAAGACCACACAGTGAGTTTCCACAGCTGAATGGGAATTCAAACCCCAGTCTTCTGGACTCCTAGCCCAGCACTCAAACCACTGCCCAACAGTGTCTCCATCAGGGACTGGGGGAAATGTTTCTTTTGCATGAATTAATTTGGGGGAAAGGTGTCCAAGCTTAGGCTGGGCTGGCAGCCAGGAGAAGCTGATAACAAACACAGGTCAGAAACTCAGCAATAACTTAAGTGGTCAGTTTACTTAAGCAAGGAAACAGCTTTGCAAATGAGAAGCAATAATGGTCCCAACAATGTCCATAAATCAGAGGCAGGCAAAACAAACACAAGGCAAGGCAGAAACACAGGCAAGGGTAGCAAACGGGAGCACAGGAGAAGCGGTCAGTTAATTACCGACAAAAGCTAGAGGGGGAAAAGGCTTCATTCTTACAGGTTCCCAGATCAGCACGGGTGCTGCTTGATTAATTGCTGTTTGGCATAAATTTGCTGGGAGTGACACAGGTCACTATGCTGGGTGAAGGTAGGTATGGCTAGGTCACTCTCCCTGTTAGAATGAGCAGGGCTCCCTGCTGGGGCTGGCACAGCCCCCTGCTCTGTCTCTGGGGTGGGTGTTTGCTCTGCAGGTGCTGTTGTAACAGTCTCTGTGCCAGAGTTCAGAGCAGGTTCTGCTGTCTCAGACTCTGAGACTGAGTCCAGGTCCTGGAAGCCCATGACAGAAGGATAGTGTCATTTTGAGCTTCTTCCCTTACTGTTATTTTAGTATGGGGCCATTTCCACACTAGCCTGTTATAGCGCTGGGTTTGCCCCTCCCGAAACTGCAAACCCCAGGATTTCAGAGGATGTTGAAAGTGGAATCATTGCGCTATAACAGGCTAGTGCGGAAATGACCTAAGATGAAGAGCTTCAAAAATTGCTTTGGGGAGGGATGCAGTTTCCAGAATCCCGCTGCCAGCACAGCACTAACAGAGAATATTGTGAAACAGAAGCTAGTATGCTAGATGTATGAAGCAGAACTATATCTCTAATCAGCTTGGGACTGGGATACTTGCCATGTCATTGTTCGGGGACCCTCTTCAGAATGACCCTCAACTTCCAAATGGCTTGTCGTAGGGATCAGGGACTTCTTGGGCATGGCATCTCACCACTGGAATACTATTCCCTTTTCCTTTAATCGGTTTCCGTCTTTGATATGTTTCAGAAATAAGAACAGGTTGCTTACCTGTAACTGTGGTTCTTCGAGTGGTCATCTGTGCCATCATACACTAGGAGTTTTAGCGCCTGCGCGGTAGCGTTCGGAAACTTCTAGAGCTTGTTCGCTTGGCGGGAACCCCTCCCCCACGCCGGCACTGCGCATGCTCCTCCCGCCGAGCAACGGTCTCTCCTCAGTTCTGTCGTCCGCCGTAGAACCTACAGGGACCTGAGAAAGAGGGGAGGAAGGGCGGGTGTGTATGATGGCACAGATGACCACTCGAAGAACCACAGTTACAGGTAAGCAACCTGTTCTTCTTCTTCGTGGTCTCTGTGCCTTCATACACTAGGAGACTGTGTAGCTTACCGGTCGGATGGCGGGTCAGGTCCTACAGCACGGAAGCCAGCACCTCACGTCCAAACCGGGCATCTCTGCGCGACCGGCAGTCGAGCCTGTAGTGGCGCACGAAGGTCGATGGTTGGGACCAGGTCGCCACACGGCAAAGTTCATGCAGGTCAACTCCTCGCAGGAGGGCCGCAGAAGTAGCCACAGCTCTGGTGGAGTGGGCTCGAAGCAGGACTGGCGGAGGCTTCCTCGCGAGCTCATACGCCAGTTCAATAGTCCTCACCACCCACTTGGAGAAGCGCTGGGTGGACACTTTGAGGCCCTTCCGACGTCGCCCATAGCAAACAAAGAGATGCGGCGTCTGTCGGAAGGAAGCAGTCCTGTCTTTGTAGAAGGCCAATGCCCGACGCACGTCCAGTGAGTGGAGGGACCGCTCCAACGGTGTCGTCGGGCTCGGGAAGAAGGCAGGCAGGATGATGTCCTGGTTGAGATGGAAACTGGACACCACCTTTGGCAGGAACGAGATGTCAGGTCTCAGGACTACCTTGTCTCTGTGGAAGACCATGAAGGGCTCATCGGATCGAAGAGCTGTGATCTCACCCGCTCGCCTCACTGAGGTCACCGCTACCAGGAAGGCAGTCTTCATGGTCAGGAGCCTGTCATCCGAGGTCGCCATCGGCTCGAAGGGCGGCTTTGTCAGCTGCGAGAGCACCAGCGAGAGGGACCACGGCGGTAGCGGCGGCGATACCGGCGGGTAGAGATGATGAAGTCCTTTCAGGAACCGCTTAACGGTATCGTTCCTGAAGAAGGCCGATGCAGCAGATCATGGCGGTTGGTATGCCACGATCGCGGAGAGATACACCTTCAGGGATGGAAACGCCAGACCCTGTTGCCGGAGGTGCAGGAGGAAATGCAGGACGGTAGAGAGTCCCGCAGGCGATACCGGCTCACTCCTCTCGTTAGCGAAGGTCAGGAAGCGTCGCCATTTGTATTGATAGTTGCGACGGGTGGATTCCTTCCTGGCCGCGACGAGGACGGTACCGAGCACGGGATCGTCTAGTGCGATATCCTCCAGGCATGGAGGGCCAGGCGTGGCAGGTCCGGATGGAGGACTAGCCCGCCGGAGTGGGAGAGCAGGTCCGGTGTCGGTGGCAACCGGAGCAGGTCGCCTCGTGCAGCTTGTAGCAGGGGTGCGAACCAATGTTGCCTCGGCCAGTACGGGGCTACCAGGATCGCGTCGGCTCGGTCGGCGAGGATCTTCGATATCGTCCGGCCGAGCAGCGGGAACGGCGGGAACGTGTAGAGGAGTTCCCCGGTCCACGGAAACTGGAAAGCGTCCCCGATGGAGGCGCGATCGTGGCCCGCTCTGGAACAGAATCGGCGACACTTCGCGTTTTCCCTGGTCGCGAAGAGGTCGATGGATGGTTCGCCCCAGCGGTCTTGAATCAGTCTGAAGGCCTCTCCGGAGAGAGACCATTCGTGATGGGATGAGGTGTCCCTGCTGAGGGCGTCTGCCGTGGTGTTCTCCTGCCCGGCCAGGTGAACCGCCATGGGATGCGTGTGCAGGCAAATGCACCATTCCCACAGGTTGAGCGCGATGTTGAGCAGGGTCGTGGAATGAGTCCCTCCCTGTCTGTTGATGTAGCAGACGGCGGTGGTGTTGTCCGTCAGAATCAGGACTGTGCGCCCCGCCACGACGCGGCGGAACGCCCGTAGGGCTTTCGAGACGGCGAGCAGCTCCAGCGCGTTGATATGGAGAGCGGTCTCGTCGTCGGTCCATCTGTTGCGGACTCTGAGATCGCCGCAGTGGGCACCCCATCCATAGAGGGAGGCGTCGGTCGTTACTGTCACCTTCGGTGTCGGCTGTTGGAAAGGCATCCCTGACATCAGATTGGGTCGCGACTGCCACCATCGGAGGGATGAGTGGACGTCTTCCGGCAGCTGCAGTCGGAGTGTCTGTTCGTCTCGCAGGGGGTCGAATATGCGGACGAACCAGTGTTGAAGAGGTCTTGCTCTCAGTCTGGCGAGATATGTCACAGCGGTCGTCGCAGCCATGTAGCCCAAGAGCTGCTGGACGCTTCTCGCAGATAACGTTGGGGCCGTACGGGCGTGAGCGGTGGCCCGGATCAGGGTTTGAGCTCGAGACTCTGGTAGGTACGCCCTGGCGGAGGTTGAGTCGAGCGTCGCCCCGATGAAGTCCAAGATCCTCGCCGGCTCGAGGTGGGACTTCTTCGGATTCACTCGTAGACCAAGGCGGGTCAGGAGTGACAACGTCATGTGGACGTCGTGGTAAAGTCTCTGTTTGCAGGACGCCACCAACAGCCAATCGTCGAGGTAAGGAAAGACGGAAGCGCCCTTCGTCCGCATGAAGGATACCACCGGGGCCATGCACTTGGTGAAGACCCTTGGGGCAGTCGAGAGTCCGAACGGCAGCACCTTGTACTGGTAGCAGATATCGTCGACTGCGAAGCGGAGGTACCGTCTGTGCTGCGGGCGAATGGCGATATGGAAGTATGCGTCTCGGAGATCGATGGAGGCGAACCAGTCCCCTCGATGTAGGAAGGGCAGGATCGACGGTATCGTGACCATCTTGAACCTCTTGGGGCGGATGAAGTAGTTCACCCCTCTGAGGTCTAGGATCGGCCGGAGGGTACCGTCGGCTTTCGGTACCGTGAAGTACCTGGAGAAGAAGCCGGTGGTCTTGGCTTCTTGCGGGAGCCACTCGATCGCCCCTTTCTGGAGGAGGGACTGGATCTCTTCCAGGAGGGCCGGACTCGACGGGGTGGAGTAGTAAGCGCCTCGAGGCGGAATATCGTGAAACTCGATGGCGTAGCCAAGACGGACGATGGAAAGCACCCAAGAGTCCGTAGTGACATGTTGCCACTCCGCGAGGTGTCGAGCCAGAGTCGGTCGGTCTCCGAGCACAGATGGTAGGCTGAAGAGTGGGTATTGGTAGGTCCTGCCAGGCACGTCAAAACCGAGACTTTGTGTCCGAGGAGGACTTCTTAGACGAAGCCGGGCGTCGTCTAAACGTGCGTCTGGCCGACGAGCCGGAGGACGGTCTCGACTGTCCGGACTGGGCCGAACGCTGGAACGACGAAGTGGAAGATCGTCGCCAGGATGGGCGGAAGGTGGAGGTCCTGCGGGCTTGCGTGGCCAGCTGTAGCCCGATCTTCTTGGCAGTTAACCTCGCCTTCACGAGATTGTCCAACGCTTCGTCGGTGGACGAATTGAACAGGCCCTCACCGTCGAAGGGGAGATCTTCGATTCTCCTTCTGGTGTCCTCCTGGATGTCGGCCGGCCGCAGCCAAGCATGGCGGCGCAGGCCGATGGATCCCGCCATGACCCGGGAGGCAATCTCCACTGCGTGCCGGGAGGAGGCCATCTGCTGCCGAGCGATGGAGATGGCCTCGTTGAATATCACCGAGGAGGCTTGGCGGATGTCCTCCGGTACCGCCTCCATCGCCGGTTGAAGGCGATCGAGCACCTTTTTCAGGTATGCCGCGAGGCAAGCCTGAGTGTTGGACAGCCTGATCTGCAAGGAGGCGGCGGAGTAGAACCTCTGAGCATAGGCGTCCAACTTTCTGCCTTCCTTATCCGGCGGGGTGGTGTGCTGCCTGCCGGTGCCTTTTGTCTGTGCCGACTCAACCACCACAGAGTTCGGTGCAGGGTGATTGAAGAGATAACCGGCGTTATCCTTCTGTACCCTGTAGAGGTGTTCCAGCCGCTGCGGTATCAGCTGCGCCGAGGCCGGCCTATCCCAGGCGGCCTTCACCACTCTGGATATCCGGGGCAGAAGAGGCAGCGGGGCCGTGGCAGGTTGCTTCCCCTCGAAAACGGAGAAGACTGGATCGTCGTCCTCCGGCTCCGCATCGGCGATCTTAAGGCCGAGGGTAGTGGCCATGCGGAGCAGCATAGCAGAGAACTGGTGGACGTCCTCTGGAGCAGAATCTAGGATCGGATCCCCGAATCCCAGTGGAGGAGACTCCTGGGAGGCCGCCTCAGACGCCTCCGACTCCGCACTCGAGTCGTACGACTCCGAGCTCGGTGAGTCCTCTCGCCGCTCGCTTTCCGGCTCCTTCGCAGTCGCCACAGGTGTTGCCTTCTTAGGCTTCTCTGCAGCCGGGACGGTGGTAGTGGCAGCGTCACGTTTGGGCTGGCTGACCACGGACTTCACCTTCTTAGTGGTGACAGGGGTAGTCTGGCAGGCTGACGTTGTTTTAGCCCGCTCAGTCACCACCGACTCCGTAGGGCGCGTCGCCGTTGCCGTGACCCTAGGAGGTGGCGATATCGCCCGATATCGAGGTGAAGGCTCCCTCGTCCTATGGTATCGAGGAGAGGGAGAGCGGCTGAAGGAGCGGCGGTCCGACGGAGAGCGGCTTCGGTGGCGACGGTACCGAGCCTCGTCCCCTCTAGGCGAGCGTGATTCGCGCTGTCGGCGAGGTGACCGGGACCTCCGGAAGGTCTCCCAGCGACTCGGGTCACGATGGTACCGATCCCGGTACGATGGTGAATGTGACCGATAAGAGGCCGGGCGCTCTCTCCATTCAGACTCCCTCGCGTACCTGGCCACGTAGGACGCCGAGGTATATCTGGAGGCAGACGAGCGAGGTTGTTCCTCTCTAGTCTCCCTAGGAGGCGGCGAGGCCACCGGACGCTCCGAAGAGCGGGACCGGGACCTGAATGAGGTCGAACGCCACTCCGGAGAAGCAGAGGGCTCTCTCTGCTGCAGGTCGGCCGACCTGCGACGGCTGGAAGGGCGGTGGTGCTCCTCCACCAGGGTTGGAGGGTCTGCCACAGGCGAGTCCGGGCGCTGTTGGGGAACGTCCTCGATCTCATCGTCCGAGAGATTGACGGACTCGCCTCGCCCTTTGGAAGGCTGTTGAGTCGGAGGAGGAGTAGGAGGTTGAACGTCCCCACCCGGGGAGCGCTTCTTCTCCTTCTTCTTCTTCTTCTTCTCCTTCTCCTTGCCCTTGTCTCCATCCGGAGCAGGGCACTTCTTAGAAGGTGTCTCCTTCACGGGAGCCTCAGCCTTCCTCGCCGTCGAGGATCCTTTCGCTGACTTGGCAGCCGCCAACAGCTTCGGGATCCTCGGTAACGCCGAGATCGGCGTTCTCGCCGGTACCAAGCCCGATACCGATGAGGTGGACGGAACGGCAGCCGCCGATACCGTCGATGGCGTGGTCGTCTTCTTTTCGGCCATTTTGGAAACGGAGGTCTCGTCGATCGCCCGCAGAGGCTGCTCCCAACAATAAGACTTAAGTCTCGCGGACCGGTTGCGGAGAGTCTGGGGAGTAAAATCCCGGCAAATTGGGCAAGTCCGAGTGTTGTGGGACTCACCCAAACAGAAGAGACACTCCTTGTGGCCGTCGTTGAGGGCAACTTTGCGCCCGCAGGACACGCACTTTTTGAAGAGCGCGGACATAAGACGAAAACGCCAAACCGGGAAGATCCGAAATCACCAAAAACCAAATGGGGAGTCCGAAAGAGAGGTCAGAGACAGTCCAAAAATCCGTAAAACCGTGAAATCAGCAAGCCAAGCACAAAAGTCAGAGGAACAAACCGAAGAACCTTCCGTATGCGACGGCGGACGAGAAAGAACTGAGGAGAGACCGTTGCTCGGCGGGAGGAGCATGCGCAGTGCCGGTGTGGGGGAGGGGTTCCCGCCAAGCGAACAAGCTCTAGAAGTTTCCGAACGCTACTGTGCAGGCGCTAAAGCTCCTAGTGTATGAAGGCACAGAGACCACGAAGAAGAACTTGAAAATATTGCCTTTTCCTTGTTGCTTTGAACTTGAGACTGCTAACTTCTCTGCATCTATGATGTGGACCCTATTCCAGGAAAGCTTATGCCATAATCAATGTGTAAGACTTCAGTAAAGTCATTCTTACTGTTTTTGCTGATATTTCTGGTGTTTGCTAAGAGATCATTTTTATGCATGGGTAACTGCCTTAGGAATCTGAGGAAGGGGCAATAAAAGAAGTGAGATATACACGAAATACAGAATTACAGTGAAACATGCTATCAGCCCATGTAAATCTGCATGGGGCGGCTGCAGAAGATTGGAAGAGAGGTCCCTATTCCATTTTCCACCTACTCTGGATGCCCACCAAGAGGCAGTATGGTGCAGTGGTTTGAATTTTATTTTAAGACTCAGAGACCTGTTACGACCCCACACACACCCCAAGATTGATATGGTTTAATTGGCAATACTATTTAATTAGCATTAATATAAAATGGAAACCTGAGGTGACTGGAAGGTCAAGCTGGAAAGAGGCAATTACTGACTGTATACATGACATAACAAGGAAGGTCAGCCACACCCCCTCCCAGGTGAAACAAAAGTCATTGTCAGGCAGATTGAAGGCAGCTCTAGAGACAATAGGCTTATGCTAACAGCTGGACATCTTGGAGCAGAAGGGGGAAGTCCCCACCAAATTGTGACTGTTCTAACCCTAATCCCTCACACCTGGACATTTCCCTGCTTTATCTTCCCAACCTCCCCACAATACAGAACTATTAGGGCAGCCATTACCCCTTTGTCACCTAAACACTAATACCATTAACTTTGTCCAGATTTCATTGTTTGTGTTGCAATTTCCATTGTCCACTTGGCAGGGACAGCAATTCACACCCATACCCATTGGGTAGTTTTAAGGTATAAGAACCTTCCATTTCGAGTGGTTCACGGCAGTCTCTCGACTTACTGAATGCTATCCTGTCTGTTTGATTCCCAAATGAGAATTGTCCTTAGGTGCCTGCCTAAGCCACACTGCAGCTTTTCCTTGCTTTACTCTGGACCAGTAATTATCACCTGAACCCTAAAAGTTCTCTATTTACAATTTCCTCCCTTTACCTTTGGTTAGTCCTTATGTGAGTGTGAATGTTTGGATCTTTTGCGTGTGTGTGTGATTTTCTCAGTAAAATACATTTTTAGTTTACACTTTGAACTCTCTGGTTGGTTCTTTCTTGCATGATCCCATAAACATTGGTGGAAAGTTACCCCCTCTCTTGCAGGCCTCCTAATTTTAAGCTAATTAATTCCCCACTGTCACGTGAAGGTACTGGCATTACAGGTGGAGCAAGTCACAGTCTCTCAGCCTAAGAGAAAGACAATGGCAAACTTCCTCTGTCAAAAAATCCATGTGATAGGGTCACTTTAGAGTCACCACAAGTCTGAAATCACTTAAGCCCCACTCTTTCTGTAAAAATTTAAGATTCAAGGCACTTTACAATTTAAAATGAGTGTAACATACAATAGCTAAAAACATACCAAGACATTACAATATTACATTAAAATCAAATTAAACTATTCACAGTAGGAAAGCACTTTGAAACATATACCTTAAAAATGATTTAAAAAACTGTTAAAAACAATTCAATAAAGATAGTATTGTTGTTGTGTGCTTTCAAGTCAATTCCAACTTATGGCTACCCTAAAGTGAACCTATCACGGGGTTTTCTGGAAACTGTGTGTGTGACATACCCAAGGTCACCCAGTGGGTTTCCGGAGCTGAGCAGAGAATCAAACCTTGCTCTCCAGGGTTATAGTCCAATACTCAAACAATTACACTATGTTGGCTCTTGAAGATTGTATAGCATCCACTTAAAAGCCTTTTCTTTAAAATTCTTCAGTTCTAAAAGCCTGCCAGAATTTCTTTTAAAAAAAAAAAAGATTTACCAGCCACTAAGAAGGGGACCATCTTGGCCTTGCTAGAGATGACATTTCGGGGCCTAGGGGCATCCACTGAGAAGGTCTCACCTTGCATCTCCACCAGCCATGCCTGTGAAGGTGGTGGGACTGGGAGAGGGGCTGCTCCTAAGGATCTGTGGCTCAGCCAGGCTCATATGGGGAGATATGGTCTGTTAGGCTATGGTCTCTCTCTTTCTCCCTCTCTCTTGCTTCAAACAAGATAGGGGGAGATACAGTCTGTCTGTCTTGGTTTGGCACCAAGTAAGGTATGCAGTATTAGTGCTCTCTTGTTCTAGCCTAGAAATTGTGCCCATTGGAGGTTTGCAGAGGTACACTTCTCCATTTTTTTGTGATTTTGGGGGGGGAGGGTTCAAAGTTATACACACCATGGACTGCATGATACTACTCCTGATGTAAACTAAACCTGTTTATTCTGATAAGTATGAGTAATCCCAGCTCTTGGGCTGAAAGTCTTTCACAGAGCTCCTACCCTTACCCTCCAACAATTCACAGATGAAAATGGGAACACATGTGGCCAAGCAATATCAGTCAATGTGGCAACATTTATTAATGAGGAAGATCACACAAACTAGCAGGTTGCTTTTGTCTGAGTCTACTGGGAAGGGCAAGATTCTGGCCCTTCCTCTCTTCTCTTCACCCCCTCCTTAAGTCTACTGAGATCAAGCTACTTTTGTACTTTGAACTCAGTCTGCAGCAACTAAAGACAAAGAGGGAAAATGAGAAAAAGAGAGAGCATGACAGAGAAATTTGGACATTTTACAAGCAGCTGAACATGACAATGAAAGGTGAAAATGAAAGGTCCTGTCCGAGATCAAAAGCTTTTTGGATACAAGTTCACAATACACTTGATGAAATTTTCCACCAGAAATTATATCATCTAAATTATACTTTCTGAACATGACTTATGAACTTGATTCAACCTTCTCTAGAAAGTACTGGAGAACCCTACTTTATGCAGTGACAGCTGCTAAAATAGCTTTTGCGAAAGTCTGGAAGAAAAATGACACCCTAGATCTGGAGGAATGGCTTCAAGATCTTCCTGAACTGAAGAATATGGATATTCTAACGCATAGAATTAGAGGAAGAGCAGAATCAGAAATTCAGAAAGAATGGGCTCCTATAATGGATAGACTAGCAAACACTACTCCCACAATAACTTAAATGAGTCTAAATGAGGGGTGGTAAATTGATCACTCTTGTATACTTTTTGTCAATCTTTGGAGCTGTAATGATTCAACATTCTGATTTATCAATTAAATTTGATAAGGACAAGTTAAGATATTTTTGTTTAGCTCAGGAACAGCTGTAGAAAGATATTCTCTTTTTTGAAGGAAAAATAAATTGTATCATCAAAAGTTAATCTTCCTTGAAATTTTACAAATATCTTCCAAACCCCACCCCTTGATTCCGTTTTTTTGCATTTTCCCCAAATTACATCCTCTTTTAGTATACATCTTACAACCTCCTTTATATATATTATCTTTTTCTTATCAATCTATGTTCATTATAATATACACATTTAAACCAATATTGATCCATTTAAACAATAAAACATCCTTTAAATACAGCTATTAACCTTGTTATTGCCCACTTTCTATTTTCTATTACTTCAGTAAATCTTATCTTTCCTTACATTTGATCCAATCAGTCACACCTTTCCATTCCCTTTCGAATTGTTGTATAGAGGCTATCTTTTAACAAACTAGAGAGCTTTTCTATCTCTCTCATTTCAATAACTTCGTTTGCATTTTTCCATAGTTGGGCCTATTTTCTCTTTCCTATGCTGGGCGTAACAGTCTAGCTGCTGTTATCAGATATAAGATTGTCTTGTAAAAAGATATTCTCGATGGTAGAAGTACTTAATAAGTCAGACTGACAACATATATCAAAGAATTAACAAGGAAAGAAAGGAAGTTTAAAGTTTAGTATTACGGTGTGGAAATTACTGTGAATTTTTGTCATAGATGTTCATTTATTGGTTTATGATGGAAACAATACAGCTTAATGCATTGTATCAAGAAATATGTTACTTTTGTTATTTCCCCCCTTTTTATTTTTATTTATTTGTGTGTGTATGTGTGTATGGCAGCTGAACAAGTGAGACAACAGAGGATTAATTGGGACTGTTCCTGTCTAACTGGGATTTTGGAGGGTATGCCTACTAAGATTCTGTTTTAGCAAAAAAGGCCAGAAATGGAACGTGGGATCTTCTGAATGCAAAGCAGGCACCAGTGAGCTCTACGTCTCCTGTCATGTTTGTCCCTTTAAAGGGCAGCTTCTCAGCTCTGCTAAAAAAGAACATAAAGGCACAGGGAAAAGTGCTGACATGGAGAGCAAACTGACCCGTGCACTAGTGTATTTAAGAGCCTTCATCTTCAGAGGACTTCAGTTCACGTCCTCCCAACACTGCCAGCATGCGCGGCATACCAAGTTGCTTGGCTCTCGACTCAAGTGCTTTCCTCCTGCCTCTGCTGTGCCGTCGCTATCATTCTCTCTTTTCTTGTTCCTGGGCTTTCTCAAAAGGAGTGGAAAGAAGAGCCAAGAGCCCCAAACAACTGATGGAATAATAATGAGAGAGACAGAGAGCAAGCGGAGTTCATTGCTAGGACATCCTGCACTTGATCTCCCAACATGTGGGGGGAAGATTATAAAGGAGGTCTTCAGAGGGCACAGGGATAAAAGTGACAAGCTGGTCTGTAATAGAAGAAAGCCGGCAGAGAGAAGTCTGAGTTTTCAGTAGGAATTGGGAGGGAACCCTGGAAACCCATGCTGCATATTTCAATTACAGGTTTTTCAGATATTTATATTTGAAAGTCAAACTAGCCATTAAGGCAGGGGTGGATAAGTATCAGAGGTGTAATGAGACAATTTTCATGAAGGGAGGACAGAGACCAAAAAAAGAGCGGGGGGAAGCAAAAGGGTTTGGGCATTGGCCACTATGAAAGAGGATTCTGTGGAAAAGGGTTTTGATAAGCGACAACAAAAATATCACCCAATTAATGCATTTTAATTGGGAGGTATATTGTGAAGCTTCAAAAACAACAACAACAAAAACCGATCAGTTTAAAATACAATATTTTCCACATGCCAAAAAGTAGTTTAAACTAAATAACAGTGACTAGGAAGCAAATGCAGAATGTACAAATCATTGTGCTATAATAATCAGAACTATGAATGAATTCTAATGCACCATGATTTCTCTGCAAACCTGGGGGAAAAACTGAAATTTCTTTCAAATATATTACTTTCAAAAGCCAAGATGACTAAATTTGGGAGTTTTTCCTGATGAAGTGCTGAATGCCAGCATATCTGTCCAAGTTGAGAATGAATGTCTTCACACAGCTATAGATGCACTAAACACAAGGGCCATTTCCACAGTAGGCTGCTATAGTGCTATTATTCCACTTTCAACATCCTATGGAATCCTGGGGCTTCCAGTTTAGGGAGATGTGTTTAGAATTCTCAGCTAGAGAGCTCTTTGGCCTCAGTAAAACCCCAGAATTCCACAAGATGTTGAAACTGGAATAATAGCACTATAACAGTGTAGCGTGGAAATGGCCAAGTTCTGCAGCCTACAAAGTGTGCATGTGTGGAAAGGTTTCCTTGTTTATGGACAATGCTTTATTAAGTTCATGACATGTTAACGTTCCAGTCTTGGAGAGTTCTATCATGGCCTTTTTTAAATGCCTGTACTGTATTTCTAAACAACCAACTGCACTGCTAGAAATTTGGGGACTAAAGGAAAATTTCATTGGAGGGCAGAATTCTTATTGGGAGGAGAGTGCCCTCATTTGCCCCCGTCACTACACCCTTCATAACTATGGCCATTTCCACACTACACTCTTATAGCGAGATTATTCCACTTTCAACATCCTATGGAATCCTGGGGTTTGCAGTTTTGGGAGGGGCCGGCTGGCCCTTTCCGAAACTGTAAACCCCAGGATTCCATAGGATGTTGAAAGTGGAATAATTGCACTATAAGAGTGTAGTGCGGAAATAGCCTACAACAGGATGGAGAGGAATTTTCACCCCCATACATCCCAGGTGACTAGAAGTAGTATCACATCACTTCCTTTTATACTTTTTGGCTAAAAATGGCTGTTCTTTCCCCATTTTTCAGGATTGGGTGCATAACATGAGGCGAATTAGCTCAAACCACTGCATTTTTGGTCACAGGTAGTCAGGGCCCAGTTCTTACACTAATTTTTGAAAAGAAAAATTATGGGCCCTGGGGGCTTTGGCAGTACCTGGTCAGGCAGGGGGGGTCTGCAACAAAGGATTTGGGATACCTTGTGGCTCCTGGGTCGCACTTTTCTCATCCCTTCATGAAAGGGAACATGTAATCATTTCCTCTCCCACAATGGGATTGAGATATGTACCTCAGCAATAAGACTTGTACATTAATCCCATGTTTACCTTCTAATGACCAATCACAAAACCAAGCTCACTAAATGCAAGATATATAACTGAGGAAAATGGCATGCTGTGACAAGCAGGCATCTTTTCATCCCTTGGGGAAGCATTAATGCATCAAGTGTAATAAATATATAGAAGAAGGCAAAGACTCTCTAGATCTAATGGGCTTGACAGTAAGAGCAGTGCAGTGACAGAGCCAATCATCCAAAGTGGTAACAGGGCTGCTGTTTTGCTGGAACTTTTCAAGCACTGCATGCAGAAGTGCATCTAGAGTGGAGCAAGTAGGGCATGTGCCCTGGGTGCGAACACCGGGGGGGGGCACAAAAAAAGCCATGCATATAGGGGTGGAGGGTGGGGTTAGGGTAAAACGATAGGGGCACAACTTCCACACTTGCCGTAGGTGTTATTTACGCTAGATAATGCCACTGACTGAATGAGTCATATTTTCCCAATCAAGTAGGAATTTGTATTCAATAGTCTTCAAGGCCCCCAGTTCAGAGCTTGGAACAACTTGGAACAGTTTTTGGACTACAGCTTCCAGAACTCTCCCAAGTCACCATAACTAGTAAGTATGCTGCCTGGGAGTTGCAGTCCAAAACAACTTTTCTAAGTTGCATGATTCTGTGATGAAGCCATGGAAATGAATTCTGCATATGGTGCATGATCCCATTATCTTTTCAAATTTTCTACTGACTATGAGAGATTCCACCTTAGGAAGAAATTTTTAATTGCTTTCCCTGGCAAGTTAAACAATAAGGAAGACAACTAGCTCTTTGGGATTACCTCAGAGATTTTTTTTTTTTATGCAGTAGTTAATATAGTATGGTTTTATTTGGGAAATCCTATGGCCCACAATTCACCAGATCACCTGCGATTAGTAATTCTTATCACCACTTCAATCTTTTACCTGAAAAATAGCACTATAGTAAAGCAGGCATACTTTACAAGGCTGTGTTAAAGGGTACTGTGATATTGTATGTTGAATATTTGTACACTTAAAATATATCTAACTGTTGTTGTTAAGAACATGGCCACCTTATCCATCAGGTACTTTAGGAACAGTGCCTAGGGATTACGAAAATTTTACAGGCTATGGAAACAGGACTTTAGGGGCTATGAAAACATCCCTAGTGGTACATTGAGGTGAAATAGAGAGTCAAGTACCTAAGGCCTACAAAAATTTTACTGTGGCCCTGGTTCAGGATAAAACACAGAAAAAGTGATGATGAAGGAAAACTAAAACCATCTCTGGCTGGGATTTTGAAACAAGCTGAAGATGAATTTGAGGCCTTTAAAAACTTACCTCTCCTCTTGGACAAGTTTTGTCGGTCTCCAAGTGTCTCCTCCAAAACCAGATTTCTTGGCATCACTACCTCTGCGATGTTTGGTAAAGATAATATTGTGGAGAAGCTTCCATGAAATTTTAATTTGTAATTTCCTCAGCTTCTCCTGCTTTTACTGCTTCCTGTTCACTGTGGTGGGACAAGCTAGTGATAAGTATCCCTTTAATTTAGTCAGCTTTCCCCCACAAAGCAATGGAGAGCACTG